>JAUPFP010000042.1:1272044-1754136 GCA_036925085.1 Brachycybe producta | reverse complement strand
TTAAATATTCAAAAAAGAACTTACAAAGACAATGTTTCATTATTATTATTATTATTATTAAACTACTGAAATATTAATACGTTATGGTTATGACAATTTCAATAAATATACAATGTAAAGATGAATGATATTTTTAATATTTTGTTAAATAAACAATTTTTGTGTTTCCTTTTCTGATCTTTTATGTTATTGCAAAATATATGAAAAACAAATTATACTGTCTGACAAGTGTACTACTACTACTACTAATAAATGGTCCCAAGTCGCACTAGAAATAAATTAATTTCTTCAAATCAATAAATTAATTATAAAATTATTATTGTCCATATGATTGGTCATCATCTGATAGTCAGTTTGCTAGCCAGAACTATCAGTCCAAATGTGGTGAACATAAACAAAGCTCCGGGTATAGATTTCAGTCTCTGATATCTTTCATCTGTTCTTCCATTGAAATAGTGAAAAATATAAAAGAAACATTCAGAATCAATGAATAGATATTTTACAAAAAAAAAAAATTTAAATAATAACATTAAAAATCGCTGAACCAAGCCAGATGTATATTTTAAGTGTGGTAAGAGTGAATGATATCTATTCGTGAAATTCATGAAGATGGCAGACAAAAACTGAGTCCAGTGGCCCCAATCCCAATTCAGACTTTCAGTCTCATGACCCCAGATGAAAAAACCTTTCAAACTCCACTTATAATTATATAAGCTTATATTAAATTCTCATAATAAACTAAATAGCGTTTTTTTTATAAAACAAAAATATAGATTTGCAGAATTTACACAAGGCATGAAAAAACAAGAGCAAAATAAAGATGTCTGAAATTAAATTTTTAAAACCCACATAATATATAGGCATATTATGTGCATACAACTGATGATTTATATTATGAACATCAAATTTTCAGATGGAAAAAAACAGCTCAAAACTGCCCCCAAATCAAGTTTGTAACCGGAAGTATACACACATCACCATATTTAAGTAAAACTTTTTTATTATATATACGTAATAATAAACACCCACACCAACATTCAACATAATTGAGATTCACAACCATCAGAAGAAGAAAAATACATAACTAACATTTGTCCATATAATTAATAAACCACCATAGAATGTTAATTTATTAATAAATTATAACCAATAATAAAAATATATAAATCATGTATAACGTGTAAAAAATTATTTTTTCTTGCGTTCTTCTTGTATAATAAAATTAATCTCGTCACATTAGTGCTAAACAACATAGCTTTTTTTATGCAGAGATAGAGAGAAAGAGAAAAAAATTGAATTCATTTACAATTTCTCAGCCAATCATTGGTGTCCTTCCGGGTACCAAACCTTTTGGAGTGGGAGGCAGTCCGAGATGACAATGGCACCTACCATTTGGAACTTGGTGGCCGTTTTCATCGATTTTCTCATCACCACTCATCTCCCAATACATACTCCTCTGAACCGCATTCTTCCATTTCATATAATGAGCGTTCCTTTCTATTAAATCGAACAGAATCATTAAAATAAAAGAATAAAATCAAATCAAAAAAATAATCTCAACCGTTTTCTGAAATTTGTGGCGTGAATTTGTCGGTAGTTAAATTAGAAGCTTCGGTCGTTTCCAGATTCCAAACATCAACTCCTTCTGCCATTCCGGCAGCCATAGCAGCACCCAAAGCCGTCGTTTCCGGCATCGAAGGTCTTACTATAATAACAAAAATACAAACGCTAACATTATTGCATTTTCCACGAAACTTAAATTTGTTAAATAAAAATTATAAATGAGTTGTACAAACCGACAGTGATCCCGAGTAAATCGGCTTGTAGCTGCATTAGAAGGTTATTTCCGGTCATACCACCATCAACCTGTAGATTTTGTAAACTAATTCCACTATCCTTAAACATTGCTTCTAAAATCTAAATACAAAAAATATATATCCAATTAGAATTAGGTTCATAGTTGGAAATGAGATCGATTAAAGTTGCTAAAACACACCTCTCTCGTCTGATAACAGACCGCTTCAAGAGCAGCTCTCGCAATGTGAGCTTTACTCGTAAATTGCGTTAATCCGATAATCAAGCTGATAATTGATAAAAAAAACACATTAATATTTTATGAAAATGTTCGTGTAATCTTGTGTACCCTCTAGCATGAGGTTCCCAATAAGGAGCGTATAATCCCGAAAAGGCGGGTACAAAATATGTCCCATGACTACTTTCTACACTGGAAGCTAAAGATTCTAAAAACAGAATAAAACTAAATTAGAACAATTGATTATCAAAGATAATAGCTGTTTACAAAATTTATTAAAAGCACCTATTTCGGCAGTTTCTTTAATAATACATAATTTATCACGAAGCCACTGAACACTTGCTCCACAAATAGCAACAGAACCCTTGTAAACAAAACAATTGAATTAAATGTTTAAATTGTTTTATCGAAATTATTTAAAGTAAACTCACTTCGAGAGCAAAGTTTGTAGGTTTATCTTTGCCAAGCTTGTAGGCAACAGTTGTCAGAAGACCGTGTTCGGAAAAAACCGACTGATGACAAATACGGATAACGTACATAAAAACATTTCCCCAAAATTTAAATGCTAAGTCTCGCAAACCTGCATTCCGGTGTTATAAAGTAAGAAACAACCAGTGCCATAAGTATTTTTGGCCTGCCCCGTTTTGAAGCACATTTGGCCCACGAGAGCTGCACTTTGATCTCCCAGACACTGAACAATGGGAAAACAAATTTCATTACATATTTTACATTTCAGTAAGTTCAGTTGGAATTAAAATATGCGGACCGATGAGATCGGAACCCCTTTTAACGATCCTCGACACATTTGTCCATAAATTTCAGAAGAACTGCGAATGGTCGGCAACATAGACATCGAAATGTCGAAGAACCTACAAAGGCTGACATCCCATTGCTGAGTGTCAAGGTTCATCAGCATCGTACGACTAGCATTTGTAACATCAGTGAGGTGGACTCCCCCTTTCACACCTCCGGTTAAGTTCTACAAGTAGGATAAATGGTCAAAATATATCTTTTTTATCTTACACGAAATGTTATAACCGACCCACAAAAGCCAAGAATCGACAGTTCCAAAAAGACATCGGTTCTCGGATACAGCTTCGGCCACTTCGAGGACATTGTCCAGCAGCCAACGAACTTTAACAGCACTGAAGTATGTAGACAGTGGAAGACCACATCGAGGCTATAATAAATAGCAACAACAAAAAAATCATGTTATGAAATGAATGCTTGGTTGTACGTAGCTCGCTCACCTTGAAATATTCTTTGTTCTGGCCAGGTGTACGTGCAATTAAATTTTCCACAGTGGTTGCAGTACGACCATCCAACCAAACTATAATTTTAAACATAAAAAACAGAAATAAAGATGACCTTCGTTTTCCGAGAACGATTGAATGTTGGAGACTGAAGATTACATTAATTAATTTAAAACGCTCATTAAAACAAGAGGTGGCTTCATAAACTGTTGCCAAAACATTACACAATGATTAATATTTAGCCTTATTAAAAGTTTGGCAACATTTGTAATTTATTATTTTAAGTAGTAATACGAATCCGTAAAATAAACATAGCAACAAAAGCATAAAAAATAAAAGTGAAAACGGAAAAAAATGACTCAAATATTTTCATGACAATAACACACGGATCAGTCAATAATCAATTAATAACTAAGTATAACAAAATTATTAATTTTAAAACGACATAATTTTAACGTTTTCTGACCAACTTGATGTAAAAAAAACATCATCTTTCGTGAAATTGTGCATTTTTTAAAAAAATAATCAACATAAAAATAAAACCATTTTATTTATTTACTTTTCTAGTTTCTTACACATTTTCAAATTCGTCTAAAAAGGGGTTTAAAGGTTCAATACGCCCTTCAAAGCTATGGTTATTTTGTCTTTCAGGATCAATCAAAAGTGTTTTAGAAACTAGAAGGGTACCTCAATCAATTAAGGACATATTCACACGTCGATATATTTTAAAATAAGCTTTTATGTGAGTTTGAAAATGGTTCAATTTTAAGCAGACCTCCACTTTAATTTTTGCCTATAAAATGTTTATTTTCGAAGATATTATATAATATGAAATTGAGAAATTCGGCTGCCGTTCCAGTTTCTCTCACAATTTTATAATTTCTAACTAGTCTTATCAATGAAACTTTCAAAGTTTTTAATTTTGTCTGTTGTTTTTGTCAATTGTTCACAATTTGTTTATTTACGAAACTCAATTAAATTTTCTCACCTATTGCGTTATAAAGTGGTTCACCAGTGAATTTATCCCACAAAATTGTCGTTTCTCTTTGATTGGATATTCCAATGGCTACAAACATAAACAATACAACCATAAAATGTTAATGAAATACAGAGGATTTCAGTCTTTTGTTATTTTCATTTATAATATTATAATAAAGAAACAAATTAATTTTTTTTTTATAAATATTCATTAAGTGTGATTAATCAATGACAATAAAGATAAAAATGCCTTTTATGTCTGCAGGATCTATGTCTAAATCTCTTAAGTTCTGAACGGCTGTTTCGATACATAATTCAACAGCAGCCAAAATGTCCTTAGGATTTTGTTCGACCCAACTACAAGAAAAAGGAAAAAACAAGACGAATAATAATTAATTAATTATTAATTAACTCAAAAAAACAATTCTAGTATCAACTCTCTCTATCTAAAAAAAAAAGATCAAACCAAGATAAGTTAGTTCTACTTATGTTACTAAGTGGTTCCCATATTATTTTTTCAGCTTTTTCTTGATTAATTTAGTTTCACACAAACAGAACAAACTAAAATTGGTTAAGACGAAAATAATCGTATTGAGTGACAAGTTGACAACTTTCCTATTGATTTACTCGAGTGATATTTTCAGATAAAATTGTCAATTGTTCGGTTTATAGCCAGCCAATCGAGCCGACAAATTTAAAGTCTTTCAGCTTGAAAGCTCCTTAAGTGAAAGATTCAATCATGGATCAAGTCTTGTCTCTCTCAGATAAAAATAAAAAGTATTATCGAAACCACGAACAAACTTGACAGGTGATTGAACACTTAAGGTTCAATGCTTTCTAGTAAAAAAAAAGCAATGGAAATAATTCGAATAACTATACTAGAATTGACAAAAAATAGTCTTAAATGGGTGGGGGGCTATCTTTAATTTGGAGGCTCAATGAAAAAGTTTTAAGAGATGTTTTTCTCTCTCTCTCTCTCTCCGTCTGGAGCTAAAATATGAGACAATTTTAAGAATGACATGATCCCGACACTGATCCATCAATTCATGTATAAAATAATGAATGATTGCAAAATATGAACGATATTAATTTGAAAAACACACAAACACGCCCATATTTCTTGGAATAAAAAAAAAAAATAATATTCAAGTGGTCAAGTAGCTAAATGACGAAATCTCTGGTGACTACACAAAAATGACCTCTAAGCTTTTCATTTATCTCCTTGATGATGATGATTATGAGAACGAGCCCCCAACTTTATTTTTTTTAATTAAGGATTAACTTTCACTTTAATTGCATTGCGTCACCACAGTAATTTTACAAACACATCTTCTAAAATACGATGTTCGAAATACGATTTTATGAAGACCAAACGCAATAACAGAAATCAGAATAAAAACAAGTTTTGCGGTTATAAAACTGGTTATTAATAATTCTGTATTACAGACAAAACATAGAGAGAGACTGGTTGAGGAGGGGGCCCGGGGAGGATTGTGGGTTTTAGCCAACTTACCCTTCTTTTGGATAAATCTGTTGACTTTCAGTCTGATAGTAAGTCAACAACTCTGCAGTTTTGCTTGCAAACACCTGCAAAAATAATTAAATGTTTTAATTAGCATAATAATATTTCAAATGTTCAAAACGTTGTAAATGTTCACAGTAGAATACACAGCGTGATCCAAATATTAAGTCACCAAAATTCAATGAAAAGTTACGAAAATAGTTTATTCTTCGATTGCAGAACGTTTTTTTTTTTTTAAATAAAAACAATAACTTTTAAAAAATGTTGAAATTAAATAATTAAAATGTTTTATTGAACAGTTGATTTTCAAACTCTGAGGGGAAAATGAAAGTGTTTTAGAAACTAGAAGTGGCAGCTGATTGACTTCATACTGTTTTCTTGTTGTTATATTTCAAAATAAGATTTTTACAGACATACTGTAAATTAAAAACTATAGTCTGTTTAAATGACATAAAAAAAAGCTTATTTAAAATATATGAACTTGAAAATATCCCTAATACCTTGTACACACATGAGTTAAATGACTTCAAATTAAATGTGTTCAGGTGAATTTATACGGAATCCAGTTAAGGACATGAACACCAAATAAAAATTGACTTTATTATTAATATTTTAAATTGATATACTAAATCAATATTTTGTCTAATAGTTTATTATATTTAAGTTAATTAACTCAATATTTTCAGAATATTAACTGAATAAATTGAATTCGACGACATATTGTTTGTTTGTCCTTCACAGGGCTCTGTAGACCCCATTTATTATTTAAATGCATTTAAATCATCAGGTGTGTGCTAAGTATATAAGTGATTGAGCTACTCTTCTAGTTTCTAAAACGCTTTCAAAGTTTCTCTTAATTTTGCTTCCAAAAGACAAAAAGAGGCGTCTACATTCTTAAATCCAGTTAAACTAAACTGCATAAAGAATTTTCATAGCTAGCTTTAGAGGGAAGTTTGAAACAAAAAAAAGCGATTAATATCGGTTTCAAACTTCCATAAAATATTTATTGATAAATAATAAAAAATACGATAAATATCATAATATGGGCCTTCTTTACCCGTCTAATTTTAAATTTATCTTTGAATAATAGATTTATAAGGTCATTTTTGTCTTCCCCATGCTGAGAAATTCACCATTTTATAATTTCTTGGTATTGAGTGCCCCCCTTAGATGACATGCTTGTGTCAGAGGGCATTACAAAAAATATCATTTTAGCTTATAACAAAAGAATTCAAAAATCCTTTCTGTTTATTAAATTGTTGAAAACATCTGTTATTACTCCTTTTGTATCATACAAAATGCATTATGCAATTCTAATTTTTTTTTAATTAATCCTTCTGACGTCACAATCTTCCTTTAAGGACAACGGCAAGTTTAGTTGTTTTTTTTTTCTTCTCTTCTAATAAATTGGTTTTTATGAAACAATTTGATTTTTCACTAAGAAATATTCTGTGTTTTATTAGCGTCAGTAATGAGTACATATTCTGTTTACACCCATTTAAAACCCATATTAGAAGAAAGAAAAAAATCATTCTTCAGGATTCAGAAAACGATTTAATTTCCGTACACATGTATTAAATCAATTGAAAGAAGAAGAAACCTTTGAAAAACCAAACTTCAATTCCCTTCATTCATTTTATATAACACCTTTAGAAGAAATACTGTAAAAATAAAGAGTACCAATTGTTGTTTACAAAAACACTAATAAGTTCTTACTGGTTTTTTTTATTATTATTTTAAATTATATATTTCCAACAAAACTTGTTTTTATGCGTTATTTTGCGCCAGTCCGGTTTTTGCTGAGAGTTTATTCCTCTAATATTTAAGAATGCAAGTAGTAGATAATTTATTCTTGTGTTGAATGTTGCGTTAGACGGCGCCACTAACCCTCCTCCCCATCAAATGTACTGACACTTTTGCAACTCTTGACATTCACCTTCCATTTTTTTTGTCACGTGGCAAACTTTTAATTGCGTCATCACTATCTGTACACGTGCTCTATTCACATATGTTTTTGGGTTAAGTAAGGAACAGGCAGTTAGAAATCGGGGAGAACTTCAGTTGGCTCCGCCCTTGTTATGACGACTGGGAACTTCTAATTGGTTTGTGTGGTTTGACGTTGAATAGGGCGAAACATGTGACGTCAGACTACATAACCAACAAATTAGAAGTTGCCGGTCGCCATAAAAAGGGCGGAGCCAAGTGAAGTTCTCCCCGATTTCTAACTGCCTGTCTAAAAGGATGCATTCTATTTCAACTAATTGGCGAGTGCAGTTTTCAGGCGCCATCTACCTTGCATTTACACAACTATTTTTCTATGAAACCCTCTCTAAGTTTCGTAAGTTTACATAAGTTTCTTTTATAAAAAATTATAGTAAATAAAGAAGAAGAAGAAAAAAACACTCAACTTTGTTCGGAATTACACTCTCAACAGTCCAATGGACATCCACCCCCAAATAAACATAATAATAAAGACTTAACCCAGTTGTAGTTATGTTTTTTTTGCGTGCTTACAGTAGGCCTAGTTGATGGACTGCGAACTTTAGAACACTCATACGGAGTGAGTGCAGAATAAAAAGGTCCTTTATAATGTACCTTTGTCATTCCGTCAAAATTTTTAATCACATGAACTTTAAAAATGAGTCAAATATTTCGTCATATTTTAACTATTTTTTTTTCCCCTCTCCATACTTAGATTTTAAAAAAATGTTAAAAACTAAGATCGAAGTCTGAAAAAAAATGCAACCAAAGAGTTTTTTTTCCCCTCCTCCTCCTCCTCCTTCCAATAGAAAAGGAAAAGTTAAATTTCAAGTCTCGTGTTTGTTGTCTCTTAAATAAATACTCATAATTATTATTTAAAAATGTTATATCTCCACATAATATGTTTTCCTGTCACATCATTTCATAAACATTTAAATTTGAAAAATTATTCCGCAAGCAGACAAGAAGACCTGTTGCAGAGGGACAAAAGTCCAATTACAACATGCGAGAAATTTGTCATTGTCACAACCAGAAAATAATTGTCATGTTTTAAGTTTACTCTTCGCACGCACACAAAAAAATGTGATCGCAAACACTAATAAATATATCAAATTATTAGTAGCAAATGGATTTTCTGTTATTTTTTCTGACAAAATGAGCAATATTTATAATGTAAACAATTGGAGTGCGCAACAAAGGGAAAGAGAGAGAGAGAGAGAAACAAAAACACCTTCAATTAAAACATAAGAAGTTCTCAATTCAAGGTTAACCACAAATCAATTGTAAAAGAAAAACCAATCTAGAAATGTGTCTTTGACCACGTATTTATTATGGTCTAGGTCTCTTAAAAAAGAGTTTTTTCTCTCCTTTCATTTTGAAAAGTGTGATAGAAAGTAGAAGAGTAAAGAATGAAGCTAAAGGGGAGGGGGGCGGGGTAGGCCTACACGTATTCTTAATGATTGTCTAGTCAAAGCTAATCCTAGTCATGAACGCAGTGCTAAACTAAAAAATATATTGCTAAACTCACAAACATTTGATACTAAGTTTCATGTCGACATCTTTTAAAATAAATAAAATATTTAAGACTTTGAAAATGACCAAATATTTAAAAGGCTTTTATTTTTCCAAAAAGGCTTTAAAAAAGATTATTTTAAAATATTTCAATATGCAAAAAACATTTTAGTCTGTTCGTTGACAACATTTAGACTCTGGTTACTAACTTCCAGTAATTTTCTTAATAATAACTTTTATTTCAAGAAGTAGTTAAACCTTAGACTATTACTAAGGTTAAACTTACCAATGTTTACTATGAAACTTTATATCTAAAATTTATGAGTTTAGCACTACCTTTTACCAAAGAGTTTATTATTAAATTATTATTAAACTCTTCGCTTTTACTAAGCATTCATTCAGAATACGACCCTTAAGTTAGTGGCGTCACGTAGTACGTCATTCAGAGGTAAGTTTGTAACCGATTTCTAAAAAAAACTTTCAATTTCTTCTTCAAATTATAAGGAAATTATTTTAAGTAGACCTCAGGGGGCAAAAAGAGACAATGAAAGGGTTGAGTGAGGGTGGGTCCTGAATCCTCATTGAAACCTGATTAGGACTAAGAAAACGAGTCCAGAAGATGTTAAAAAAAATATTTCAAAATATACTGCATATGAGTAATAGATAAAACTGAATTTAATTAAATTAGATAAAAGGTCAAATTTCATCACAAATTAACTATTTTCCATTGTGAAAAAAAAAACATCCTTGTGAATTTCCACTCATTCCTACAATACACATTTTATACTGTTATTTATTATAATTGGGTCATTCCCTAAAAAGGTTAAAACAAAAACAGAAGAGAAAAAAGTATGGAGAGACAAAAGGGGTAGGACACACACGGTTACAAATGAGGGACGGAGGTGTGTCTCTTTTTCCTTCAATTCAATGGGAGGTGTGTGCGTGCTCGTCTTATTATGAATGAATAAAAAGGGGGGGGGGGACTACACGTGGGTGGTAACACACACCCCGTGGACAGTCTCGCGCGCTTCATTATGATTTCATTCATAATCGCTAGAAACAAATCGGCTAGAAATTAATGAATAAATAAAAATAAATGATAACTAACCAGAAATCGAGTGCTGCTCGTTCCTTGATCAATTGCACCCACCAAAGGTCCGTATCTACCAGACGACATCCTCACGCAATCAACTCTTGTAATCAACTGAAACAAGACAAGAAAATTGAAGCCGCTAATAACAGAAATAAAGTCGTCGCCGTCACATTACAAATGCCGATCTATGACGTCAACCGTTGCTTAGCAACACGACGCTACTTATACAGTGTTGCCAACTACCGCAATTATAAAAACCATAACGTTAAATTTATTATTCCCTATAATAATTAGGGTTCGGATTTATATGCAATATTAAACAAGTGTTTCTCAATTTCTTGCCCAAGTTCCAATCGTGAACTAATCACCATCATTAGAGCAACTGCAATTATGCTTTTTATAATCAAAAAAGGCTGGTTACAGGCTAGATGTCTAGTTACTATCAGTTGTCAACTAGAACGCTAGCCTTATAACCAGTGTTTTTGATTGACAAAAATTCACACTTCGCCCTTGGGCCACAGATTGAGAAACATTAGCTCAATTTTGCATAAAAATCTGAGCCCTAATAATAATAAACCCCACAGCAAAAACTTTACTTTAGGATAATAATAAAAAGCAGTTTGATGTACAATTTATAACTCACCTTCACTAGGTAGTAATAACATTAAAAAATGTGTTTATAATTTGCAATTTTCAATCAAAAAGAGTACACGAAAACGTAATTAGTTCATTAAACATTGTCAAATTATAAATGCAGACAACAAAACTCAAACTTCAAACGACGTAATAACGGATTTTAATTGAGGTTTTCAGAAATTTTAACAAAGCAGAAATAAAGAAATTCTGATGAAGCATTTTTGTAAAAAAAACGGAATCAAAAAAATACCTGGAGAGCATTAACAGATTTAAACTCGGCTACAACGCTAAGACAAACTGTGCAAAGGCGGGAAAAAAACCTTTCGTTTTGTCGAAACAAAGAAACTGGCAATTAAACGAAACTTCGACTAGAATAGAACATTCCATAAAAACACGCTATTTGGTCTGTTAATTAAATACCCTGATGTTATTGTAACATATTGTGACAACTCATTTGAGTTCAAGAAAGAAAGGGGGAAAAAAACTTTATAATTCCTTATTTTAAATTCAATAACAAAAATGTTTTTGGCAAGTGTTTTTTTTTTAAAGAGCAAAGTTTTGGCAACATAAATCAAATAATCGATTAGAAATCCTTCTTTTAAGTCACCAAATGGAAGAATATAAATAAGAAGGCGTCTAATCGAACTCCTCTCCTTCTTCGTCCTCATCATGGTCTCTTGGAAGACCGACGCTCATCTGGACGGTTGTCGCTAACCGTTTCGATTGCATCTTCAGTAGCTGTTCAATCGCAATGTTCCTGATGTCCACTTCCTCCTCAAGCCCATCCTTTTCTTGCAACAACTTCACCAATTCGGAAGAAACATCTCCAAAACGAAAAGAAAAACACGTTAGTTTAGTCGTAATAAAGATTCGTGCAGATTCGATGACAACCTTCGACTACGTCTCTCAAAGTTTTCAGTAAAGCTCGAAGCCTTGTAACACTCAAGATTACAACTGCAAAAAATAATTAAACAAAACGGCCATTATTAGAAGTCAGAGATCCCTGCCATTGTCCGCCTTACGTTCGGATTCGGTTCTTTTCCTCCAAGCGGAATTATTTGTCTCGTTTAATACCAAACAATTTCGAAACGTTTCCTGCAACTCTTCTTCTTTTTCTTCCAGTAAAGAAGGAGGAGGTTCCTGAGGGGCACACTTCACCAAACCCTCCTCCCTCATAACAATATACGACGAGACCAGCAAACAGTAGTGAAGCCGATCTTAAATCAGGATGGACATCAATCTATAGATAAATAAAGAAAACAACACTAAAAGTTCGCCTTATAATAATAGTAAAGCGAAAAACATTACCACAGACAACGCTTCACGAAAGTGATGAAACAACGACAAAAACCAGTTTGTCAATTTTATCGATACATCTGCTTAGTATATCGATCCTAAAGAACGTGAAAAAAAAAGAAAGGGGGCGACCAAGGACAAGGTTTGTATATGGAAGCCCGTTTGGGACATTTCGCACAATAATTTACGTTCAATAATATTGTGCACAAACATTGATCAAAATATCCCAATTGGAGCACCACGGAGAAAGAAGTAAACGTGCACAATACCTTAAAATTTCACAATATTTGTACAAGTAATTTTCAAAAAATAAGCAAAAGAACTTACCGACTTATCGAAATCTCCATTGGTTTCCATGTTAAAAGTTTCGGTTTAAGAGCAACGTTCAGAATAAAACATCAAAAATAACAAAACAAGGTGAAATATTAAAAAAACTAATGCTTGGATGTGAAACTACGTACTTTTGTCTTATTAATTAAAAAATTTAAAAAAATTAAAAAATTTAGTGAAAATTGGGCTAGTAATTTGCGAGTAAACGGCAAAAAACCGGTACAGCAATTTTTCCATAAGAGTTCTTTGTTAAAGTTTCGTCTGCTAACTTCTTAGGTGGCCATCTTTTGGCCTACTGCCATTAGAGGCGCTTATTGGACATATGGCTCATTAGAAGTTGCTTTCGTCATAAAAAAGGGCGGAGCCAACTTCTGTTTGTCCCGATTTCTAATTGCCTGTATTTTCTTGTTGTTATTTATATGTTGCAAAACATTTAGAATCAAAGAACGAATTCTTTTTTTTTTGTAAAAGCATGTAAAGCATGTAAGTTTTTCTTGTAATAAAATGTTCGTTTTTCATATAAAATTTATAGTTTTTGAAAGATACCAACATGAAAATATCTTTAAGTGACTCAACTACTTTTCTAGTTTCTAAAATATTTCATACTTTTCTCTTAAGTTGGCTGCTGAAAAACCAAATAATTAGAAATGGAAAATCAACAGGTTAACTTGGCAACATTGTTTATTCTCATAGAGTTATGATTAGTCCATCTTAATATTAATTTTATTTTTTTAATTATTTAAATTTTCAATATTATTTTATGTGTTCACTCTAGTACGACTAGTTGATTACAATATAGTAGAACGAAAGCCCGTCTTCAATGGGTGTGATAGTCTTGCATAATATATGAGATGAGAACATTTCCCCAATGTACATTTTGAGCAGGTATATACAGGTATAAGCTTAGACCATTAGTGTAATGGTCTTCTAAGGTATAAGCAGTTTTGCATTGAACAAATTAATACACAAACTCCAGCCAGGACTTGAACTAAGGACCTGGGACTTTTCTGCAAAAGACATAACCAATTTTGCTACTAATGTAAATTGTGAGATCAAAGTTGAGCTCTACCATAACCCATGTGGGTTAATTTATTCAATCTTTGAAGAAAAAAAGTGATGCAATAAAGCAAGCTTTCCTGGCTGCCAACTTTAAACATTCAGGTGTTCTGATGAAATTTGTTTATTTTCAGAAAGATGAGGTAAATGGAGGAAAAATGAAAATTCTAATGTAGCTAATCAAAAAGCCCATCTAAAGATGTGCGTGTATACTGGTTAGTTTTCATGATTCTAGTGTGTGTATAGTTTCCGAGAACATTCGTGCACAAAGAGAGGGATGGAGAGATATGAGTCGGCCCTCCACATCCATGCGTTATTTTTTTAATATTCCTCGTTGTTTTCATTGTTTTGTTCCGAACATTGCTGTAAAACTGAAACTTTTAACATGGAAGCCAATGGAGACGATTTATTTCTTGCAAATTACTTGCACACTTATTGTCAAATTTTAAAGAAATAAAAGATAAAAATAGATAGTTTCACAGCAAGGTATTGGTTGTTTGTTTTCAGTGTTTTATTCTGAACGTACTGGTACCCTTACATCGAAAAGTTGGCGTGAATTTTTTGAGTAACACACTTACACGAGGGACATTCTAGAACTCAAAAGGTGTGAACAGGAAACTGAAGGAAACTCGCAACAAAAATCTATATAAACTCTGAAAAACAGCAGAAAGGTCCGTTATTGAACTCTGGTCTTAGGTAAACCGTTTCCGAATGTCATTCCGGAAGAGAAGCCGAATTCAAACAAGTTCTCAGAGAAGAACGTTATGAATCAGAAACTTGTTTGAATTCCGCTTCTCTTCCAGAATGATGTTCGGAAGAGCAGCAGAATTCAAACAAGTTCCTGATTCATAACAACCTTTTCAGATGAGCGAGGAAAGAGTTCAGAGGCTAAAATTCGAATGACTCAGAATCGTCAGTTAACGAAGTTCAAATCTCTTGTATAGTTTTTCACATGAATTCATTATCCCCCATCCCCATGAAACCATAATTTTACAATTAGAAAACAACAAAGAGGGGGGGGGGGGACGAAAACCGATAAACACAAATAAATTATACGATATAATTAGGTATCGCGAAACAAAGTCTCGTTTTCAAATGAAGATTTGAGACGGAATGGAATGAGACTAAATTGAAAGGCGTTATATTATAACTCTGAATGCTCGGCCCCTTTGATCGTTTCAGATGGTTTTGAAGTTGTAGCTGAAACAGAAGAAAAAACAAGATTCGTTGATGTCTTTTCACTTTGAACGAACTTTATAAAATGGATTTTACCGTTTATATCATCCGTTTTCGGCATTTCTGCTTCTGTCGGTTCTTCGCTTTCTGGTTCAGTTGTGCTTTCCCTTTCTTCTGATTTAATCGTACTCTCACTTTCTTCGGATTCATTAGTCTCCACTTTCTTAGGTTTCGGTTTCGTGATTCTCGCTTTGTTAATGAGGTATTTCACTTCACGATCCAGAGCTGAAAGCTTCTCGTGAATGCTTCTCACAGTCAATACTGGCATTTTGAACAGTTCGGTTTTCTGCTGTTCTGTTTCCTTTAGCAACATCCAATCCTTTTAGACAGAAAAAAAAACATTTCATAAATACAGCACAGCAAATTCCGGGAATGAGAAAAAAATTAAGATGTTAAGCTGGGTAAAGACTGTCAATTCTGGCTAGTCCACCCTTTGGTTTTGTTTTGAAATTGTACGCGGACAGTTCCTATATTTACTCTTAAAACTAATTGCTCGTGTTTACTTTCCATCATTGCAAAGCATTACAATTTGAACAAATGTGTATGTTCACACGCCCAGAATTGACAAGTCAGAATTGATCGTTTGTACTCGGCTCTACAAGCATACGCGAGTGTCGACAATGAGTTTCTCCAAAGTATCCAGTTCGACTTCAGTGAAATACTGATCATCCGTACTGGCATTTCTAGCCTGTGCCAAAAAGTAGGTGCTAACGTTGAGCATCTCTTTTAAGGCTAGAAGTGCTTCTGGACGATCTCTGTGTTCTTTTATTCTCTCGAACATTGGTTTCGTAACAGTTTTTAGATCGTTCAACTTTGATTTGAAAACCTAATTATATAAAAAAAGAGGATTCCGATTGATATGTTAACCGCTTCAAAAGTTAAACCTTGGAGAGCAATGAAGAAGTTAGAAGAAGAGGATGACCTTTGCCGTTGCCTCGAATCCTTCTTCGTCCAACCAATCAGAAGCCTCGCTCAGTTTGCTTCTAATATTCTCTCTTTCCTCTTCAGTCGTGGAATCCTCATACTCCTTCTGATCGAGCTTGATCCGAGAATCGATGATGAAAGACTCAAGGGAGTTCTGTGCTTCTTCTCTGTTCTGCTTTTCTCGTTCTTTCCTATCATATTCCTGCAACCTTAAAATAAAAAGTGACTTGTAAAAAGAACATTTCCGAACGTTAAAATAATTTAATCCTACTTCTTTTGAGCTGTAGCAATGGATTCACTACTTAATTCTGGAATGTCCGTCTTAGTTTCCTGAATTGAAAGTTTTTCTTTGACCATTTCTGTCTTTGTTTTGGTCTCCGACGAAACGGTTTCGTTGTTAGCTGCATCTCCAGTCGTTGTTGTGGATTCGTTTGCGTTTTTTTTGGGATCGGTAGAATTATCTACTTTGCTACTATCCTCCTTCGGTTTTTCACTTGGTTCCTGTAGAGATGTGTTTTAAATGTTTTACGATAACTCAAGTAAAATTTTTCCTGAGGTACATAGCTTTTTACGATAGAAAATCAAAAAGTTTGTAATAAAGCCTCAATCTTGATTTGCATAAAAAACATACAAACAAAAATAATAATTTATGTCTCACTTCATCTAACTCTGAAGCTTTTTCTTCATGCTGCTCAGTATCTTCTTTAACGCTTTCGTCTTCATTAGCTCCGAGCATGGAACCCATAAACAAGTTACTGAGGGTGCTGCCGAATTTCGACAGTGGAGATTCGGTGTCTTTTGTCTCTTCAACGATGGTCTTCTCGAATATGCATTCCACCTAGACAGAAGAGGACCGAACACATAACTTAACGATGTCATTTTGACAAGGTTTCCGAACGACATACTTGATCGAGACTCAGAATTCCACTCTCGTCCATTCGAAAGTGTGCTTTTATGCCTTTGTGTTCGCTCTGTTGATCCTTGTGTTTGCTCAAAGCATCCGCCACACCGGTCAATGACACTTTCGCAATGTTCGAAGTTCCAAAGAACCCAAGTTCCTTAGAAGTGAGGTAACCGACTGGATCCGTGTACGAGACGTTAAGGTCGAAATCGGTGACATGACGATTAAACGTCATGACTTTCTTCTGTGGAAACAAATTCCATGGTCCAAACAGAGTCCGTGTCACGACTTTCGTTCCCGAACCTTCCGAGCTATCGAGCTGACGTTCAAATGACACTTGGATCGGAAAGATGACGGCCTCCTTAACGATGAAACGCTTAACTTTGAATCCCTGGCCTAAATGAGCCGCCTGATAAACTGCACCCAGAGCAGCTGCCTCGTCCGTGTTTAAATTCTTTCCCAACTCGGTTTTCTTAGAAGCCATCATAACTTTATCTTGAATACCCGGAACTCTCGTTCCAGCTCCAACAAGAATCACTTGATCGATGTCATCCTAAGTTTTTATAGTTAGTTAGTACATTTTTAAAATCGTTTTAGAACCAAATTCCACTGACTGTTGTCAAAGTTGCAGCTTTGAGAGCATCTTCAATCGGTTTCGAAGCACGTTCGAAAAGATCCTTGCAAAGTTCCTCGAAATCCGCTCTGGAGACCGGCATTTTGAAATCTTTGTCGTCCAGAAGACTCTCAACCTGAGCTACGTGGTCGCTATTTGCACTCAAGACCATCTTGACCCTGTCAGCTTCTTTCAACAGTTTAGCCATTGCCCGCTGGTTAGTGAATACGTCGGTTTTTGTCAGTTTTTGCTCGTTAAACTTCTTGGCAAGGTGTTCCCTCAGTCTGAGTGTCATTTCAAATCCTCCAAGTGTTCTGTCGTACCTAAATTCATGATAAGATTTCAAGATCAGTGCTTTTAGTCTTCTTCCGCTTGACATCGAAACACTCACCCAACACCCAGAATGGTGAGCTGAGGATGATTCTCGACAAAACCCTTCTCTTTTATCTTCACCTCTTGATAAGCTGAAAAATTAAATTAAAATTTAGTTCACCGAGTGTCGAGAAATCCCTGTGTACTCGCAAAGGACTGACCGACGATTGTTGCTTTCGTGCTGCTGGATCCCATGTCGTAGAACATTATGCGTTGTTGCGTAGCATTGAAGTCCTTACGACGGAAAATGCCATAGTTTAGTGCAACTGAAATACACAAGAATATTAAATTCGTAACTAAATTCAGGTTAGTTTTTTATTTCTTTGAAAGATTTTAAGATGTTCAAAAATTTTTCCCCTGACAAAATGTTTAAAAAGAAACAAGTGAAATGGTGCAACTTCTGCCTTTTACACATTTTTTAATTATTATCATTAACTGATTATTATTGTATTTATATAAGACATCACAATGTAACCCAAAAAGAGATTGGAACCGCATTTTATGCAATTTTTTTAGCCCTAGTAAACTGAATTATACTGTCGCTTAAGTTCAATCTTCATAGAGTCGCGGTTTGTTTTACCTGCTGCATTATCGCTCATCAGTTGGAGCACCTTGAGACCTGCAAGGTTTGCAGCTGCCAACACAGATCTTCGTTCTGCCTGATTGAAAAACGGTGGAACTGTAATCACCGCTTCTTTCAAAGGTTGTCCTGAAAAATGGTAACGTTTTTATTTATGTTAAGATCTTTCTTTTCAATCTTTGAAAATACCAGAAGATTGTTGAGCAAGTTCTCTCGCTTTTTCCAGAAACATTGCAAGCAGTTCCTCGGGAGTGAAACTTGTGTTCCTTAAAAAAGCCAAACAAAAAAAAACAATTTAGTTTTAAAAAGCTACCTCGGTAGATGTCTAGTTTGAATTTACTCGTCTTGTTTGAATACGATAGTCTGCCGTTCGTCGTCAGCAACGATATTATAGAAAGGAAACCGTTCCTTGTAAAGTTGGACCATTGGATTGTCGGCACGTTTACCCAATAAGTCCAACACGAACCTGTAAACCTTCTCCGGAAACCTAGAACTCTGTCAATGCAAAAAAAAAAAAAAAACTCTATAAAGAATCTAAACGGATGAAACCTCGTTGCCTCTCGCAACGTTCTAACCATTGCGACAGCATTCTCGCCAAATTCACGATCCCAATCACGAAACGACATGGCAGCTGGTGTCTTACGTTTCGATTCTTTGTTTAAGACAATTTCCATTGGTACTCCTGGCTATCGAAAGTCAAAACCCCCCGAAAAAAAACATGAAATTGATCAGACTATGAACTGCGGTGAACTAATTTAACAAACCGAAACGATAGCTATTTTCAGCCATTCGCTTCCGAGATCTACAGACATCACGGCCACGGAATCTAAAACGAAAAACACGAGAGGACGATTAAGGTGGTTTTAAAGTGTATAAAAGCTTCTCGAAATCTGATTATTCTGTCTTTGAGGTGGAAAATGAACGCATACTTGAACGTGGTTTAAAAACTAGAAGGGTAACTCAATCTCTGAACTTTCTAAAAGAGTATTTTCATGCTGATATCTTTTCAAATAAGTTTTTTTATGCGAGTTTGAAAATGATCCAGCGGACGATATTTTTTCATTTTCATCCATAACAAAGTTTATGTTGAAAAATATCAATATGAAAATACCGTTAAAGTGATTGAAGTACCCTTCTAGTTTCTAAACCACCAATTATAGTTTCTCGATTTTGTGCTCCTGAAAGACAAAATAATGAAGAGTGGGAAAATCAGCTGTTCGCAAACCATCTTAACACTTTTGGATTGAACTATTCGCTTTGACTGCCGCCTCATAAATGCAAAAGTGGACTTCGAAGATCTAAGGGAAACTCTTCCAGGCAATCATTTTTAGTCAGATAGGACCTTAAAATTTAGTGAATGCATCTGATATTCACTGACATGAATTTTTCATATCTAAACATGTTTTCTGTGAGAATCTTCATTTCAATTCTATTGAAGTTCACGATACGCGCGAGTGCATGCGTGTTTTTATATGTGTGGCTGGGTCGGAACAGGAACCGTGCCACCGTTCAATGGCATTTATTTCCTTCGCGTGCGGGGGGGGGGGGGGGGGGGGGGGGGAAGAGGAACCACCTCTTCGTGTGACCTTTGAACTCTCGTCATCTGGCTGTATGAAATTCGTCCAAAATCTATGGTCTTTTTGTTAAAAAAATTCTAGTAAATAATTTTTTCGTTTTAAAAAAATTACTTGTTTTATCGATGACAAAGAAGAAACAAAACGTCAGAATTCCAGCGGTAACCAATCCAAGTTTCCCCATATTTTTTCTTTATTTAGATATTATTATCAGACCTATTTTAATTAAAAAAATATTAATTAGTTGAGTTTTCTTGTGAAAATATAATAATTATTTGTGAACTTACCTTTACCCCACCTTTTTCCTCTTTGTTTAATTAAAATAGATGAACTATTTCGAAATTCACTGATTATGAACTTTTTTATGCGAAAAATAAAATACAAGTTAAATTAATTGCATTCATGTATTATTAGACTCGTGTCAAAATTCAGTTCACATTACATGAAAGTTAACAACAACGTTAACTTTCTTTTTCTCTCTTGCGTCGGTCGCATCACGTGGCGAGCTATGATTGATCGAACAGCCGGCAAAAGCATAGCCAATCAGCGCTAAGGAAATTGCCGATCTTTCGACAAGTGCCGTCCTCTTGCGTTACATAGCAACCTGGAAAGACTAGAGCATTGGCTATTCTTAATCAATTAAAACATGAAGCATAAGGCTTGACTTATAACGGCGTTCAAATATGGCGTATTACCACTTATACTTCAAAGTGTCATACGCCATATTCGGACACATTTATAGAACGCGATTTATCTTCATACTTTTGCTGTCATGCTGTATATTGTATATTTTGGCTTAGAACTTTATTAGACATGTTGTATGTAGTTTTGAAGTTATTAAATTATTAATACACATTTTTTTGTGCTTCAAAATTTATAAATAACACGAATTATTAAATAATACATAAATAATGCAATAATAAGTCAAATTACTTCGGTTTTGTTTTACCTAATGTGTGTCAGGATGGCCGAGCGGTCTAAGGCGCCAGACTCAAGGATTTGTTTCCTTCCGTTGCTAAGCTACGGAACAAGCATTCTGGTCCACGAATGTGGGCGTGGGTTCAAATCCCACTTCTGACAAACTGTTTTTTTTTCTTTACTAATTTGTTAAATTCATTTTTTACATTATTCGAGTTGTATTTTTGTTTGTCTTTGTTTTTTTGTTTGTCATTTAGACGTAAAAATAAATTAAGGTATTTTTTTCTCTCTCTCTTTTTGGAAACAAACTTTAATATTTCCTGGTAATAAATTATTGCAATTATTAATATAAAAAAAGTTTTAATATTTAATGATAAGAATAAATGTTTTCAATTATTAGTATATATCGGATGTAAGGGTATTTAAAATAAAGTTTTTTAAATTAAACTCTTAAATAATTTCAAGTCTTTTAAAAACTGCCATAAAATGATTTGTAAAGGTACTGTTATAAGAATAATAGTAAATACTAATAGAATGCTGCCCAGGTTTCTTACGGATTTCCACGCTGTATTTCCACCCGGAACATTTGTTCATATGTGTCAGGATGGCCGAGCGGTCTAAGGCGCCAGACTCAAGGAATAACTTCCTTCCATTATTAACCAATGGATCAAGCATTCTGGTCCACGAATGTGGGCGTGGGTTCAAATCCCACTTCTGACAAATTGGTATTTTGATTAATTTCATTTATTTTTATCCATTAATTGAGTTAAATGATTCATTTAGCTAGATATGGTATTAGATTAATGTGTTACCTGAGAATTCTAACTTTGAGGTGTAAAGATAAATTGAGTTGTTTTTATTTAAATTTTAATAATTTAAATTGTTGCAATTATAGTTGGTGGTATTTTTAAAACTTCTATAAAAAATACATGTAATTTGCAAATATACTCGTTATAAGAATGATAATATTGTGGAATCCCTACGTTTCTGAAGGATTTCTGCGCTGCAGTTTTTCCTATAATGTGTTTCACGTATGTGTCAGGATGGCCGAGCGGTCTAAGGCGCCAGACTCAAGGATTAACATCCTTCCATACTGTGCAAATGGATCAAGCATTCTGGTCCACAAATGTGGGCGTGGGTTCAAATCCCACTTCTGACAATTCCTTTTTTCTTCTTATTATTAATAGTATTAGGTTTTATCTTTATCACTTTCTCTTTTAATGTTATATTGGGCCCTTTTGCACATTTCAAACAGGACATTTCCAATTACACTGAAGTAAATTAAATTCAGCCATGAATTACTATCACATTTTTTTATTTAACGAAAAAAAAGGGTTACAGGATACAGAATTAAAAACTGCATTTGATTTTTTTTTTAAGTTCTACTTCATATTTTAACCCTGGTCCCACACGCACGCACACACAAAGGCTACAGACACACACACACAAGTATAATTATGGTTATGAATATTAATTAATAATTAGGCTACACATCTTATACAAACAAGAACTAGAAACTCAGTCAAGAGTACTTTTAAATATTATACAATTTGTGTGACTTTTTTTTTCTTCTTTCTGGTTAAATATTTTTTATTTAGACAGAAATTAAATGATAATAACAAAAATTAACTAATAAAAACTAAATTAACAACAAAAAGAAAAATGTTTCATAATAAATGTGCCATAAAAAGACAAAGTGTGGGAGAGGGAGTCTTATTTTGGATATTATTATATTCTAATATGAATGACTTTATTAATAATAGTTATTATTTCAGCCCATTTTTGTTTGCCTTTTTAATTACGTTCGTTCTGTAGTTATTTCAAACACTAATTTTGTTTTATTACCAGTCACTTTAATAATTCTTAAATGACGATGAATCAAAATGCCTTTTTTTTCTTCTTCTCTTGAACTACAATTCTCGTATATGCGCCATACAAATACATTAATTACGAGTACCAAAAGCTGCTAGTTTTAATGTGATGATAACAAAAATAATAGAAAAATGGAAAAAAAAAAAACAACAAAAAATAATAAGCATAATGAAATATGGCACAAATAAAGATACTAATTTGACATTATTATGCAAATTTTTTCTAAAAACTACAAGAGGAGCCGATTTTTTTTTAAAAAGATGTCATTACCTTTGGTAATTAATAAGCATAATTAATAGCTGTCCTCGTATAAAGGTAGAAGCGGGGGTTAAATTCTAACAATATTATCACAAATTTTCTAAAAATTGAAATTCATTTGAAAAAAGCCCCAAAAAATTTACAAAACATAAAATAAAATGGGATTCAGTTTCCTGAGGTTATTTTTTTTTACTGTTAAATGCTGGATTGTAACTAAGTGTAGCTTTGTTTTCTATGAGAAGAGAAGAATTTAGCGGTGTCTCAGAAAACTTCAGAATACGTTTTTATTGTGACAAAAGTAATGCATAATTAATAAATTATACCATTTTATATTATTCTAAAGTTGTATATATAATATAGCTTTTTATATATAAAGTTCATTATTTGAATATACGAGACAAGAGAAACAATCAATCAATAATATTTATTAATTAATTAATCAATCTAAATGGGGTTGTTGGTCTTTTTTTTGTCCTTTTTTTCTCTCTCTCTCTCGTTAACTTCAGTTACACTAAAATATATATATATATATATATGTATTTATGCCGTATAATATAGAATGTGTTATAATATACAAAACGGGAGAAAAGAAAAATTAAAAAGACAAAAAAAAAAATGAGAAAATACACGAAGTAAGTAATAGCTTCTTATATATTGTTATAATAAATGTTTGTGTTGTTGTTGTTTTAAGGAAAAATATTAGCCAGATTAAACATTTAAAAAGAGAAATCTCAAGTTGTGAAAATTTGAAACATACAAACAAATACACACAAACACAAAGACACATTACAGCTGCATCACATCAGAAGAAAACTCTTCTTTTTTACTTTGTGACAATTACATTTTTTTTTCTTCTTTTCTTAAAAAACATTCTTCACTTTTGCCTCTTTTTTTTTTCGTCGTCTTCTTCAAAACTTTTTAATTAAACATTTATACGAAGCTCCTTATTTTTTCTTTCTTTCTTTCTTGAGTTTGTAAGTTTTTTTCTTCTTCTTCTTGCAATTGTGAGAGTTGTAATTTAGAAATGTAAGTAGATAAAATACCATTTTCTGTGTATTTATTTTGTGTATGTGACCATCTTAAGAGGATATAATATTAATAATAGCAAATGTTAAACCTATGGATAAGACTATTAAGAATTATTAAAGAGATTCGACAGTCCGACTTCAAGTCTCGTGAAACGCAGACTCTTAAAAAAAAACAGTCTCCACGTTAAGTGTTATCCCTAGGTAAGTATATTAAATACGTTTTTTTTTTGCCTCATATTGCAATTGGAATGGTTTTAAGTTTCGAGAATTCACCTTTCGCTTTCTTTTTCGCTCTCTTGTTGTTATTTTCTACTATAAAATTCAAAGCAAAAGGAACCCATTTTAGCAATTGAGGAGCTTTCTGTTTCTGCTTTCAACATCAGGAGCACAAAATTTAACCATTTTTCACTTCTTTGTGATACTATTTTTTTTAATAATTATACTAATTCTTTGATCAATGAGGCTATTTTGGTATATGTTTTTAAGAAAAAAATGAGATTAGAAGGAGGAGGAGGAGGAGGAGAAGGAGTTGTTTTCAAAAAACCGCTTTTTCTTTATATAAATATTATAGCAACCATCGTTGGTGGCAAGTGTGTGTGTGTGTGATTATGACAAAAAAAGGTTAATTTAATTGAGGCCCTAAAGATCTTTAAAGATGACGACTAAACAAACGCGAACTGCAAATTAAATATGCGGCCCTGCAATCGTAGAAGGAGAGATTGAGAGATAGAGAAGATCTTATTCACGAACTTCGAAATATTTGTAGGTTGGATTCTCGTAGCCGTTAACCTGCATGTTTGCAACGTGTCGTTCTTCCGGCGTGGCCGCTTGATCCACTTCAACAAACCCTTGATTTGCTGGCCAACGAGACGATCTCCGCCTCAGAAACACGACACCTACGACGACGGCCGTTAAGAGGGCGATTCCGGCAAAAGACAGCGTCACATAAACGGAACTGTTCTTGTGATCGGCAATGTATTGGCGCCTTACTGAATACATCTAAGACAAAACAAGTCATAAACGGGAGATTATTAGGTTCACCAAACCAAAAAAAAAACCTGCTTTTTGGGAGAGATTTTCAAAAGTTTCAAAATTTATTCGAAACTAGAAAAGCCTTTAGATATTTTTTTGTTAAAGATAACTTTCAAAATTAACTTTTTATATCAATTTTATCAGTGTTTTAACAACAAAACGGGTTTTAAGATGTTTTATGAAAAGCTGATTTTCAAAGTTATAACTGTGTTAGATATTAGAAGGGTAACCGAATCACTAAACGGTACTTTCATATTGATATCTTTAAAATTAACTTTTCTATAAGCAATCAAAGATATCAATATGAAATTTCAGTCAAGTGATTCAGCTACCCTTCTAGTTCCTAAAACACTTTCTAGTTTCTCTTAATTTTGTTCCCGAATTAAATAATACTCAAGAGTTGAAAGAGCATTTAGACATTCAAACCATTTTAAACCGCGATAAAAAAGCTTATTTTTTAAAATACCATTACGAAGATACTATATCCATTTTTATTCGTTCTTCTACTTTAGAATTTATCTTGGAACTATTTTCGTAAGTTGCATTATTTTTTTTACGTACAATGGCGAAAAACAAGAAATTATTAATACAATTTCTTGTCAAATGACCAACCTAACTACTCACCACTTCATTGTGATGCATGACGTTGCTCTGCGCGTGAACCACTTTGGAACCGTGGTCCAATTGCTGAGATGGAATGGATTCGTCTTCCATACTCTCCGGATCGAACTTCCGATCTAACTTGGAACCCATGTTCTCTTCGACCTTCTCCTTCTCTGCTTTCAATTCTTCCCTTTCTTGTTTCACCTCTTTATGATACTGCTTTTGAATTTCCTTCTGCCTCTGGTGCTCTGTTGATAATTTTTTTTTAAAATATAACAGTCCCTTTAAACTTTACTAAAGACGAAAGTATTTCTTAATGAGTGACTGTCTACTGACCGGCACGTTTGGCAGCCACTTCGGCCTTGTATTTCTCGAGCATGGCGTTCTCGGCTTCCTTCGACTGCAGATAGAACGGAGTCTTATCGTTGTGGCTTCTCAGGTCGTCCAAGAACGCAACTATTTCAAATGATCGAACAAAATAATTACGATCTATTATTTGCTCCGCGATCGACTGTCCCTCGTACCGATCTCGGCCTTTATCTTGCGAGCTAATTCCGGATAATGATCGAGCATTCCCATGCTCTGATTAAGTGTACGCGAAAGATCGGTCAAATGGTCGAGCGTAAGGAGTTTCTCTTTGCTCGCCTGCTCCAGATTTGTATTCAACAAGTGTTTGTAATGGCTGACTGTGTGAGTACGATCTTTTTCGAGAGCTCTCAGTAAACGTTCCAAACATTTCTGCACTTTTTGAGGCTTTTAAAAGTTTAAAAAAAAAAACGAACAAAGTTATTATTACGTTAGAATCGAGCAGAAGTTCGAAAGATGAATCACCTTTGGAGGATTCATATTGAGTGATTTAGTGTAACATTCCATCGCGTCACGTTTCTTCTCGTTGATATGTGCCATCACTCGCTGCTGATGCAAACTGACCAACTGATGTTTTCCGATAGTTCCTTCGTCTTCCAAAGCGGCAACCGTTTTCTGAAAACGCTGAAAACGAAAAACCCAACCCAAAACGAAGACATTTGTTTTTATTCAAAATAAAGTTTTCTAATAATATCGAAACTTATGATAAGTGAGAGAAAAAAATAAAACCGTACGGCAGTCATCTTCTTCTTGAAAGCTTCTGCGCCCTTTGGATCGATCGATTTCATCTCTTGATATCGTTCCTCCAACTCACTCCAGTCTTTCATAACCTGTCATTCGAAATATTCATCGTAATTTATTACTTTTCATCAAAAATGACAACGTGTTAGTCTTCCTTTCATAAGCAGGCAATTGAAAAAAAAACATGCAAATACAATAAAAACAATGGAAATCAGACAATGGATCGGCGCAACTTCTTCGAGAGGAAATTAAAACTGTTTTAGATTTTAGAAGTGTAAAATGAATCATTCTAAAAGATAATTTCATAGTCATATCTTGTTTTGAACTTACGACAGATTATTATTTACCAAACCAAAGTATTTAAACATTATTAATATGAATCATTATTTATTATTTTCGAATTTTAGCGCAACTTTTAAGTGAAAAATGAAAATCTAGTTTTAAATTTCCATCAATTGTTAAAAAACATTAACATGAAAATCACCTTCACGTGTAAACACCTCTTGAACTCTGATTACAGAGTGTTTCAGAAGCACAGTTAAGAGAAAGTTGAAAAGTATTTTATAAACTAGAAGGGTAGCTCAGTGACTTAAGGATTTTTTCCACGTAGATAAATATTTTTTTTTAAAAAAATAAGCTTTTCATACGATTCTGAAAATGATCCAACTTTAATTTAAGTACATGATATTTTTTGTTTATAAAAAGTTCATTTTGAACGATATCAGCATAAAAAATACCATTAAATGATAGCAGCTACCCTTTCTAGTTTTTAACACTTTCAATTTCTCTTCAGTGTTGCTTCTTAAAACGCAAAATAACCAAAAGTTTGCAAAACGTTGCAACCGAACCTTTGTAACTTTCTCCCTGTGTTCGTCTTCCAATCTCTTTTCGGCGGCTTTGAATTCCTCGTGTTCCATCTTAGGATCAAAGTGACTAAAGTAATAATCCGGCGTCTGTGCCGGAGCCTCCGTTTCTTCCGTCGTGGACGTCGTAGTTGTGGTCGTAGTGCTCGGAGTGGTGGTCGTCGTTGTCGTCTTCATCGCGACCTCCTTCAGCTGTTCCATCTTCTTCCCGTCAGAAGATAACTCGTCAACTTTCTCGTCCAGATCATCTTCGTAGCTGTCCGAATCTTCTTCGTCGGTGTCGTCATCATCATCGTCGTCGTCTTCGTCGTCTTCCTCGACGTCTTCGATGACGGACGAATCGTCTCTCGGCACGATGGCCTCGTGCGTGACCAGTGGCGCTTTATCGCTCAATGTGTCCTGTTGCGACAGTTCGGCCGTAGCTCCCATTTTAACTAAGGTTGCAGCCTTAGAGGATTTGTTTTTTGGACAGCAGACGAATTCGACACCGGAAAACACACCGATGCCGCACGGAAGCAACATGGCAAAGCTTCTAAGTTGCATTCCACGACGAGTGCAAGACTTGGAGGCAGTTAGATTCCAGTCGTCAAAATTGACACATTTGCTTTGGTTGTGAATATGATCAAAGAGGCAATGCTCCGGAACCAGAAGTGCATCCGACTGAAAACTTCCTTCTACAACAAACAAACCAAAACGTTAGATAACAAAACAGGTTTAAAGATTTTTTTTTTTTGAAGCAACATTTAAAACTTTTGAACTCTTTGATTAGGATGTGTTCACAGAAGAGACTTTTGTGGACGAGATGGACAGAAAAAAGTTGTAGACGTTTTGCTGAAATCGATCACTCAAGTCGACTTCAAGCGGTTGGGAAGTGGTCCTCCCCTTTTTACGGCCTCACACCGACGTTTTGCAGATCATCTCGACCACTAAAAGTCGCTCGTTTGTGAACACCCTTATTCTGCATTTCAGGAGCAACAATAAAAAGAAACTGAAACTGTTTTAGAAACTAGAAGGGTAGCATTTAAGGATATTTTCATGTTTATATCTTTTAAAATATTTTTTCAAAGTTTCTCTTGATTTTGCTCCTGAAAAACAGAATAAACCGGAGTTCAAGGTATAAAAAGTTTTATTTTTAAATATATCATCGCGAAACAATATTTCCGCACTTACAATTATTACACTTCTAGTTTTTAGACACTGCTTCAAAAAAGCGAATAATGCACGTGTTTTTATTTTTTTTTACACAGATAAAACCCCTAAACCTACCAAGACATCGATACGGTTTGACCATTCGAACTCGGTTACACTTTTTGGTCGATCCGATGGTGCACCAGTTCTCGATACGGAAAAAGTGGCTGGCCTCAACGATGTTCGTTATGTCTCTCTTGGGATAAACCTTTTCATCATTAAATTAGAAAGAAAAGAAAAAAAGGAGAAAATATATTGGAATTGAAGATGAGAGAACGAATGAATGACAAAGAAAAAAAAAAACACAACCAGAAATGTCACGGTCAATTTGTGACCGAAAAAAAGGGCTTCTCTTTCTCTGTGTCAGACCAAAGTTAGGACACCATTTATTATTTGTTTTCTTCTTTTTCACTTTTGATTACTTTTTGTTCGTCTTTCAGTGACTTCCATTTCAAACTAGATTTCAATGGAACAAACTTAACCTAACAGAGGGGGGAGGGAAAAAAAGATAACCAGATTCTCTTTTACACACAAATAGAGCTCATTTTTGATGATGGGACCCTTTTTCTTCTTCTTCTTCTTCTCTGGACTAGAAGACCCAGATATCGATTAGGAAAGAACATAAAAGGACACACACAAGTTAGAAAGAAGAGACCGTCTCTCTCTCTCTCTCTCTTTTCTATCATCTCTCTTCAATCTCCATTGAAAAAGACCCCTTTTTTAAAAAAAAAAACATTCGATCAATTGTATCCTCACTATTATCACACGTGATAAAATACGTGTTTAGAAGTGAGCTTTTAACAGTTAACTCCGTATCATCAGCACACACTTTTAAACATGTTTTATGAACAGCTGATTTTACGAACTCTGTGGTTCTTCTGCTGCTTTTGAAGAGCACTACTCACTATAAGGAGGAAATTAAAAAGTGTGTTAGAAACTAGAAGGCTCAATCAGTTAAGGAGTATTTTCATGTTGCAATCTTTTAAAGTAATCTAAGCTACTTTATGCAGACGATATTTTCATTTTTTTTTTTCAACATAAAATTATCTTTAAAAGATTGCATTGCCCTTCTAGTTTCTAAAATACTTTTTAAGTTTCTCCTAATTTTTTTTTCAAAACCATCTTAAATTGGATTCAGAGCTTTTAAAAAAGATAATTCAATGAAGAACAGTTGAACGTCTCACACTGATTATTTTGTGTTTCAGGAGCAACACTTTAAGAGAAATTGAAAGTGTTTTAGAAACTAGAAGAGTATTTCGTGTTGAAATCTTTCAAAAGAATCGAAATAAGACTTTTTATAGACAATTTTTTTTTTAAAAAAATACGGTCGGTTTAAAGATCTTTAAACCGACCATATGGTAATTTTTAAGATTGGTATCTTTTAAAATAAGCTTTTTATTTGAGTTTTAAAATGACCCAACGATTAAAGCAGACGATATTTTTGTATTCTCTGTCAAAACAAAAATTTATTTATCAACATGAAAATCCTCCTTGAGCTTCCTCCTTTCTAGTTTCTAAAATATATTTTTTTTTAAATTTGTCTTAATTTCGATTCTGAAAGACAGAATAACCAGAGTTCGAGGGGAATTTTTTTGCCTTAAAAAAAAAGCAAAAAAATAAAAGTCGAGACTTGAAATCGTATTTGTGTTTTGTGTGTTCTTATATCGTATTAATATATAGTGAAATCACATTCCTTTCCGATATTGGATATGTGTTGTACAACATATACTAGAATATGAATACAAATCGCGAAATACCAGCTATAAACGTAGCATTTAAAGAAAAATCTAATCAGAAAACACACACACACACACACACACAGACAGACAGAAAAATGACGGAAAAAAAGTCTTCTTTTAAATAAGAAAAAAAAAAAAAACGATTTCGGTCGGATGAACACACATTGTGTACATTTGCCAACAAATTCTAACAAATTCATTATTTAGAAAACGAAAAGAGGAAGAAGAAGAAGAAGAAACCTCCCTCCGAACTATTTTTTTCCCCTTTTTCATTTCTTTCTTCTTCAAATATGTTATTTCAATGATACTTTTCTTTATTATTATCGTAAGTTTGTTACATTGGAAGATGACTTAATCTCGTAAATGAATATATCTTGTCTCACAGTCATCCATTAATCATTAAGAGATTATTCAACTTTTGATGGAAAAACTCAATCAAGTTTTTTTTTTTTATGATTTCAAAAAAAAAAAAAAAATTAATCATAAGCTTAATAGAAAAATCGAAGTAGATGAAAAAGTATCACAAGTCAATGAGATTTCAACTTAAAATATGATGATGATTATTCCTGCGTCTCAAAAAAAAGGAGAAATTGAATGTATTTTAAAAACTAGAACAAGAAGTAGTATTTTCATGTTTGATATCTTATTTTAAAAGATATCATCAATATGAAATCACCTTTAAATGATACTTCTAGTCTTCTCTGAAACCACTTTCTAGTTTCTCTTCATTTCGTTTCTGAAACGCGGAATAAACAAGATTTTCAGGAGCGCTGTTTACACTTGAAAACCACCTTAAGTTCATTGGAAGTTGTTGTTGTTGTTGTTGCTAGGACTAATAATATGAAAAACAAAACATTCCATTGATTGCATTTTATTTTTTAACTAGGATCTAAATAACAAATCCGGTTATTCGCAAGTTTTCATCTTTTGTTTCTTTTCCAACCAAACAGACAATTTAAAAACATCTTTCTTTTTTTTCTTCTTCTTCTTTCTAATTATTTAAAACCCTCAAAAGACACCCAAAATTCACCATTCTCATTCTAAAGATGAATAAAAATCGATAAAATTAAATTATGTTTTTTTTTTTGGAATCGAGAAGTGTTCATTACCGGCATTAAAAGTGTGTTTAGTTCAATCATTTTTAAGGCCCAAACTTAAGAAGATAACTTTTATTAGTACTTGAACCCTCGTAACAGGGTTTCAACAAAGAAAATTCACTTTCAAGGATGTTGTTGTACTCAATAAAACAGGCTTCTTTCTATGTTAGAACCCTGATGAGAGATAAGTTAAAAGTTCAAGTGGTCACAGTTTCCATCTTGAATTTGGACCTAACACTTGTAAGTTACAACGTTTAGAAACAGAGGAATTTCTCTCTCTTTCTTTTTATTTGATGGAATCCAATCGAAATCCTCGGTTAGAAATGGAAGATGATCATATGCCTAGTTTTAAATCTAGATTTGGATGGCAATATATAAGAAAAAGAGAGAGAGAGAGAGAGAGAGAATAATAAAATATTCCTTCTTATGGGAGAAAATTAAAACGAAAAATGTGAAACTATAAATCAATGAATGGGTTTTGTGTGTTGGTGGTGGGTCCATTAGTAACACTTCAGTAAGAAACTCGGTTTACTTGGAACGGTGGCTGCAGAGAAAGAGAGAGAGAGAGAGAGAGTGTGTGTTTTATTTTTAGGTCTTTTACGATAAAACTTCCTTTTATTTTTGATAATCACAGAGGGGAAAAAAGCCCCTTTTTTACCCGCCTCCTCCTTCCTTCCTTCTTTCAGGATTCTTGTTAAGCTCCTGAGCGGTTCCTATAAGATCTCATTAAAGGTAATTCACCTGAACATGGGCCAAATGTAAAATAGAAGTTATAATGTGCCGTTTTGAAGCCGAAGTGATTATAAAAGAGATTTTTCTTTCTATTTATCTCTCTGAAAGAATTATTAATGGTCTCACCATTTAATGCGTTCCATCAAATGGATCAATCTTCATATGTGGACCTTAATGGGCAAGAAACAGACTGACGTCAGAGTGGCAGGTGGTCAATAGTGCCAATATTAATACTGTATATCTTAAAGAAGAATGTGGAAAAGGTGGAGGGGGAGGGGGTCCTAAAATCATAAGAGTTCGGATTTCTATGCAGTATCAAGCAAATAGTTTCTCAATGTGTGGCCCAATTACCATTTGTGACATAACAATCCCATTTAGATCAAACAAAAATTATGGGGGTTTCAATCAAAAACACTGGTTAGAGGCTAGAACTCTTATTTAACAACTTATAGTAACCAAACATCTAGCCTCTAACCAGCTATTTTGGTTAGAAAAAAGTATAATTGCTGTTGCTCTAATGATGATGATTACTTCACAATTAGCACCTGGGGGCCACACATTGAGAAACATTTTGCTTTATGTATTACATAACAATCCGTTGCACTAATTATACATTATATTATAGGAAGAGAAAGAAGAAGAAAAAAAAAACTAGTTTTATGCAAAATTGATGTGGGAAATCTACAAGTTCAAAATCATCTTTTTAAAACAAGATTTCTTTTAAAACAGTTCTAATTTAGTAAATTGCAATAATTATTATTTTCATTATTATGATTTTAAATAACTCATTTAACTTACAAATCCATTCTAAATTATTTTATTATGAATAATTCAAATTTTTCATCTGAACAAAAAACATCTATCTTTTTTATTACTTTTTTTTTAAATTTTTATTTAAATTCTGCTTTTTATTTATATTTTTTTTTAAAAAAAAGTCATAGCCTGGAATCATCAAGTAGCAATTTAGTGTTATAGAAGTGAAGTTTTGTAACAATCGACTGTTGTTATATTGTGAAATCCTCTTGTGTTTGGTTTGATGGACAGTTTAGAATTACAATTCTCTTTTATTATTAAAAAAAAAAGGAGAATATTTTTTTAAAAAAAAAATGTGTGAGAAATAAAATCCAATATACTACAAAGTAGATTCGTAATATGGAGAGAAAAAAGGGCCTTTAGAATCGGATTTTTTTTTTCTGTTTGAATTTCTATATAAAAAGAGAAGAAGCGGTGGATGGTGGGACCAAATACACCTGAAGTACCATTCTATGATTTATATGGATCATTTTTTCTAAAAAAAAAAACCGTTTTTCTATCATTTTTTACGCATATCTTTTACTATTAGATGTGAACGAGTTATCACATTATATTTCTATATAGAGAGAGAGATAGAGAGAGAGAGAGAGAGAGAGAGAGAGAGAGAGAGATAGAGAGCGAGAAGAAATTTAATGAGATTTTTCCTCATCCCATTTTTAAGCAAGAAAAATGCCTTTTTCTTCCACTTTTTTTTTGTTGCTTTTTTTAAAAAAAAAAAGAAATTTAGAGGGAAGGAAGGAAAACGGAGAGGAACCTTATCGCTCGAATTGTTATCATTTTTGGGTATCTTCCCCCCCCCCCCCCCCCCCCCCCCCCTTTCTTATTCTTACTCTTCTTTGCTGTTTGTTTTGCTCATGCGCACTCACTTTCACTTGCAATCTCAGAAACAAAACCCAAAGAATTCTACTTTTGTTATTTCATTTCAAACCAATTACAATACACATTTAAAGACCCCCCCCCCCCCACACACCCCTTTTTTCCCTTATTCAGTCAACACACTTTATTACACAAAATGGCTGTAATGTCAGTGTTGAGAAGTAATTTGGCAAAATTAACGAATTACTGTAATTAAATTACTTTTTAGAGTAATTCACGTTGTTCATTCATGAAATTTTGTAATTTGTGATTGATTACATTTTCTAATGACAATACAATCACTTTAAATTACTTTTGAAATTACATTTATTTTTGTAATTTTTTAAAAAATATTTTTCTTTTGAATTAACTATTAATGAATAATGATCATTAAGGCTCGGATTATTATGCAGTATCAAGCAAATGCTTCTCAATCTGTGGCCCAAATGCCAATTGTGATATAACCTTAGACTATTACTCTACTGGACTGGCAACTCCCGAAATTTTGTGTTGGATAGTTTTGAATCGTCGTGACGTCGTTTTTGAAGTGGCGCCTCTAGCGGGACTATAACATGAATATCAAAAGTCAAACTTTGGACGAGTTCATTTTGGGGGAATTTTTGGGAATTTTGGGTGAATTTTTTTATATATATATATATTATAATAAAAAGTATGGCCGATGAAGAACTACAGCTGTGTTCTGTCAAAAAGTGTCTGTAACGTGTTACCTGTTTTGGTTGTGGTCTATTATCAGGAAAACGCGAGTCACAAACACCGTAACAACAACGTTTTCCAACCATTTTTTGCTTAGGAGACGAAACGACAACTGGGCCAACATTAAAAAAAAATCATGTACGAGATTCACTAAGATTTACACAAATTCACAGCAGAATATCACATATAGAAATTCATTTTACTTCTTTATCTGCATTTTACTGGATTCCTAGAATAGAATTAAAATTGGAAAATCCAGTAAAACGTGAAAAAACTAAAATAACTTGCCATACAGTATATGATTCACCCCCAATGTCTTCCCCTTTGCAAAAAAAAAAAAACAATCTAGCCAACGATTTTCTTTTAAAATAATGCCACCAGGCGGAGCTGGCGTCACTTTTGCCTTATTTATTTTGCCTATGAACATGCATTTAACGCTTTAACATGTAGAAGATAGGGAGTTGCCAGTCCAGTAGAGTAATAGTCTACGATATAACAATCCCGTTTAGGTCAATTAACAATTATGGGTTTTTATATCAAAAACACTGGTTAGAGACTAGAACTCTAGAAATTCAAGCAGTTGAAGTTGTAGCGCCACATAAAGTGGTCGTTTTAGCAGACTATTGATTACCTAAGGAATGTTAACAAGAGACACTACCATCGTTTAATCGCTGAGTGGTTCCATCCTGCTACAGGTGGCGACAACTACCGCCTTGTTGTCAGTGACGATGAAGGTCACACTAGTGGCTCGCACTGACAACAATGTGGGGGCCAAAAGTGGTCCTGTGTGAAGAAAGTCTCATAAACCACTTTGTAGCGCCACAAACAAAGTAGCGCCACAAAGTGGTTCATGTAAAGCCTTAAGTTCAAGTGTTTTTCTTCGTGAATTTGGACCTTTTCGTTGGGTAGGAAACGTAGGGATACATGGAAAGGGTCATCAGCTAAGGTCTATTTTTTCTTTGTATTGTTTGAATGATATGAATGATTTTTCAGTTTGAAAAACAGCATCCATCCAGCCACACACACAAAAAAGCTGAGATAATCCGAGATTGTTGGAGAGGAAAAAATAGGCTGAAAGGAAGGAAGAATGTGTGTAACAAGACACTTTCACTTTTGTATTCTAACTGCATTCACTCTCTCTCTCTTGTTATAAATATAAAAAAACTCAAATTGGGTTGTTGGCCATTCGATTCTCTGGTCGAAAAATAATAGGAATTTTTTCTTCTTCTTATCCTTCCCTTTGGTGTTCAAATGGTAGTTGTCTTTCAGCAGAAAATAGGGGAAGAACAAAAAAACACAACCTCATATGTGTGTGTGTGTGTATTCTAGTATAAACCCAACTCTAGTATACTGGTGCCCCAGTATACTAAAGGGACACTAATCAATATGCACATTCACTGATATGCACATTGAAATGACACACACACTCAACAGACAGACAGACACACATTGGTGTTAAAATTTTAAGAGCTTAAAGAGATAAAATAAGTACCAGTAGACCTACATTTTTTTTAAAACATCCATTGGAGAAGCGGTTTTAGAAAAGAAAAAAAGTACGGAAGCTCTCTTCTGTTTTTTTTTTGTTTGTGAATTCCAATGTGTTGCATCCAAAAAAGTGGTAAAATTAAGCCACCACAGTAATGCTTTTACGCATTAGAAGGATTGGTTATAGGCTAGAAAGTTCTCTATAGTTAGGTTAGAGATATAAGGGATGGATCACACATACACACTGAGAAAAAAATTATCCAATTTGAACAATTCTTTTGTGTGTGCTATGTTCCTGAAAGTGTGCTGCAACAAAAAAAAAACACTGAAATTGTGTCAACATTTTTTTACATTCTACCACAACACAAGATAAAAGCCAATTTGTAAGGCATTTACCAGAAGCGTCATGTATCTATTGCGTGTAAAGGAACACAAAAATATAACTGAAACATTATTTCCAGTTTGCGGTGGTTTTTCATCATGTGTGATCCATCCCAAAAGAGACACTTATTAGTTGCCTTAAATCTAGGCGAAATCTTAAGCTAACAATGCTAAACTTAAAACCAATTGTTCATTGACTTACTAAAGAGAGTTTCATCTTGTGTCACATTCTAAGCTTAGTTTTAATTTAAGTAGCGTTTTAGAATACACAGAGATTATTCATTCATCCGTTCCATAAACGATTGTTTGTGGCCAGAACGATGCTAAAGAGAAAGAAGAAATTAAGAAAAAAACTAGAAATACCATCTATCTCTTGTTATTTCTCTTCTCAGTCAATAATAATTGAAGATGATAAAGGAATTCTTCTTCTCGTTTCTCACCATTCCATTCCATTCTATTCTATTCAAAATATCTTATTCTGTCTTGTTCACACAAGTTTGGTATTCATAAATTTTGGAAAAAGAGAGAAAAAAAAATAACAAAAGGAAAGAATTCACTAACAGATAAGACGAAATAAGGAGAAGAAGAAAGAGAAAGACAGACAACGTTATTTGACCCTCTCTCTCTCTCCCCCTCTCTCTCTCTCTCTCTCTCGCCTACTCCTTGTGTAATATATTTAAATGATTTCTGAATTGGAATAATAGAAATTGAAGACAAGAAGAGGAGACCTGAATAGAGAAATCAGGGCGTTTTACAAATCGAATTGCATCCAGTCATCATATCACCATGGCTCATCATCCCCCTACTATCTCTCTCTCTCTCTCTCTATCTGTGTATGTGTTGTATTCCTTTATTGTATATGTGCAATGGAATGTTTAATGCAATCCGTTTCAGAAATGAAAGGAAAAAAAAAAGGTTTTATAAAGTCAGCAAGTGCAGTTAGCAAAAATTTGGAACATGCTCTCTCGATTTGACATCACCCACAATTTTTTCAGAGTTAACCTTGTGCCTGTCTGTCTGTCTGTGTTTTTCTTCTTATTCTTCTCATTCCCATTTCAGAAAAAAAAAAGAGAAGATGAGAAAGAAATAGAATGAATGAGAGACCATTTATTGCTAAAAAGAGAGAAAACTGCAAATGTGTTGCATCTCTCTCTCTCTCTCTCTCTCTCTCTCTCTCTCTCTCTCTCTCTCTCTAAAAAAAAGAAGTAAAACTGTTTCCATATAAAATTGTATATATTAATGATTGTATGAACAGATGGAACCATTTCTCATATAATAACGTTTGCGTGTGTGTTCTATTTTATAATAATATATTATACGAGAACTACCCAACAATAATAACAACGAACAGGACCATCATCATCATCATCATCATCACCATTCTACCAAATGCATTCCCCCAATATCTTATTATATCACCAATCCTAGATTCGAAAAAAAAACAGGCAAAAATATTTATTGATCAAAAAAACTATTTTAGAAAAGAGGCAAGTTGGAGTTTATGTTGTGACAGCTGAAAGACAGCCAGAAAAGAGAGAGAGAGAGAGAGAGACGAAATTTATAAACGATGGAAAGGAGGGAAGGATGACGTAAAAGTAGATCCAAATCGTCGATTTTTATGACGACGTCACAATTAAATAATGAATAGACGGGGGATAAAAGGGGAGAAATATTGTATTGTGTGCTTCGTTTTTATATGAAAATGAACTTCTAATTGGAAATGTTTATCATAAAAGGAATTTGAGCTCTTTTTTTTTCTTCTTCTACTCTTTTAGTAAATTAGCAGTAATCTTCTTAAATGTGGAGCCGAATTAGAAGGGGGAAGGGTGTCTCAAATATTTATTATGTCAGATTTTCAGAACTGACTAAGAGGGGTTTTTTTTTTTACTTGTAAAGGGCAAGAACCTCAAAGGGATTGTGTAGGGACTAGAATGACAATTGTTGTTCTACATGTAGTAGATGCAAAATTGTGGGGGTAAATGTGATTGGTGAGAGAAAGGGGGGGGGGGAGGGAGATTTCAGACTAGACTGTTGCGGGTTCAGCGCTCAATAAGCGCCAACTGTGGAACAAACGCCAATCTGAATAAGCGCCAAACTGAACAAACACCAACTTAATAATGGCGCATATTGAGCGCGACCAATGAGAAGTTGTTTTTGTTGTACAAAGGGCGTTGTGGCGAGGATAAAAACGAAAAAACTTCGATAACTGGTGAGAAAAGCACGGCGATATTTTTTTGTTCCTTGCTGAAGTTTAGAACTGGTATATCTTGGTAAAACCATAGTTGCCTCAACGTAAGAGGGAAGCTTGTGACGTCAGGGGGGGGGGGGGGGGTTGAAATTGTTTTTAGAATTGTGTCATTTTGCCTAATAAAAAAAGGAATGTTAGCAAACATTTTCAGCAATTTAAACAAAACGGTTCTTTTGCATTTTGTTATTAGCTTATTGCCCATTTTTAACAAACATACCATTTTTAAAAACCCTTACTGACGTCACAATATGACTTATTGGTTAGAATTGGGGTTTAAGAGAAAATTAAAATCTCATCAGTCTCACTAACATCAGTACTTTGAGCTTACATAGATTTTTGTTCAAGCTACAAATGAGTTTCATCACATGAGATTTTCAAATACAAAGGGAGAGAGAGAGGGAAGAAGTAAATAGTAGAAAATTGAGAGAATTGCGGGCATGGGATCGAACCAGCAACACCCTCAGACACTCTGAACACAAAGAGACAGAAATAACGCCATCATCGTTCAACGTTTTCCGCCACCAAACCAGAAGGCCTAGAAACCCCATTAACAAGACAGACACGCTTTTTTTTTTTTTCATTTTTACCTTTCGACAATAATCTAGTATTTCCATCTTATCCTTCATACAGATGGCCTTCGAATCCGAATCACTCGTCCATCGTCCACTTTCGTCCATGTATTGATTGTGATACTTTGACCTCTGACCACAGGACATGGCCACCTGTGGTTGAAAATGAGATGATGGCACATAATTGCCAACAACCGCCTAAAAAAACACATCACAAAATAATCAAAACATTAGCATTTTTTTTATCCTCCGTAATATTTTTTTTATAGATTCATTACAGAAGAAATGAAAAAAAAAAAAAAAACTCAATCGAAGTGGAAATTTCATATTTTTAAAGCTGAAATTCGAGTGGGTCAGGAATGAAATTTAGGGTAAAAAAAAAGAGGGTCGAAAAATTTAAACCAGATTTTCTAAAGGATAAATAAGAGGCAGGTGTTCTCTTATTGTCATATAAAAAAAAAACAGAGGGACTGAAAGTTCTCTTTGTGTCATTGTTTATGTTGCCATGAGAGTCAACTCTCAGTGTATGCATTTTTGTCTTGAGAGTCGACATTCAAAGGAGTGTTTCTAGTCTTTTGACCATTGTCCACTCTTTTTTTTTTTTTGAGGGGGGGGTGGGGTTTTAAAAAAAAGCTTTCATAATTGGTGCAGTGACCTCACAAATGCTCAAATTATTTTTAAAAAGAAAACAAAATCGTCGTCCACTTTTATGAGGTCAGAAAAAGAGGAGGGGGGGGGATCATAACAGGGAGGAAGGGGATAGATTTATCCGTTCGCTCCATCCCCAAATTCCCTCCTCCTCCCACGCAAATAACCACCCAATGAATACAAATGGAATGAAAGAAAAACAATAAATTCCAATTGTATTTAAAGAGTATCAAATGTCAACAAACAAAATGAACAACAAACAATAAGGAGTGGGGTGTCGACAAGGGAAGTGTTTATTTACATTTGTTGGTTCGTCGACTACCTTAGTTATAATGATAAATAGATAATAATGAAAGGAGAGAAGAAAAAAAAGGTGTGAAGACATTTATGCAAATGTCCGTTAACCTTGGAGGTGAAATAATTTATATTTTTTAATAATAATAATAAAAACAAATGGAAAGGAAACTAAAAACAGCAGCTGCATTATTTCATTTGTGTCCGAATTGACAGACATGTAGGTTACATTTTTGAAAATAACTAAATTTTCTTTAAAAAAACAAAACGTAGCCTCAAATACATCCAGGTCTGATTACGCACTCAATTTACGTCACGTTAAGAAACTTAAAAGCGACGACGTCTTAGATCAGGAATGGATGTATTTGAGGCTATTTTCTAGTAAAATGTAGTCATTTTTCAACTTTAACAATAGACAAAGTGTCTAATTTCTAGAGAATTTCAATTATTATGGTGGGCACAGTTCGTTCGTTCAAATTTTAGTGTAATGTGGACTTGCGGTTTAAGTGGGAGATTATTAACCAACAAGAGTCCAGACTTAAGTAATCGATCGCCAACACACACATACACAAAGTACAATACACTGAAAAAAAGCACACATAAGTTATAATCACACACATACATATTCATGTAGAACACACACACAGAAACAAACAGACAAAACATTACTGACTGCAGTCAAACATGTAAAATACATAAAACACTTGAGACACGTTTTAAGGTTCAAATTCAAGAAAAGACATTTAAAACTTCCAACTTGTACTCTCTCTCTCTCTCTCTCTCTGAACATGGTTCAAACATAGAAAACAACCTGCTTTGAAGAAATTAAAAAGAGTTTGTTTCTGCATTGAAAACCTTGATGTAGAGATTTCAAGTTTGAAGTTTTCTTTCTTTCTTGAAATTAGACCTTAATTCTCCATCTTAATTCAGTTAATCAGAAATCCCATTTTTTTTTTTATTTGACCAATCCTTTTTTTTGTTTAAATATCTAAATGGGACATTAGAATTAAAACATTTAAAACCTCCATAAAAGGGAATTGTATGAAACTACTCTCGCAACCTCCGTCACCCCTTCTTTAACAACAACAACAACAACACTTGTTGTATTTCTTCCACTCCCCCCTCCCCCAATTCAAATTTCTACTGCAATCTCTCGTATGTATATTTATATTAAAAACAGGGTTTTCCCAATGAGCAGCCTAATAACACACACAAAACAGCAATGACAACGAACAGACAAAACCACGAAGCTCAACACGCACGTCAACATGACGTCATAACGCACAAGAAGAAGAAGAAAAATGGGGGGAGGGAGAGAGGGATAAAGAGGAGGCGAATCTCTCTCTCTTGTTATGGATCTGATTGCCCTTCCATCTCCCTCCCCCCAAACTACTCTCCTTACGGTTATCATCATCATTTTTGTCTTATTATAGGACCTTAAAACCTACCTCCACATAAGCCAAGACGTGATTAGAACATAAAATGCACATAGAAAGCACAACTAAGGTGCTTTTGGTCCACATTTTCATGGCTACAATCCACGACGTCGTAGCAAAAATACAAACACACAAAACACAATTCCTCCTCCGCCTTTATTCCTACGTTCCGCTTTTTTTTTCTTCTTCTTCTCTATTCCTCTTCTCCTATGAGGCTATGTAAAATAAAACTGTCATCCTCCTCCTCCTATTCTTTGTTGAATAGCCTCTCCTTCTACTGAACGTCCCTCTTTTTTAGGTTGTAATGGTATAGACTAAACTAAATCGATATCTAAATGATGCGATCATATCGGTAACAATTCTAGTCTAATTCGATACACTACTTTGCATTAGAGGGCATGAACACTATACCCCTTAGTAAAGTTTTGAAGCAAGTGGTGTGTTTTGAAAAGCTGCGAAGATAAATGCAGAAAATGAACTAATATGGTGTCTTAACCAGTGAGATATACACAGAAAACGCCATATTAGGATACCCACCTGCAATAGAAAACACAGCTTCCGCGCGACGTCGTGTTATAAATAAAAAAAAAAGTATTTGAACAAATTTTATTATTCACTGTAAACCGAAAAAAAAAAACATTTAATGTTTATATACTAATTCCTAATACTTAGAACACAAAATAACTTTATAACGCCATTTCGTGAGCGAGAAAAAATAATAAAACGCTTATTTGTAAAATTCGTGTTCCGATTCATCCTTTTTGATGTTGTTCTTGTAGCCTTTCTCGAAATCTTTTGGAAGAACTACGTAACGGTTCTCACGAACGGCATGCATCCCAGCCTAAAACGAGAAGAACACTCAAGCCTCGTTTGAAAACAAAAGACAGTCATTTGAAACTCACCTCCTGACAGATTGCATTGATGTCTGCCCCAGATATTCTATCTGGCCGAGCAACGTAATCCTCGAGATCGACATCTTCGCTCAGATTCATCCTTCCGGTAATGGTCGAGAAGATGAGACGTTTTTGACGACGATCGGGCATCGGGAATTCAATCTTACGATCAAGTCGACCTGGACGAAGGAGAGCAGGATCCAAAGTGTCCGCTCTGTTCGTTGCCATGATCACCTTCAAAAAAAGTTAAAAAAAAGTTTCATTGATTTGATAAACATCGGTATTTGTCCCTCGTACTTTAACGTTGGTAGTCTGATCGAAACCATCCATCTGATTCAAAAGCTCCAAAAGGATTCGTTGGACTTCTCGATCGGCTAAATACGAGACAACTATTACAAAAGAAACAATTAAAGTCTTCCCTTCGACTGACCTCCAGTTTGAGCGTCGAAACGTTTCGTTGCAATCGCATCGATCTCGTCGATGAATATTATGGCCGGAGAATTCTCTTTGGCCAAACGGAAAACATCACGAACCATTCGAGGTCCTTCTCCCAAATACTTTTGCACGAACACTGAACCAACGACACGAATGAACGCAGCTGCAAAGAACCAAACGATTAAAATATAGCCAAATTCCAGTCTACTTGATCTGTTTCATACCAGTCGTGTGATGAGCCACTGCTTTGGCCAACATTGTCTTTCCACAACCCGGTGGGCCATACATCAACACTCCTCTAGGCGGATCTATCCCGATCTGCTTGTACAGCTCAAAATGAGTTAACGGCAACTCCACTGCCTCTCTCATCTCCTGTTTCTGAGTGTCCATCCCTCCGATATCTGCATAAGTGACGTCCGGCTTCTCGTCTATTAATTCAAGACAAAAAAAACGTTCAATAACGAAGAACGAGAAAAGCGGCAGAGCTCACCCATGTTACTCACCGGCCTGTAACATTGAAATGCTACTGTCTGCTTCGGGAGGCAAGACATCAACCAAAGCATTACTATGTTTATGAAGAGCGACGCTAGCGCTCGGTTTCAACAGTTCTCGGTCGATCGTAGACAGAATGCGGACATAATAGTTGGAACCTACAATGTTTATCGACATGAAACAAACGCAAAAATGCTTCGCAAATAAAAATAACCTGTGGTCGATCCAACGATGCCGGTGTTCTGATCTACAGCTTCTAAGAACTGACCGATGACCAGAGGAACACTCTGAATGCGTTTCACCTCTTCCTGTGCATGCAAATACTCTTTCTTCAGGTTCTTTTGCTCGTCTTTGATGTACTCCTCCTGAACCTCAAGGAACTCCAACTGTCGTTGCAATTTCTGAAACAACGAAATTTTATTTCGGGTGTCCCTTCAAAAACGCCGATCATCGTCAAAATTGTACTTTGTATTTGGTGTACAAATCGTCCACATCGAGCCCGTCCAAAATAGACGATGCAGTCGACTTCGTTTCAGCCGCAACATCCTCCTAATAAAATAGTTTAGATAAATTACAAATTTAGTTGAAAATATTTCGCTCACCTTCTCGGGCAAAACTACACAAATTTCATCCATTTTTTACGAACAACTTGCAAAATTGAACTGAAAAGGAAGTGAAAGCGGAAAAGAAGAACAAAAAGTGCCAGCAAGACACACTTTCTTTTATTAAGGAGACAACCAGCTTAGTAGTATTGGGAAAGTGTAGAAGAATTGCGTTCTACGTGAAAGTACAACAGGTGAACATATATGGTGTCTTATTTACGTAAAGTTTTATTAAATAAACGCCATATTTGTTTATCCTCCGTGCCATTCAACTGACATTTAAACTATGACGTCATAGGAACCTTTCCAACCTTGAACGTTTCCTAAAACAAAATTAAAAAAATTCAGCCAAAGTAGATGGAGCCACCGTTTCCATTAAAAAAATTTTGCCAAAAAGCAAAAACTTTTTTTGGAGGTATAGGATTTTTAACATAGAACTTTTAATTATTTTTCAGTTATATTGTTATAAGCGGCGCTACAATCAACTATTACATAGAGTCCATGTATAAAGTGTTAGGTTACAGGGTTTGTGTTGGGTTTGGCTATGTTAGTGGGTTAGTGTGGGGGGAGGTAGAGTTTAAGAGCGAACATTTAAAATTCGAAAAATATACACACACACACAACTCATGAGAATAAAAAAAAATTCTTAATTTTGGAGGGGAATTTTGGTAGCCCAGTGGTATTTTCAGTGAGCATGCGCATTGCCGTTTATCGTTTTACATAGAAAAGTGATGGCAAAAGGAAACAACCATCCCTCTATTGTAATTATCATCTTGTTAGTGGTTCGTGCCTAGTATATTTTCAACATTTTTTTTCTCTTTGTATTGAGGAGGGGGCTTTTATTTAGGTTCGCGCGCCATTTTAACTTAATTTTATTTCTTTTCGGCGACTTCCTAGGGCTCCTATCGTGAACATATCATCGACAGTTTCCATTGATCACCAATAGATAGCGCTGCTAACGCAAATCTGCAATCACTTTCCTATATAAAACGAAAAGCGGGCAATGCGCATGCTCACTGAAAATACCACTGGGCTAATGCTAGTCAATAGGTAGTCATTTTAATCAATGTTTGTGCACAATATTATTGAACATAAATTATTGTGCGAAACGTCCCAAACGGGCTTCCATACGAACAGCCACTCAGCAACAAATACGCCATTTTGGTTCCTTTGCAGACGACAAACTTCCATTGAAACCTACCATATCTATGACGTCATCAATGTGTTTTAATGACATTAATTACTACATCTGAAATATAACGTAAATATGTAATAATAATTAGTGATTATCAAATTTTAATTTTTGTTAAAACTTAATGAAAACTATGGTAACTATTTGTAACTATTATTAAAAATATGTTGTATAAGTAATATATAAATCATTAATTATAATAGCTATAAACAGTTGCTCTAATCACTGATATTATTTCCATAAAAATCAAATATTAAAAAAACGACACAAAATGGCGACGTGACATTACTTCTGTATACAATATAATGTATATATATATTGTATATCTTGAAATATGAATTGATTTTTGGCGCCACCCAGTGGCAACAAAATGTTATCTTCTTTAATTGTATACATTTTTAATTATTTTAAATTTTGTGTGAAATTATTTAAATTTAAGAAAAAAATAATTCAGATTATAAAAATAATTAAATTCTTTTCATACATACCCAGCCTGAATCACATCTAGCTCTTTTTTATGAAATATTTAAAAAAAAATCGTTAACAATTATAAAAACCACAAAATATATTTGAAATTTATTAAACTAATTTAAAAATTTCGTATAAACTTATTTTTCTTTAAAATGGTTTTTCTTTAAGATTCATTTTTTTTTCGTTAAAAGTTACATTTGTTTTCATTCAAAATAAACTCAATTTCTTTAGGAACAAATTATTAGTATTCAAAAATGTACACCTTTTTTATTTGAGCAAAAGATGTCTTAAAAAACTATAGTGCACCCTCTATAAAATTGGTTTTTTTTTTTTTTAAATAACAGTTGAAGCTGCCTCGCAAGCAAAATATTGTCACAACAACAACAACAAGAAAATATCTCAAAATCAAAAACACGAATCGCAAGGAAAAAGCGAATGAGAGGCAACCGCATGGGGGATGGGGGAACTCCACTTTATCCAAATTCCAGACACACCTTTATCAATTATCATATATTATTATTTTTACTAAAAAAAAAGAACTGTGCTGTGACAAAAACTAACAGAACCCCTGACACCACAGCATTCACATTCAACAAAGTATAAAAACTCATTATACCTTGTATACATTTAGGTCAAAAAGTTCTTTCTTTTTTCCTTCATCACATTGAAGGCATAAAATTCATTCGAATTAAAGAAAAAGTCATAAAACACGATTTAAAGACAATTAAAACCCGGAACATAAATAAACGTATCAATCGCCAACGTCCGAATCCCTGTCACCGATAATATAGAGAAACTGAAAGGCAGTGGCCAAAAGCGTGGTTCCGAGTAAATCTCCGAGGGCCGTTAGATATGGAATGGCCGAATTGTCGGGATCTATTTTATGCGTCCACATCCAATGGATTAGTATCCGCGCAATGTACAGCAAAAGAAACACTTGAAGGCTAGCAGCTAACATATAAACGATCACAAACGAAGGACTGGGAGACGTGTGTCCAGCCTTTACGTACGTTATCATGTAAATAAAGATTAGGTGGCCCGGTACGACCAGCAACATGAGAACGCGCGATGTACGAGCATGATTATCTGACAGAAGCACAAGAACAACATGTTAAAAACGTGTTAAATCTAAAATCCCGAATTCTTATTTAATACAAACCATTGCTGAAAAAAGATGAGCAAGGACTGACACAGAGTCGTCTGTGGTAAGGCGGAAGGCAACCTGGTTCGACCGACTTGTGCAATGACGTCGAAATACGACTCGCTTGAACTGCCACTAAATTGCCACCGACGCCTGAAACACAAAAAATGTAACCTGTAATAGGGAAAGAGAAACTTTGCAGCAATTATAAAACTTTACCATTTATGACAGGCTGATAAACGGCAATTCCTGGAAAACTGGAAACGGTGTAGTCCAATATCAGACCTCCGATACTGTTAATTTGAACACAACCACATAATTAAAACCCCACCAGACTTATAATAGTTTTTATTTTGAAAATTGCAAAAGTGTTGTTCGATTGTATAGACAAACCTACTAATACCCATTGCAGAAATCACCGGTGTCCAGCCCTTGTAAAGGACCTCACGTGTGATTGGATGCCGTTTAGATATCATGATCCAAATGGGCAAAAGAACCAAAAAAACAAGAATAATCGAAGGCGCTAACCACCTCTGTTTATCTGCAGAAGAAGAAAAAACACACATATTACTTAAATACGTGTATAATTTTAAGAAAAAAGCAATTACAACATATGCAAATGCACGAAATTGAATAAATAAAATTTCAAATTTTCATCTATGTTCGTTTTTTTTTTCTCTAAAAATGTTACTTGGAAGATAATATGAAAATTAATTAGTGCATTTTACTATCTGCAGATAATGGTTATCCAATTTCATTTTTTTTCTGTCAAATTTCCGACATTTATTCGGATAATTAAAACTTAAAATCTATCCCTCGCATTGTTTTATATAAATGTAATATTTTCACGATTTTAACACATTTAACAAAAGGTACACCATGTATATCGTTGTGCATAGTAAATTTATAAAATCATTTCTTATTAAAATTTAAAGAGACAGCAAAATAAATGCTCTTTTTGTAGGAAAAAACGAAATCAATAATTAATTTTAACCAAAAAATACATTTTTTAAACGAAATTGAATTTTAATTGAAATTTATCTTCAACAGTAGGCCAAAAATAATTATCATTTGTTAATATTTAAATTTTTTTAAGTTTAAATAAAAATATAAAGATAATTAAACAAAAAAAAAATGATTTAAATCATCAGCATCTACTAACATATAGCAAATGTAAGCGAGAAAATAGTAAGAAAGAATTTCCGATCATATATCGGAAAAACTCTCGGATATCAGCGGCATCCGTAATGAAAATTCTTTTCTCGCAATACTCCTCTAGTTTCTAAAACACTTTCAATTTTTCCATTAAAGTTATTTTTAAAATGCTGAGTTCCATTAACGTTCTTATATAAGTGTACTTAATTATAAGAAATTATCTTTCAATTATAAAATCTCTTAAATACCTAAGGAATTAAAAAGTGCAGAGCTGACGCCGGCAAGAAGTGACAACGTCGTAAGGTCACCGAGACTGGCAGCGATTGGTGTAGCTACGTTATCTGGATTAATGTTACATTTACGAGACAACAGCACGACTGCAATCATTATGACACCTGCAAACGAAATCTCTTTTTTCGGATTCTCCTAATGATTTATGTCGTACACACAAAAATATTTTTACCCAACACAAAGCTAGCGATTGAAGCTGTGACAAGACTCGAAGCGCAAAGTAACAGAGCGTGCTGCACTTCGAAGATGCCATCGGGAATCCAACCCATGATCACAGCAGCCATTGCAGCTAAAAACCCAACAACAGTTGCTTGACACTGAAACATTAATTTAAAAAAAAACACATCAGAACAAATACCAAAAAAACAACAAAAAAAAAACAATCGGTACCTGAACTAACGCCAAGTTGCCGATAACCATTCTCCACATCTCGGAAGGTGAATCCATTCGTCCGAGATTTGCCTTCATATTTTTAGGATGAACTTAACGTTCAATGTCAAGTTCTTTCAACAATGAATTATTCAAAATTCTTATACCTGAGTCGACAACCTCGATGCAAGGGTCATTTCCAGGTTCCCCTTTAAACCAAGCAAAGCTGGAACGAGTATAAACACTTCGGAAACCATTTCGAACACTTCCCAATGCTGTAAAAATGCAAGTTTACGTTATTCTTTTTTTAATGAACAACACATCTAATATATATTTTTCAATCAGAAGTTAAAATTCAAACCTGCACTATATCTAAAACTAATCCAGCTCCGACCATACCCAGTCCTGCTATTAAGAACGGTATGGAGACTTGCCAAGCAATCGTACATGCCGTCTCGTCCGGTTCTATAGTTTGGACTTTGCATTCTGGAGACTGACTATCTCTTGATTCGCTGTCTTCACCCTGAACGAGAAGCCGTGCAGCTTCAATGTTCTTCAATTCGAGATCTTCAACCGATTCGGCAGTAGGAGTCGTAGATCCGTTCTCGCTGTCACCGTTCACCAATGGCTTATAAGAGTTTACGTTTGAGTTGAGGATGATGCTGATTTTGGAGCAGCGCCGATCGAGCTGCGAAGACTCGCAATCATCATCCTCATGAGAGGAGATCATCTTGACCATTTTGGTCTTGTCAGAAGCACGCCAACGACGTCGAACCTCTTGTTCCTTCTTTTGTAGTTGGTATTGTTCTTCTTCTTCTTCTTCTTCTCCGCTGTTTTGAGGATCTACTGTATGCTGTGCAACTGACTTTCGGTCGTTGGTATGCATGTCTCAACGGTGAAAAGATCAGCGACTTGATGGCCAAACACTAAAATTTCGATAATTTCATTTTTAAATTAGGAATGCTCCATCAATCATTTGATCTGTTGTCAATTTTCAAGATTCAAGTTTAGTATTAAATTGTTATTCGAAAAACACAATTTCATTAAAAATCATATCAAGATCACACGGTTTTTTTTTTTTTGGTTCTAAACATTGGGCGGGGAAAACCCCTTAATTATCTTCGCGCACATTGTGATGCAAGCCGTTTCTGCACTTTATAAAAAATTTCTCGGCTTTATAAATTTAACTTAAACAACTACAGTAGCTAATCTAAGTTAAATTTAAAACATATTTACATATGTTGATTTGTTCGCCTTGTTCTTGTGTCAAATATTATGTGTTTTAAGTTACGTTCTTGAACAAGTAACGTTGTCATGCTTCTTCTAATAAAAGGTAATTTAGATTTTTGTTTTTATGAAACAAACACAAATTTTCAAACAAATGTCCAGATAAAAATGAAAGTGAATTCCAATTTCAATTTTATTAAAATGGGATTCTTCGAGTTTTAACATTATTCCTATAAAAATTATCAAATAATAATATGGCGGTCTCTTCACTGTGATTTAAGAGGGCTCCGTAGAAAAATACTTGTGTAAATGTAAGGTAGATGGCGCCTGCAACCTCCATAGGTGGCAAACTACACTCGTGCCAATTAGTTGAAATAGAATGCAGCCTTTTAGCTCTAAAAGCGCGTCCAAAACAATCCTTGTATTGATTTTTTTCTCTCGATTAAAACCAACATGATTTAAATAAAAACAATTGACAACACCTGTCAATTGTTTTTATTTAAATCATGTTAATTTTAATCGAGAAAAACAAAATCAATTGATATAAATCAATCCATCCTGATATGTTGAAAACGTCTCTCGAACAAAATTACAAGAAACTTGAAAAATGTTTTAGAAACTAGAAGGGTAACTCAATCACTTAAGTCTAAGATTATGTTCATATTATTCAAAATAAGCTTTTTTATGTCAGTTTCAACATGAGCTAACTTTAGCAGACGTTTTATAATTTTTGTCCATAAAATTAATCTACTTTAAAGTAAGTTCTTCGAAAAAAAACTCCTTTTGGTTGAACTTGAAATTACTTTTTTATTTAATTAACTATATTTTAAGTTACGTGTTCAAACTAACAATTTGTAAACTTCCTACTACATAAAGTAACTATTCTTTTTATAAGTTACTTCTTATGTTTTACCTCTTATGTTTTGAAATATATTCAAGTATTTTTTTTATAATTAATAATTATTATTCCAATCTAATAATTATTCTAATGTAATAATAATAATTGCAACTTACAAAGGTACTTTTTAAAGTTCGCTTTTTAAGACAAGATTTCGGATAATAGAAGAACGCAAATTAATAATAAATTAACATAATGCAAAACACGGATCGAGAACCAGATTCAACTGGAAATAGTTTGGATACAAAAGTAAAAGCTCGACCGAAACACGGATTCTAACCCTCCCTCTTCACCCGGCAATGAAAACTGTGCTTAAATTAAAGCTAAAGCTTAAAACAAGATTCTGGCAACCAAATAAAATTCTATAAGGCGTCCATAGAAAAATTTTTAAGCTGTTACTTTATTCAAGCTTTGCTTTGTTTTAAGTAACGTTTTAAAATATGGACCCGTAAGTCACCCCCACAATCAAAACGAGAAAACCTTATAGACGAATAAAAAAAAGACTTCTTTTTTTTGGCATTGGTTTAAAATAAGAAGAAACGAAAGAATGTTTAACAAAAGAAATTCACTTACTTTTTCGAACACAACTCTCGAGTAAAAACAAACACCTAGAAGAAAAAAAGAAAAAAAAGCACGAGAAATTGTAATTATTCCTTTCGAAACGACAACTTAACCTAAAATGATGACAACTGATTATTCTGCGTTTCAGAAGAGCAACACTTAAGAACAAAATTAGAAGTGTAATCGTAACTAGAACGGTAGCTGAATCATTTTAATAGTATTTTCATGATTGATATCTTTCAAAATCAAACTTTTTATGGATTGTCTGCTTAATGTTCGGTCACATTTTCAAACTTATATAAAAAGTTTATTTTGAAAGATATCACACAACATGAAAATAGCTTTAAGTGATTGAGGCATATCCTTCTAGTTTCTAAAAACGACTTCTAGTTTCTTTTAATTCTTTGCTCCTGAAAAACGGAACAACCAGAGTTTCAAATGCTTTTACACTTTTAGCTTACATTGTAATAAGTTAATAACTCGTCTTGTTAAAATTAAAATCTTTTGATCAATTTTTTAGATTTACAATTAAATTTAAAGATTAAAACATAAGAAGATCCAAAACACAAACAAAGAAAACCACAAAAGGCAATCTTTTTTTTGTAAGTTCCGCCTTCAAAGAACTTTCAACACATGGATTCTTCAGAGCTGAAAGTTGATAATCCGATGGCCGAGACCAGGAAAACGAAAAATGAACCAGAAGAATAGCAATCTAGTGAATGCGAATATCCTTGTGAAAATTATAGAAGAATGTTTCAAAAGTTGAACTAAACACAAACCACATTCAGTTTTTTTTTTCCTTTCCTTATAGTTGATATATTAATCAAGTAAAAGACCAACATAAGAAGTATTTTTTTACCCTCTGGCACCTCCAAACATCTTAACCAATTAATCCAAACTTTTTATCTATAACAAATGATGTCTAGTTGTTTGTCTCAAAAGTGGTTGGTTGGTCGCGTTTCAATACTAGGACCAGGAAAAAAAGGCGGGTGGGCCGTCCATTCACTGAAGAAAGTGTCCCACCTGTTGTACTAGTGAACCAAAAAGAAAAAAAATGCACTTTTGCTTTGACGGTCATCTTGACAATCAAGAGCAATTTCACTCAACTTAACTAACAATCTCTCTTACCTGATCAAATCAAAACTCAAGATAATTCAACTTCTACAATTGAAATTATAGGTTTATTTATAGGTTGACACAAATAAAGATGACATTTTTCATGATAACTTCAAGTTAAAATATCAACATAGACACCCTTTTTCATTCTTGTTATCATGATGTAGGTGAGGCGGGCCTTTTTTCTGTTTCCTTTTTTTAGAAACACGTTATTTTTCTCTCTATCTCTCTCTCTCTCTCCGAGCGCATTTGTATGTGTGTGGGGGTCAACTACTTTCGTAAATTCAATACTTAAACGCAGATGATTATTGAGCCAATTAAATAATTGAAATGATTTTGAACTCATTTTATGAGCTCATCTAAATTTCAATTTTGCTGCTCTGATTTGTGTTTCCTGAGTTTTTTTTTTTTTTTCAATTGGACTTCAAAAATAGAAATATGGTCTCTCTCTAATGGGTGCATTTGAGAACACACTTTTATCGTATTATCGCTTTAAAAGTGACTGCTCAAAAGGGGGTTTTGAAAACACCTATTACCACTACTGTACTACTAAGATGAGTGAAATCAATTACTATTAGCAGAAGATGATTGGTAGGAACGACTAAGCTAAACTGAAATATACTGTACAATATAGATACTGCATGTGGAAACCGCTTAACACGAAAACGGTTAAAATATTTTCCACGGTATACGTAATGCTGTTAGAAGCTGACATTACTCCTACCAATTGCAAAGTAACCTCGAGGCGGCGCACGGAGATCTCAAATGCAAGCCCAATATATATATATTATCTGCCTCTCTAATCTAAATAAGTGAATCTGGACACTTATGAAGTGTTTAGAGTAACTCGCAAAGTCAAGAGGGTATTAAGTGTTTCAAATGTTTTTTTTTTTAATATTATTATTATTTATCGATTGGTCAGTTATCAATTTTCAAATAAAATAAACGTGTTTGAAAACGTCAGAATAATTCATTGTGATACGTTCTGTGAGGCCTTACATTTAAAGTTGAATTGAAATTTTGAAGTGCGTAAAATGAAACATGTTTAGAATTGTTCAAGTGAGTGTGTTTGTTTGGATGTCACTAGGGGGGCCTTCTCAAGTATTGTTTTGTTTTGAATGATTCAGTGAATCAGTGTGTGTGTGACATGAAATATGCGATAATGTAAAACCAATAGAAAAAAATGCCATTTTCAGTCAAAGAGCCTCGTTAGAGGCTTAAAGGTTTAAAATGCTAGTTTCAAACTAGGTGCTTTAGACTGAAAAACGCGTTTTTCTTATTGCTTTGGCGCCGATAAGTATGACAAAAACAATTATGCTTTTTGTAACCAAAGAGGCTGCTTTGAGGCTAGCGCTAACCTACAATTATAAATAAGCTGTAGTTCTAGCCTCTAAGCAGGCTTTTTGATTACAAAAAGCATAATTCTTTTTACCTTATCATTCTCAATAAGGAATGATTTAGTCATGATTTTAGTGAGTGTGCATACTCTGAAGTACGTTTCGAACTAACTTTTTTGTTACGGCCTGGTTACGATTATACGACTGATATACGACGATTATACTGCTAGTGACGTCAAAATGAAGTTACAACCAATATCGTATATCTGAATTTGCAATGCTTGCTGTGACGTCACTAATCCGTATTGCATTTGCGCTGCACTTAAGTCGTATAATCGTAAAAATGGGTTAAATCACTCACTTAAGGATAATTTCATGCTGACATCTTTTAAAAATTTAAACAAACTTTTCATGAAAGTTTCAAAATGACCCAGCTTACGATACTTGTACCAGTGTACCCAGTGTACGATACTTGTCCATGAATGTTAATTTTGAAATATATCAACATGAATATGTTATTAATTGATCCAGTTACCCGTTCTAGTTTCTAACATACTTTCAATTTCTTTTTAGTGCTGCTCTTCTGAAACGCAAAATTAAACCAGAGTTCGAAAATAAGCTTTTTATGCTAAGCTTAAAAGATGTTCACTGAATTCCGAGTGAGGCTGAGCCGTCAAAAGTAAACAAATGCATCAACTAGTGTGCACTACTCCAATCCATTTGCAAAGAGTTAGTCAGTCGGTGTATGTATCATTACGGTTGAGTTATGCAGACCCGATCAATCAAACGACAAAGTTGCAAACAGTTGAATTGATAGAAGACAAAAAAAACAGAACAACTTGCCCACTTTTGCTTGCGACAATCAAATGAACCCTTGATGCAAAAATACTACCTAAGTTAACAGTTGAAGCATTTTAATCAGTGTGAAACTGAGGCTTCAGAATCAGACGCATCTAGAATAGTTTCGGAAACCGTTTAGACAAACATCGAAAGAACCTTTTCGAACATCCCGACTGTTGAAAAAAAGAAGAGAGTGCAATATATTTGTTCTTGAAACAAACAAACACACACACACACACACACAAACGGGATGAGATCTGATTTGATCAGCAAACCCACAATTGAGAAGATATAGACACAAAGCCTACAAGCAACATTATAAGACAAGACTAACAATGGGACTAATTCGAAGCAATTAAGTTGTCTGGATACGACAGTAACGACAAACGTCACAAGTGTTCAAATTAAATCTTCGATCAAAACTAGACACAAGACACTCACCACAATTGAAATGTCCTGCTCTCTGATTAGGGTTCCAACATGATAAAAATGCTCTTGTTTCAATGATACGTAAATAACACAAGAGATTTTCAATGTTGAAACTCTGCTCGGAGGGTTTAAGTTGAGGTTCAAGTGCAAAGTTTCCCTTCATGAATAATTTAGGCCAGTATTATTAGTTGTGATAAACATATAGTGTGATAACTGACGGTATTATGATATTACCACACTTTTGACTACAAATGGAGAAAAGAACACGTTTGAAGCAGAAAACTGCGTTTATAGTCGTCAATTTCACAATAACGTCCTCTCCGATTCGTATTGAACACATCAGAGTAGACGTGAACGTGATATGTCAACTATAAATGCGGCATAAATTCAATTCAATTCAATTAAATACACCTGCAATCAGCTCGAAAGCCATGTGACAGGGAGGAATTGCTCCCAATCACGACTGATTGTCATTATTTAAAAATAAGACATCATCATGAAATTGAAATCGTCCTAACAAAGAACTATTCACAGGAAGAGAATTCCATAGTCTAATAACATTAGGACGAAAAGACCAAAAATATGCATCAGTCCTAGCCATTAATTCTTTGAAAGTTTTTGAATGCCCAAATCTACCTTTACGAGGATTTCTAGTTAGTAAACCATTAAGCAGGGTAATGTTATCACAAGACAGCAAACGTCCCAGAAGAGCGAGGCTTTGCTCATTTCTTCGGCCTGCTAATGATTCCCATTCTAGCTCTTGGAGCATAGACGATACGCTGTCAGTATACGCATACCGTCCCTTTACAAATCTTGCAGCCCTACGCTGCACCATTTCTATTTCTTGTTTTATGTTTTATTTCTTGTTTTATTTCTTGACCTAAGAGCGTTCACGGGCGAGCGGCTTTTAGTGGTCGCCCTATGGACAAACTTGACCTTCTCTGAGTCGATTTTATACGACCACATTTTGCCCACTTATTCAACCAGACTAAGACCACTTTCAGTCGATTCGAGAGGTCGCTTTCGACCACACGCCAAAGACCACTAAAAGTCGTTCGCCGGTGAACTTTCTAAACCACTTTTTACCCTCTCAGCACTAGTGGCCTTCTATTTTCTACGCACGTATTAACCACAGGAAACTGATGACTTAAAACTGAATACAAAAAAAATATGATATCGTCGTTGGATATCAATGAATGAAAGTGAAGCAAATGAAAAGGAGGAGGCGAATGAAGCAGCAGCAGCAGCAGCTGTTATGGATGATTAACCTCAGAATGTGAACCTATTGAAACACTCAAAATATAGACGATCAACGTTCTTCTTTTGTTTTTCTATATTCAATTAAAAACAATATAATTACCATTGCTGCAGAAGATAAAAGCCTATTCTATGAAAAACAATCAGGCAACATTTTGTTTTCTTTCGTTTTCCTAATGAAAATACAATGAAAATTACACGTAAACTGATTGTAACATTACAAGAAGACAGCGGCAGACGTCGACGCAGACACAACCAGGAGAAGCCGCCTGAGGCAGTTGCGGCGGCGGCGGAAGATGATATAGAGAGACTCCGCCCACTACCACTATTGATGACGCAATCTTATTATTGTGACCCGTCATCTTATCCTAGGGATATCCCCATAAAACATGTATTATGAATAATAAATAAAATAATCATATATATATATATATATATATATGTACACAAGATATTATTTTTTATAAGTAATTCAATATAATTTATTAAAATTAGTAATAAAATATCGTGTCTACAACATTTAATTATTTACTAAATTTATATAAAAGCTTATATATAATTAAATATTTAAATGACAATTAATTGCCTTTTGTTGATGATATTGTTTTAATAATAATAAAAAATTGTTTAATTTATTGCTAAGAATTGGTTAAAGAAAGTTTGCTCAACGTGTGGCTCAAAATTCAAAAAGAAAATTATATAGGCCTACTTGAAGTGGAAGCCTCTGATCTGGGAGCCAATATAAGAAAGACTTGAACAGGGTTTTTAAGTTTTTCTATGGTGGAACCCTGTTCTGAGGGTTCCAGTTGAAGTGCCATGTTTAGTTGGCGATTTGTGACATTCCCCACCCCCCTCCTTATTGAAATTATTAAACCTTAAATTACAAATACACATTGAAAACTGTGAAACAGATGAAAGCAGATAATAAGAAAAATCGGATAACACAAAAAAATATTTTTTTCTTATAATACCATAAAAATTCTTTTTTTTAAATACAATATATTTCGTGTTAAATGGTTTTCACAGTATAAACCTTTTACAGAATTTATTCGTGAATACATTGTTTAATATAATTATTAAAAGCAGGGCCGTCATTTCAGTTTTTTCCAGGGGGGGGGGCAAAACTTGACCGACTTGCTAATTTTTGTATATATGCAAGCCAGTGCTGCAAGACGTGTGCATATTGCCACTTAATATAAATTAGGTTTTGATGGATTTATTTATATTTGCAAGAAATTTGAAAAAAAATATGCACAAACTCTAGTTATAACATATGTATATACTGATTGTAATAACACAATTGTTTTTCGGGAAGGGAGGGGCAAATGCCCCCCTTGCACCCCCCAAATGACGTCCCTGATTAAAAGTTAGCAATAAGTAAGTTTTCATTAAAAAACCACAGATTTGACTTATTAGAAAATTGAAAATGTTTTTTTTCTTCTTCTCAAAATTTAGGATTTTAGGTCAAGTCATGCAGAGCTTATTTTTTGCTTCAAAAAATGCTTCAAAATGCTGGAATAAAATCCTTTAAAGTTGTCGAATACATTATAGGCCCTACTATGGGGTGTGAATACAATAGGCCTAACCTAAAAATAAACTCTTGTCAATGTTGAAATGAAATAAAATGCTGTGGCGCCAATTATAATCATATAAGTATTGACAATTTCTTCGTGATTTTAATTACAATGATTTTTTTAGCCTTTTCATACACACAAATTAAATGGCCATACAAAGGTTTAATAAAAAAAAACTAAAATAATAATTAATTGGAGAAAAGAAAAAACAAACAATGCAAACATTTGTCCAATTCATTTTGGAATGACTCAAGTGTTAAAACTCATTCCCAGTAATACTATCAATCAGTTTGCCTCCCAATCATAAATAATCAAAAAGTAGATAATTTTTTTTATATATAAAAACAGAACTCAACATGAGGCACACATTTATTATATGTTGCCTAATGTTTGCTCAATATCTTGTTAACCATTTTCTTTTTCCTTCTGAATAAAAGAATCATATGTTTTGTGCATATAATAACATGTGATTATGACATTATGTATGCCAAAAAATGACATCATTGTTAAGTTTTAAAGTAATAAAAGCATGTTGGAAACTACACCTCAACAAATCTGAAAACATACACACACAAAAAAAAACAGAATTTAAGACATATGCCCTTGTCAATAAGTTTGAAGTGTAATAAAAGGATAAACGATTTCTGAAAATTGTTAAATCCGTTTTTTAGTCTCCCAAGAAATTACAATTCACAAACACTCAAAAGAAAATGTTTTTCTTCTTAAAATATTAAAATTGTGAATGGAAAAAAACCATCCATGAATATTTTACTTAAAATCAACAAGATGTTTAAGTTGAATAAGGAAACAAATATGGCATTTTTCTAAGAAGAAACGAAATAAACAACGGCATTTATCAAACTTATCAGATATGGAAACAACGTGAATTTACAAATTCACAGAAATTAATTTACCTGTACTCTTTAGAAAGTCAAAAATAAAATTCACCTTCCCACATTGTATAACATTACGGCATTTTCTCATAATATAAAGTTCTTCTCCCTGTTTAGAAAGCAAACAAATACCTATTTATATTTATCAAACCTTAAATAACAGTCATTTCACATTCGTAAACATAAAATTTAGATTCTTTTCAACCTAAACGATTGTAAAAATGTCGCCATAAAAATTTAGCACCATATCTTTGAGCAAATTTTAAAAAAAACGTATCTTAATTAAATTGTCTGTATTTCTTTGTGCCTTAAAAATGTTAATAAAAATGTTGTATTTTCCTATACGTTTCCATATGAATCCAATATTAACACTTGTTTTTTTGTTAAATGGTATATTTTATGCTTATACATAAATATTGGTAATTAATATAAAAGAAATATTTCAAGGTAAAATCAAGTAAGAAAACAGATTTCGGTTCACTTGATCACACAATCTGTTATCTTAAATTCACAAGCATATAAATTTTTTTTTTATAAAATTAAGAGATTAAAAAAGCAGATTATCAAAATCTCCACAAATGAAAACAAAACGTTTAAAGAATTGTTATTTCTTCCGTGAAAAAAAAAAAACACAAAGTTAAATATAGCAGATACCTTAAAATATCTTCATGGCCACTTCTCCTAAATCAAACTAAATCGATAGCCCCATTTAAGTGAAATAAACGTTACTAAATTGCTTCATATTGAATTCAAACAAACGACACCAGACGTCAAAAACGAATTATTTAAAAAAAAAACGTGCTGAAAATACAAATAATAATGTTCATAATAAAACTAACAAAAATGGAGGTATTGATTCAAAATATATCATTCAGTGAAATTATCAAGCTAATTGGAAATTGCTCTTTTATAATTTCTTTTAAGATAAAATTCAAACGTCTACTCGGGTTAACTATGAAAAACTACATTGTAAAAAGTTAATTTTATACCTGAAATGTAAAACCTGATATGCAGATCATAAAATTAAGCTTTTTTAACGAGTTCCCATACTATATAAAAGTAAACTAAATTTAACTATCAAAGATTACTCTAGCACTGCAGTCACGATTAATGTAATATGACTGTCATATCTGAAAGCAACAACAAATATCTATTGATCAGTAGAAAATTAGCATCAAGAAACACAAATGTACATTTCGAAAAACAAACAGTCATAAGATCTATCATACATTAGGCTGCAACCTGCAATTTGACTACATAATATATCAAACATAAAATTGGCTTTTGTGAATTGACAAATAATTCCATGTATTTCGTTCATAACGGTGTTATAAAAAATTAGAAGCATTGTTATGCAGTGTAAATAATCTGATCTTAATGATAATTAAAATAGGGATTACCAGGCATCTGATACTGTCCCATACTCATATAATGTATTATGATCAAAAAAACCACACTCAAAAACGTGCAACAAATATTCAAAATTTGTCTTTACTAAGTTTCTGTCCGCACTCACACATTGTTTGTAAAAATCATATACATTTTCAAACTCAACTTGTGACTTAATCAAAGCTTACGCATCATTTTGGTTCTTTGTCAAAACTTACAAATAGTAATTAGTGATAATCTTATTGGCTTATATGATTGTGAATGACATACGAATAATCATTAATGGAATAAACCACATTTAATTAGTAAGAGCTTTGTAAATTCCTCATCAAAAGTTATTTAAAAAAAAAACAAGTTACAAAAGCTTCTCAAACGAAACGCTTGACAAAAGCTAAGATTGTTGTTGTGTGTGTGTGTGTGTCTGTGCGCAGCAATAATTATATTTGAAAGTAAAACGGACTAATACAACGTTTATAGTCGGCATTTCATGTTGTCATCTTCTCAGATTTGTTTATTTCTATTGCAACAGCAAAATGCCGACTATAAACGTGGCTACGAATTGGCCACGTGGTTAGGAGGATATTTGGTAACATAAAAGTCACCAATTAAATTAATTACCAATGAATGAAGTTTAAGTTGGAGAGAGAAAGAGAAAAACGTCAAATAGACGATCATCCATTTAATCTTACACTTCACGGTCGTAATAATAATTTGTTAAATTAAATTCTGAAATTTCTAAACGGAAATTTTATCAATCAAAAGTAGCTAAAACAAGGTTGAATAATAATAGAATTTAAAAAAAAAAACCCAACTACATAATTCTTCTTGCGCTATTTTTTGTCCAAAAGCAAATTCTCGCATAAGTTATGGACTCTTGTAACCCTGAGTGGTCAAATTCATTTTTAGTTTTATCATGTACAAGAGAAAAATGCAAAAATTTCAATTTGATAATCGGGAGAGAAAAAATTAAGTTGGAAAATTTGTCAAGGATTTTTTTCTAATTGTACTTAGGAAAAAAATAAAAGAGCTCTCTTCTCTGGTTTAATAAAAACTGGGTTTAAGAAACTGTAGAATTTTTTTTTCCATCTTTTATTTTTTTTTAAAAAAAGTTAATCACAGAATTATTCTTGTACCTTAAAGGCATTTTCAAAATAGAATAGAAAGAAGAAACAAATCCTTGAGTATCAAATATTATGACCCTCATATGTCCCAATCAGTTTAATACTTTACGACTAAAATTGCCCTTGAACCAAAGAAAGGACAGGCGATTTCAAAATGATAAATGTATAATAATGGCCTGAACGTTTTTTTCAAAGCGATAAATTTAATCAAGTTTAATTTTTTGTTAACTTATATATATATAAAAAAAGATGGCAACATTCACGAAGATATATTATTTCCCCATCCATTTTTTTCTGACATCTTCGGCATCACTTTTGATTGATTTGTCCAAAGATTGAATAATGAAATGGCTCAATCATACAGTTACAAAAACACACGTTGCTCTTTCTAATGATGATGTTTCTCGTTCATCATCATCATCAAAGACAACGTTTTGATAACAACCTTGGAGAGCATGTCATAAAATGAGTGATGAGAGAACAAAAAAAAATCATAACTGAAAAAAACAACAACATTCTTTTCATTTTAAAGTAGTCCACAGCCCTTGAGATTGTTCTTAATAATGACATCAGTGACAGCATCGAATACAAATTGAATATTATGCGTGTCAGTGGCGCAGGTAAAATGCGTGTAGATTTCTTTTTGGTCCTTCCGCTTGTTTAGACTCTCGAATTTCATCTGAATGTATGACGAGGCTTCCTCGAATGTGTTGGACCCTAAAAAACGAGTTTGAAATAACAAAAGTAAATAGGCAAGAAATGAACGAGTGCGACTATAGTCTCAGAGTATAACGATTATAATCGGCAACAGCCCAATTAAAATGCATGGTTAACGTCTGTCATTCAAAATGCGAGAGCAGAGATTAGTGATTTGCTTAAATGTCTCCACAGATTCTAAGAAAAACGATTAGAAAGTCTCCTTTTCGAAGTTTTACAGTCTTGCAGACCAATTTAACCAGTTACGGCAATGTCAAATGAGTAACAATTCCAAAAATAAAAACGTTGAACCAATATAGTTTAACTAGTTACTTAAATATGTAGTTAAACTAGTTAAATTGCTCATTTGTGAATCTGTTCTGTGTCCTTGGCTTGTTTAAAGGAGGTACATAGGCCTACTAGAACACCTAATTTAAATAAATAGCTAACACCGGCTTGACACGGGCTACTTTGTGGTCATAAAAAGTGGTTGACGTGATCTGCTTTACACAAACCACCATTGAAAACACTGGCCTGCTATCAGTGCAAGGAACTTAGCGTAGCTCTTGATTATCACTGACAAACACGCCATGGTCGACATTCGTGGCAGGAATCCGTCACTCGTCACCACTGTGGTGCAAAAAAAACTGGTGACGGTGGCTCGTGTGTAATGTAAACCCCTATGTAATCAATGGTCTGCTGAAGATGGCCATTTTGTGTGGCGTCATAAAGTGGTTCATGCGAATATGACCTAAAAAGTGCTTTCATTCAATGAATGGCAACAATTTCACCACGTATATCCTCTCAATGAGAGAAATGCAACTAACACACCTAAGGCCGAAGACATTACAAATAATTCTACTTTCATCGAAATGTACATTTTACTTTTTCAATGTAAAATGTTGGGCCATACTAGTAAACATTCCAAATACAATAAAACATCAAAATGTCTCTTATCTAAAAAAAAATAAAAGAAAAAAAGGTAACCTTGAATGCTGGTACTTTCCATAGAATTGACCAAGGACAACACCACACTCTAAACTCAGGTTGTTTCTAGGTTAAACTTAGCTATAGAACCCGGCCGCTACGTCCACACCCGTCCTTTAGAAATTCTTCAAAAATTGGAGAAGAAAAAACTATTTATGAAATGTACCCATTTCATAAACCTCATATAGTATAACCCTAACAAAACTATTGCTCTGGTCAAGAATATGTGGTTTATGGCTTACTGCAGACCAGTAGTTCCCAATTTTTTTTGTATCACAGCAAAGTATTTTTGTATTTGAAAAATCGCCGCTCAAACAAATGTGCAACGACACACCTTTTGGAAACCACTGGTTTAATGTGAATGTGTAATCAGAAAGTTGTGTTAATTTTGTAATTTTAAAATAAAGTTTTAACATTTAATTCAAAATATTAAATTATGTTAACACATTCAGTATAATATCTGCATACTTAGCTAACTAAGCCCTTTTATTATGTATCACAAAAGTGCAACTCTTCTCATCAAATCGCTAATCTACATTTAATAAAACGTTAAGGTTGTCCGTTTGTGTATGTGACCAGAGCTTACATCGGTCACCTCACACCTTATAAGTTAGATTACAATCAAATATTAATCATGTTTCACGGAGCCCTCTCTTAAGCATATTAAAATTTGTATATGCATAAAACGAGTTAACGTAACAAAATACAGTATGCTCATATATAAAGTCAATTTTAAGTTTTTAATGTCTTTAACTAGACTCCGTATAATTCAAGTAAACACACATTTAACTGTGTTTAGCTTAAGTGTAGCCAACGTATTAGAAACTTCCCACATTCTAGATTTGTAAAAACAATAAATACGAAAATTGGATTTTATGAAATCTTCAATTGAATTCAGTACACCAGTTATCAGCTCGAAATTCATGTGACAGGGCGGATACTTCCCAATCATAAATGGTTGTCATTATGAAAAAAGTTCAGACATCATCGGTCAAATTGAAATCATCCTAACACACACACACAACTAACTAAAGAAAGCAAAATATATATCTCACAATACAAATTTAAACATACACTTAAATGTCAATTCATAACTACTTTAAGCTGTACTGAAAATTAAGATTGATGATAATTGAAAAAAAAAAATCTAAATCTGAAGTTCAAATGTTTGATTGACCCTTAGAGCTTTAATCACATAATAGTCACATATGTTGCATCTTGTTAACCAATTATGCTACTTGAAGGTAACTTTAGACTCCAATCGAAGCAAACTCGGATGTGATGAAATGACATTACATACGAGTATGCTTTGTACTCGTATGTAATGTTCATTTAATATGAAAACACTTACTAGAAGACAACTGTATGCATTACTGTTGACCTAGTAGTAACTTGTTGCGTCCTATTTGATCAGTTCGTTCGTCGAGAATATTGAGCAACTGATAAAACAGCAAACATTTTACAAAACCTTCGTTTAACATTAACGCATATACACATGACTGTTAATCACAAGCTAAGAACAAATAAGCTCTTGCATTGCATTGCATTCTACTACACTCTTATGAATCCTATCGGTTATTGGTAATAATTAAACCAAACCATGCGAATAAATGTGTCACAGGTCGATAGAAACTGAAGAAACGCAAGTTACAGGGTTCCCACCAAATCTGAATTTTCATTTCACTTGAGTTTTCTATTGTAATGTGGCGTAATTTTCAGAGAAATTCACATCACAGAACAATCAACGTTGAAGCTTTGAAATACATAACTACTGCACTGCATTTCCAATTCTGTGAGTAAAAAAACTCTTCAGATTATCTTTTCATTTATAAAACTAGGTAAAGAAAGCGAGCCATCAAAACTTGTACATATAGAAAACTCCAGGTTTTCTATGTTGTGGTTTCCATAGAAAATATTATGATATCCACAGTACAAAGTATCTACAGTAGAAACCGTTTAACACGAAAAATCAGATAACACGAAATAAATGTTCGGTACAGTCCAATCGCTTTAAATACGTTTATCTTCCAGATTAGTTTTTTTAATAGGCTAAGTCAAAATATGATTTAAATAATGAAAATAAATGTTTTCTTTACAGAATGTCCCCAATTTACGTGGAAAATTCGTTCTAAACGTTTCACGTAAGTCAAATGTGCTTAAGTACTATGTATTTTTATTACGTTCACAGAAGCAATTGATAGTTGGCGTTCCTAGTGTAAAGAAAAGTACTGCAACTGTGTATCTACGAATCCATGTAACTCGCATGCGCGGCGTAAGTCGAAGACTTACTGCATATTTTGTGTCTTTCTTGTCGTTTTAACCCTTATCACGATAGCAAATGCAGCTCCTTACTTCTTCTTTCCCTGGACCACATCCCGCATGAAGCGGGGTCAGTCAAATGACGATAATGAAAAGATGCGACACACGAGTCGGATTTAGTGAAATGTGTTTTACGACCGGCCGCCCTGCCTGACGTCAACTCTGCAATGATGGTGTCATTACGAAAGACAAACACAACAACCATGCCTCAACCAGGATTTGAACCCAGGACCTACTAAGGCTCCGGTGCACGATAGCGAATTCATATCGTGGTAAAATAAATATACAGTAAAGGCACGATCATCCGAGCTAATGTGGACCAAGACCAGCTTTTATACAGTCAAACTCGGTTAAACCCCCTTCTTTACACTCCTACATATGAACTTAAACAATTCTTCATACCACTACTTAGCCTTTATGTAAAAAATACATTACAACTATGTGCAAGCAACCATAACCCGCGAATGGTTGAATTGATACAAAAAAACACAAAAAGCAAAGAATACTAGCTCGGATAACACGTACCGTGTTACTCTACTGTATATGTTAAACAGTTTTCGAATTTTGGTTTTTTTAAACACAAAATTCGTTTAATACGAAAAAATATCCTGGTTCATTCCATTTCGTATTAATCAGTTACTACTGTATTTATCTAAAAAATGGTTTCGAATGAAGACTTTGAAAATGAAAATAAGATAAAGGACGTTATGCAAGAAGTCAGTTTTTTGTTTACCTCTGTATTCTGGAAAGCAAATGGTCAATGGAGAGTGAACAATTTTCTGCTCAAAGAGATCCTTCTTGTTCAGGAACAATATAATAGAAGTCTCGACGAACCACTTGTTATTACAGATGGAATCAAACAGTTTCATGCTCTCTACCATTCGATTCTGAAACACAATAAAACAAGGACAATTTTGCAATGAACCATGAGGTAGACTTGCATAAAAAAATACACTGAAAACCGTTTAACCACAAAAAAAAAATCGGATAACACGAAATATTTTTAGTTCAGTTGTTTAGAATAGCATAAAAGTAGTTTCTTTTAACATGAAGAAATATTCTGGTTCCTTTCACTTTGTGTTAAACGGTTTCCACTGTATATTAGCTTTTTAAAAAAAATCGCAAAATAAACACATACCATTTCTTCATCTTCGGCCAAAACCAAATCGTACCCACTGAGAGCTACGCAGAATATTATGGCAGTAACGCCCTCAAAACAATGGATCCATTTCTTACGTTCTGATCTTTGTCCACCAACGTCAAACATTCTGCAACGATAGTAATTTAGATCGAACATTAATGAAAATTTCTTATTATAAATAAAATTGTCATCGAAAATGTTTTCTGTATTATTCTGCAAACAGTAGCAACACTAAAAGGAATTTGAAAGTGGGCTAGAAACTAGAACGGTAGCTGAAGGACATCACATTTTCATTTTCAAAATAAACTTTTTATAGACAAAATAAAAACATATCTGATTAAATTTGTTTCATTTCCAAAATTTAATATACAGGGTTATTCAAAAAGAAGGAGCATATTTCAACCATTTATTTCTTCCAAACTACAAAAGATAGAAATATAATTAAAACGTTCCTGGACAGAGAAAAGTTCAAAATTTGAACAGTCCGGGTGGAAGTTCCAGAAGTCCTGAATAACATCATTCCAGGACGTTGGATTGGAATAGGAGGAGCAGAAGATCAACTTCTTCGCCGGTGGCCTCCCAGGTCACCAGACCTTACTCCCTGTGATTTTTATCTGTGGGGTTACGTAAAAGACCGTGTTTTTATCCCCTCCTATACCTGACACTCTTCCAAGATCTGCGACATCGAATTGTTGAAGCTGTGAATTCGATAACTAGAGACCAGCTGATTCGTGTGGGGCAAGAAATGAGCCACCGTTTTGATATTTGTCGTGTAACACATGGTGCTCATATTGAGTGCATAAAAAATTTGAACTTTTCTCTGTCCAGGAACGTTGGAATTATATTTCTATCTTTTGTACTTTGGAAGAAATAAATGATTGAAATATGCTCCTTCTTTTTGAATAACCCTGTATATCAACATAAAAATACCCTTAAGTTATTAAGCTACCCTTCTAGTTAGCAAAATGCTTCCAAGTTTCTCTTAATGTTGCTCCCAAAAGACAGAAATAACCAGTGTTCCAAACTGAAATATTTGTCAGTCGTAACGACAGGTTTCGCCCGATACTTAATATTTAAATATAAGATTTAAATATTAAGTATCGGGCGAAACCTGTCGTTACGACTGACAAATATTTCAGTTGGATGAGAAAATAACAAACATGGTAAGAAATCTTTATGTTTAATTACGACGACGCCTCGTAGAAAAAGTTTGCGCAATTTTAAATTACGAAACAATAATTTCTACTCGTTCAATAAAGTTCTTGAGATAAGACACCGACACATGACAATAACAGGAAATAGACAAACAGTGGGAAAGACCAGATGGACAACTAAATGCCACACAAATGTGTTCACAAATGCCGTTCAATAAAAGACAATATTCAAGTGTCTTTTTTTTTGTCGGTTACTTCATTCAGACCATTTGATACAATGCCAATAGCTCCAAACATATTGGAAAACTGACATTAACAAATTATTTTAGCTATTTAATTGGTGTTACCTTTATTGTACAATCTCGTGCTGTTTTTTCTTTTGCACAACAACTTTTGCTGTGTTTTTTTTATCAAAACATACTCAGAAAAAGAAAATTAAGGTGGTTTTAAAGTGTAAACGTCCCTCGAACTTTCGTTATTTCGATTTTCCGAAGCTAAAATGCAAGCAACTTGAAAACGTTTTCAAAACTAGAACGGTGGCTCAATCCCTTAAGGATATTTTCATGTTCATTTATCTTTCAAAATAAAACTCATCCTGCGACTTTCAAATGACACAACTTTAAGAATTTTCTCTATAAAAACTATATTTTGAAAAAATGCAACATGAAAATACAATTAATTGATTCAGCTACCCGTTCTAGTCTCTATGACACTTTCAATGTCTCTCTAGTGTCGCTCGTCTGAAACGTTGAACAACCAAGAGTTCGATAATCAGCTCTTCATAGAACATCTTAAGTCGATAAACATTCTTGATGTGCGCGATTTACGCTGATTACGCACTTTTGTTTTTGGTGCGTAAAACATTCAACTTCAACTTTCAATTAATAAGAAACTAGAAAAGATTATACGTAGGTAAATACTATAACTTCCAAGATGATACCTTAGAAATTGTTAATGGGTTTATATTTTTCAGTTTTGACAATGCATTTCAAATGGCGGTATCCTTTTCGGTCGACATTATTTCGGTCGACAAGCCTCAGAGATTGGATTGGAGGCTAACAGTGACGTCAATAAAAAGTAATAGGGAGCGGTGAATGAAAGAGCTACCAAAAAAATATAACCCTTTCTCCCTAACCTAACCTCTATCCTAACCAAACCAAACCGAACCGAACCTAACTATTTCGCTCCTCACCGCTCCCTATTACTTTTTATTGACGTCACTGTTATCCTCCAATCCAATCCCTGAGGCTTGTCGACCGAAATAATTTCGACCGAAAAGGAACACACCTTTCAAATGAAGCAATTGGACTTTTGTCCCTCTGCCACAGGCCTTCTTGGCTGCTTGCAGAGAATTTTTCAGATTCAAATATAAAACTTACATTCCAGTTTAAAAATAAGAAAAATGTATGATTTTTTTTTACAAGCTTCTTCTAGTTTTTAAACTAAATATTAAAATTATTTTATAGAATGCCCAGAGAAAAAGTGTTCTCGTGGTTTTAAGCAATCATTTTCTAAAATTCCTATAAATGTGGAAATTCCTCCACAAAAAATAAACGATTTTTTCCTCAATCGGTGTGAGGAACTCCGTTAAAATCAACGAAACTCACTTGAAATGTATTCCTTTGAATGAAAAATGTGTTTCAACGATTCCCGTCGTCTTGACCCGTGTGTGAAGAACATCTTGTTGTGTAGGAATGTAACCGGCAACAGAAATTCTACTCAAGGCATTCAGATAACTAAAAGAAACAAAACATAACTGTCGTTAGAAAAAACAACAAATGACCTCTTTTTTAATAAATAAAAAAACTCCAAATGTAAATCTTGGACTCCTACTATGAGGCAGAATCGTTCAGTTGATACTCGCGTGATCTCGAGAAACAATGTTTCACTCCGGGATCCTGCCACAGTTTTTGCATAATCGCCGAAAGTTCCGACGTCAATTCGCCTTCGTCCGCTGCGCTTGCAAGTGTGAAGAACTGTCGTGCTTCTTCCTATTTACAGTCATGAAACGAGAAAAAAAAATGTTATAACATCTATCATACGTAACAGAACTCTCTTTTCGACTTATTGATCGCCAATAGAAGTTCGTTCCCGCTTTTGTTTCAATCAAACACCAGAAACTAGACATCACTAACATTTCTTATCAATTCAAAGTCGAACTATATTTTACCGCTCGAGATGCGTTTCCAAAATCCACCTTCAACTGTCCCATTGCTCGAATGATAGCCATTAAACTCTGTATCGTGTTACTGTAAACGACAGGTCGATATTGTTCGCATTCTTCCTTTGAGTAACCAGTCTCGTGAATAATTCTGAATTAAAGAATACGTTAATATTCGAAAAGTGTCCATATATGCTTATCAATGGTAAAAACGGCAAAACACACTCACTTCATTTGTTTCACAATCGTACTTTTACCAGATTCACCAGCACCTTAAAAAGAAAGTGAGGCAATATTTCTTAAAGAGTTTAAACCAAATAATACAAAAATGCTTGTAAATGAATGAAACAGAGAGATCTAATGATACAGGGTCAAAAATTTGCATAAAATGCATAATGCCGGTTGCTACTTCCCTTTTGGGTAAACTATAATACACCACATGTGTGTGTGTGTGTCATATGATGTAGGCCTACAATAATAACCAGTTTAATCCAAAATAAAAATGCACAAAACGCATACGTTTTCGTGGATTCGTTGAAAATTTTCATTAATTTCATAAATTTTCTTTTAAAAAAACTCTTTTTAAGTTAAAAAAAAGAGATCATTTAAAGGGTTTCTGCAAACCAAATTGGTTTTATATTGCATTTACTGTTAGTGCCTTTGATAACTGCAGCTATATTAATTGCTAGAGACGATTAATTGTGCTTCTCGTATACAGTATGATATAATTTTTTAATTTAAACAATTTTCTTGTATATTTCGCACCTTTTTTTTTGGGGGGGGGGGGGTTATTTTTTATTTGCACAATATTAAATTTTTATTTGCATAAACATTTCGGCCTTACTAATGATTAAATAACTTGTTGAAAAAAGCAACTTATTGGTTCAAATTACTATATATACAGTTTATAGCTGAGACATTATACTTCCAAGGAAACAGGAAATAACAAACAAACAAACAGCTACTTCGTGACTGATCATCATCAGACCAGAATCAGATCAGATCCTATTTATTTATTCCTGTTTTCTTGTCATTGGATATTTTTTTCATTTTATTGGAACGCTAACTTTTGACATCTTCCATTTGAAGAAGAAAAAACAAACAAATTTGAAACTTGATCAAAATTCTTCTTGAAAAGGTTTTTAACTAAAGTGAAAAAAAAAACAAAAACAACAACAACAAAATTGACATTGCAAAGATAACCGCCTGAAAATATCCAGAGGCCAACTCTTCTATAATCACTTTCCATAAACACATTTAATTATCTTTTTACGGCCGAGATCACACGGAGGAAACACTGTGCAACATGTACATGCACCTCCGTGTGGCATACTATAAATGCGACTTGTGCGTCTTGTTGCACGATGTCGTCATTGTTTCCTATCTGAGTAGAGTCAAACTCTAGACATATGTCGCAGTCTCGTTGGACATACTGTAGAGCGAGAGAGAGAGAGAGAGAGAAACAACACTAATAAAATGACACACAGCTCATAACAGTTGTATCTTCCGGTGTAATAAGAACGACGCACGCTGCAAGATTTTTGGAGTGCCGCATTCAACATCATGCTGTACACGCTGCCGCAATCCGCACAATGTTTTCTCGGGTGCAATCCCGGCTTTAGATATTTTACAAAACGCTTATTTTCGAACTCTGGTTATTCTACGTTTCAGAAGAACAACACTAATGTAATAATGAGAAATTGAAAGTGTGTTAGAAACTAGAACAGTATAGCTGAACCATGTATTAGCATTTTCATGTTCATATCTTTCAAAATGAGCTTTGCATTGACATAAAATTACAAAAAAAGTGGCGTAGCTAGGTTTGGATGCGCCCCACACCACTCCCTGCTGCTTAAAACATTGCGCCTTCCAAACCTCCTGCGCCCCTCCCCCAGCCTCCGCGGCGGCTGCGGCTCCACAGCTGCGCCCCTTCACAGAAAAGAGCTTATTTTAAAAGATACCAACATAAAAATACGCCTAAGTGACTAAGTTACAATTCTAGTATCTAAAACACTTTACCAATTTTTCTTATTTTGCTCCAGAAAAACGAAATAACCAGAATTCAACTTGCAAACTTTTTTAAAAAAAAACTTTTAACGCGGCTGTCAAGTGAAATTGACTCAAAGTTTCATTGTAAAGTCAACAAATAAATAATAAATAAGGAAAACAAGCCTTGTTTTGTTTTAGACAATGGCTGAACCTTTGATCACCTCAAAAAGCCACTTTAGCTCATTCGTTTTATTTTACCAATTTTTCTTTTTGCATTTTTAACATATTGTAAATGGGTGCTTTTCGGTATTTTTTTTTTCTCCTTATGTGCTGAAACATAAAAAATGGAACACTTAGGTAGAATCTCGAAGAAGCAAAAAACCAAATACGGACCAAACAACAGCGTAGACCTATTTCTATTACTAATGTTAACAAAATACACAATAAAAATTAACAAAAAAACAACAAATGAAATCATGTCCTATTTTAATAGAAAGATAAAATCAATACAAAACAGGTGGCCATAATTTAACATTTTCTTTCCAGTTTCCTTCATTCGTCGAAAATAACAATCAACTTTAAAAAGAGGAGAAACCAAAAAAAGGAACCAAACATTTATAAATAGAACTAAAATAAACTTTTCCTTCTTATATTTATCCTCAGCCTTATTAGAATACTATTGGGGTAACCCGTCATAAATGACGGGAGCCAAATTCACAGGCAATTGTGCCCAGCATTAGAATTTCTTTTCCTCCGCCCTTTTATGACGTCACACCAAGTAACAAACCCAATTAGAAATTGATGATGTTCATAAAAGGGCTGAGCAAAAGAAATTCTAATGCTGGGCACAATTGCCTGTGATAAATTCTAGTTTAATTTTGCTACTATTATCCCCTCCCCTTTTTATATTTGAAAGAGAAAATGAGTTTTTCATTTTCTCTGGTGTGCGCATGCGCGTCATTCGTTCCTTTTTTACTCCTTTCATTTCAATTTCAGTCACCCCCTCCCACTTCCCCCCCCCCCCTCTACACTTTATAAACCTTTTCCCCTCTCCAATTTAATATCATGGGGTTCTTGGATGGGAAGGGTGCAACCTATAGTTGACCTTGAGAAAAAAAAAGCAGTTCATTTATTCAAATTTATATAAATTCCGACGTTACACACACACACAGACCTGGGATATTATATATATAATATAATAATACCATTAAGACGGAAAAAGCTTCTAGCTAATTAAAATGTTGCTACTAGATGGCGTTGTAACCCAATCAAAAACAATCAAATTTCGCCGTTTAATTAAATAGTCTGAACTTCGACTTGTGTTTGGAGTTTTTTCACCAAACAAACTTTATTCTCATTAGGAAACATAACCGAAGGTCCCCCCCCCCCCGGGGAATTATTAACAATTATTTACAATTTTTTGAATAACAAAAACGCAACTGTTCTTTCCATGTCAATTTTCATAAACAAAAATGTCCAACAATTAAAATAGTCTGAGCTCATTAATGCCAAGATTTAAAACTCCAGAATCACTTCCATTAATTAGCTATGATTTACATCTAGGTGGCAGGATGCATTTTAGGATGATGTCTTTAAGGCGGTGCGCCCCATTGCTTAGTAAGTTGCCATGGATAAGAAGCCCTCGTTACGTTTTCATGCACCTTGTACCACACAATGCAGTGTTTGCTGCTAAACAATCAGCTGCTAGCAAGCATTGACATTGACATTGCATTGTGGTACAAGGCGCCGGGTGTGACGTCATTTTGACGTTACTATTCTGTAATGTCACATGACGATAACATGACCCTTACGGTGCCAAAGGCAATGTCAACTTCAAAGACACAATATGTCATATTGAGAGTGACACACAATTCCTAAATAAAATATAGGCGACCAGCAATTATCCATTAGGTATAAATTGCCAATTTGACTTATTTTTTTTTTTTCAGAAATTGCTCTACTTTATAATGTTGGAGAAACTAGAATGGTCTTCTTCGATACGAGTAGAAAGCGGAGAGGAAAAAGTAGTAATTTAAAAGAGAATAAATGTATTAATGAGCTACCATTTCTCATTTTCTCCACATGACGACAAGAAGGGGGTTAAAAATATTCACTTTTAAAACTATAAAGTGAACACAAAAAAGAGAAAAGTTGTCTTTGAAACATGAACTGGTTCAAGTGGCTCGTCTTCTTCTTCAATATTCATGAAGTGAGAGAGAGATCATTGGCCAAGTTTGAACCCCCCCCCCCCCTCCAACTTGTCAAGACTCAGGATTGAAAGGAGGAGGAGGAGGATGGCGAGAGGAGGAGGATGGCGAGGGGAGGAGGATGGCGAGGGGGGGGGAGAGAGTTAAAAACCTCAACGACTTCGCACTTTTCAAAAGAACTTTTTTTCTTATTCTAAAAAACCTTTAAAAAAACATAACAATAAAGTTCCTTCATGTCAATTTTGAGTCTTAAAATTTAAATTTTGCACAAAAACTCATTTTTTTTTCAAAAAGAAATTCACTGAATAGATTTTTTTAAAAAAAACCCGGCAAAAAATGAGATGTTGATCGAATAAGTCGATTGAGGAAGTTAACATTGAGAAGAAGAAGAAAACCCCTTATTTACTAGGAATGAACTTTTGCAACACATGTTGAAAAATAAACAAATCAACAGCAGCAGCACCCATCATGATGGAAAAGGGAATGTTGTAGTTACACACACACACACACGGTGGTCCAACATGGTCTCTCCTCTAACACGGACGGCGGGGTTCAAAAATAGAGCTGTGACTCACACGCGCGCCTCTAAAACTGATAATACTTATAATTGTGGGTGTGTTTGCGCATTTAACGCACAAGAAAAATGCCATACTTTTATTTGGTCCAATGTCAATATAGACAAGTCAATTTTGACTTTGACATTCGTCATAATGTATGGTTCACCCCCCCCCCCCCCCTCCCCCACATGGTTACAAATTTACATTAGAAAACAGTAGGTTTTTCTTTTTTTTTTTTTTTTTTGAAAAACAACGTCAACGTCATCGCAAATTTATTTTGTTAAAGCTGGTTTTAAAGTGTAAACATATTCCTAATTCTGATTACTGTGTGTCTTTCTTGTTCAAAATTAAGATAAAACTTAAATGTGTTTTAAAAACTAGATGGGTAGGCGCAATCACTTAAGAATATTTAACATGTTTGATCACTTTTAAAATAAACATTTTATATAGACAAACAATAAAAACATTGAGTCATTTTCAAACTTGACATAAAAAGTTTATTTTGAAAAAAAAAATATCAACATGAAAAAAATACCATTAAGTGATTGAGCTACCCTTCTAGTTTCTAAAACACTTTCTAGTTTCTCTTCATTTTGCTGAAACTGGAAGACAGAATAAAAAGTTTATTGAAAAGAAAACTTTGAATTATAAATTTTTTTAAATAAAGTGAATGTTTTGAGACAATTCGACAGGTTGCTGCTGTGGCCCAAACAAGTGTCACTTTCATAGTATGTTTTTTGTTTAGGCCTAAACACAGACAAGACACATTCGTACTGTTAAAAAAAAGAGAATATATACGAAATTACATAAATTATATGAATCCCATATTGAGTCATGAATTTTTCATTCTGAAAGTATTTTACATCCGTTTTAAATTTTAAGTACATCCATAATATTCTCATTTTCATTTCCTCTTCTCAACTTCCGTTTTTATTTCTCTATTCGTCGTATGATTCAGAATTCAGAAACGTAGCTTAAATTCTATTTAAGAAACACCGTGTTTTATGCAAAAGTGAAAAAGAGACTAAAAAAAACAACAACTAAAACCCATTACAGAAGTTTAATTAATAATAACAATCTTCCATTGTAGAGGATTTCACATGACAATTGACTACTGCTATCACAGATTACTGTTAAGACTAGTTACTGATAAGACTAGACTGTTAAGACATATTCATTTTATTAGCCAACATTTAACACTAAAAATGCAAGTGTTTATAGTCCGCATTCACGTCTTCTTAAAGTTTTGAATTTTATAAAAAAATAAAAACCATTACGGAAAGTATGTGGTGATAAATATAACAATTATAAACACAGCATTTTGTGTGGTAATTTAAGGATGACACACGGCATCATCTCGCAGTAAACTGTGACAATGTAGTATCGTTAATTAGGATATTGGTTTGATTAGAACCCGCTAGCCTCTAAGTAAAGGCTTCAAAGTTGTTATACAGATTGCGCGCCAAAGGAAGTCATTAAGCGATGTATGAGCTCCTCTACATAGAGGCTAAGCGACACCACAAATTGAAAGAACTTCCATTCTTTAAAACTAATGACATGGTGCGTAAGTTTGTTGAGAAAATGAAAAAAAAACAATTGTCTTCATTAAAATGATTGTCTCATTAAAATACAGGCAGTGAGTGAGGCCAGCCCTGTGGTCGTATGGAAATTAAACTGATCATAAATGCAAAACGAAAATAAGACTCAGCTAAAATAATAAAAAAAAATGAAACTAAATTCTAGTCAAAAATATATTTAAAAACAAAACGGTTTCACTTCCGGTTCGGGTGGAATTCGGATTCCACTTCCGGTTTATATATAATTATTTTTAAAATATGATTTATATGTGCAAGATTTCAAATTGATAATTTTTTTTTCTTTGACCAATTTAACTTTCGTGTAGTATAATTTTTTTTTACCTAGAAGTAAAAGTTTGACGTCTCTTGCCGCTTTCTCTCCATCTGCTCTCAGATCTTTGTCGATTTTTTTGGATCTTTCGGCCGCTTCTTTGTCGGCCGTCGAACTCACGGCACAACCCATTACGTCAAAATATCAAAACTCAATACAAAACTAATTAAATTATATTATATGGGAAAAGTATTTAAAAAACAAAACTAAATGATGATTAAAACTTAAAGAGAAACCGGCAAAAAGAAGAGGGAAGAATGAAGAAACGTCGTCGTCGGCGTCTTCGGTCGTTTCTTATCATAAAACGATCGCCACCCTTTTTAAATCCGTTAACAAAAACGCGTTTCTTTTCGCTTCTTACGGACTAATAAAACAAACAAACCGAATGAAAATTAACAAATAAAATAATAAAAACCTAATCAATTTACATTAAAATAAATGAAACATCAATCACATGGCGATCAAATAACGACGCGAACGTTAAAAAAAAAAAAAGTTCACACCATTTTTTCCCCCTTCTCTTGAGTCTCTTGACAACAGCAAGATAATCGATTACACCCTTATCGATTTAGCCGCATAATATCGATGTATTCGTAACTAGATAAAACATCCAAATATACGTATAATTAGTAACTACAATATTGCAATACTTCAAAATATTATTTGTTATATAATAAACATTATATTTGTTCAATTAAAATAAAACTTAGCATTTTTTTACTTGTTAAATTAACATCATTATTCTATAAAAAGAAACGGTAGCTGACAACATTGTTCATACATGTCAAAAACAATCGATACTAAAAGCAGTTTTTAAAGTATATCGATATAATTACTGGTTACTGCCAAAATGTGAAGCGCGGAAAGCTAGCACTAAAGCGGGGTGCGAAATGACAAAACCTCAAACGGAAAACCTCAATAAATTCATAAAGCAACTCTAAGGTAGAAAAACAACCGTCAAACGCGAGTGATAAATCGTCTGATTTTTGAAGCTAGAAAGAAGACATCTTGCTTATAATTTTTAAATGCCATGAATTTTTTTTTCTATATGCATGTGACTGTGCAGATGGTAAGTGAAGCGCTAAGTACAGTTTGTGCCATCTAGTGGCCACACTCAGCCATGGCAAGATGCGCTCCATAGGACAAGCTCTTAAGTTGAGTTACCTCTGTATATATTTACCTTGATTTGACGTATTTGTGGGTGGTGTAAATATATTTAAGCACCCGTTTTCATAACAATAATTAGAACCATGTTATACGTTTTTATATAATTTCAATTAATTAAAATAGAAATAAAATAGACTAAATTAAAAAAGGCAAATAATTAAATATTTCAACCTATTTAAAAGAATTAAAATTATATTTAATCATATAGCCAAAATAGTAAAATTAAGCTTATTTTTTTGCAGTTTAATTTATTCACTTATTTGTGTTTACAAATATGTACAAATTAAATTAATACTAGATAGACCTATTTACACTTCTCTCTCTTTCTGATTGGATCAAAAAATGTGTTCCTATGTCAAGAGTAAATTTGGGTTAAAAACAAGAAAAAAACGAAATAAAAGATTTAAGCATCACTTAAAAATGAAGGCGCCGAATCGGTCAACAGTTTTCCAACTTTCGATATCAAACAAGCGACGGATTTAGGATTCAAGAACAATTGAGAACAACAACAAAAGAAACGATTTCAATTTGTATCACAGTTTCGTGCTTTTCAAATGTTAAAGCTACGTTTTAAACAACAAGACGAACTACAGCCCGTTAAGAACACTGGGTGTAAGTCGTTACCATGTTACCGACTCTCTGCGTTACCGTACGACAACTGCGACCTGAAGAATGAGTTCTCGATTCTTTATAACCTCGATGTTCTTCCGCCTCGTGAGAATGTCCGTTTCCTTGTCCGAAATGTGTTCCAAAGAACGAATCTCCACCTCCGAACTGTTCTCCAAAACCGAAGCTAGAAAACGGATCTCCCTCGTCGTTATCGGGCCAGAAATCGTCAAAATCATTCCCTGAAACATATGACAAAAAAAGATATCGTTAATTGTCGAAGTAAGGAGATTTTTACAATCTTTATCTAACCACCAAATGAAAAATGAAACGAGTTTCCGTCATGATCGAACGGTTCACCAAAATGACGAAAGAGATCTTCGAAACTTCCGAAATTGAACGATCCTCCACTTCCTCCTCCTCCTGCCGCTCCACCCTCGAATGCAGCATGTCCAAATCGATCGTATTTCTTTCTTTTATCCGGACAAGAAAGGACTTCGTAAGCTGAAAACAAATAAATAAAAGTTTCGTCTCACTTTCGAATTGAAACAGATCGCTCTAAACTTTAATACTAAAGGGCTGGCATCAAGTCTATCTTGTATGGGCAGTGCCATTAAATTGGTTCCTGAAGCCCGAGACCTGGGTGTCTTATTTAATGATAAGTTAAATTTCTCATCACATTGTAACGTAATATGTTCCAAAGGCCATCAAAGGGTAGGCATATTATTTAAAGTATTGCCCAATAGCCCAATTACAGTATTAGTCATGGCCTTTAAGGCATTTGTAATCCCAATCCTGAGTTATGCCTCTTCAGTGTGGTCCCCATATCTGATACGAGATATTGATGCAATAGAGGCAGTTCAGCGTAGATTTACTAAACGATTGAAGGGCTTGTCTAATATGTCGTATATACAACGATTGCATTCCCTTGGAATAATTACTCTTGAACTCAGACACCTCCATACTGACTTAGTATTGTTATACAAAATATTGGCTAAGGATGTCTTTTTTCCCTTGGAGTGGGAGTCTTTCCTAATATTTTCTCCAACAATCACTAGGTCCCACTCAAAGCGTATTATGTCACCTGTAGCTCGCATTAATTGTAAACAACACTGTTTTTTTAATAGGGTCATCCCTATTTGGAATTCACTCCCACAATATGTAGTGGACTCTTCATCATCAGCTAGCTTTTATGCTAATGTTAAGACATTGGATCTAGCTTGTTGGTTGCATGGACGGGCTGCAAGAGGAAATTAAAAAATGTATCGATGATGAAATGATTGTTTTCACCTCTTTGTATATCCCTATGTATTTGTGTTTGTTATTTTATTTTGTCTTATATTGACCAGGGTTAGACGTAAGTGTTGCTGTAATGTACAACCTGTAAAACCCTAATAAAATATTATTATTATTATTATTATTATTATTATTATTATTAAACATACAGAAATTTATCGAAACTACAGAAATTGTGCAGATTTGTAGAGATTTCTATCTTAACTACAAACCTAGAGCAATTTCTCGAAACTTTTCTTCCGCTCCTGGTTTCTTGTTTTTATCTGGATGGAATTTCGTTGCCATTCTATGGAACGCTTTTTTTATCTCTCTGTCGCTGGCGTCTTTTCTGACTTCGAGGAGCTCGTAATAATCTTTCTTACTCGATTTCGAAGAAGAAGACGACGACAGTCCCGTAACGTACCAGTTGTCATGAAGTACGAAACAATATGCAAATGAGAACAAAACAATTCGTTCCAATTGTAACTTCATTTTTGTCTTCCAATTGTAGTGCAGAGCTGAACTGAAAATCAAAAGATCTGAAATGAAAATACAAATATAACATATAATACAAGCTTAAAATATTATTATTATTATTATTGAAAAGCTAAATAGGCCATGACAGCTGAGAAAAAAAAAATCTAAGACATTTGATTCTTGTTAAGAAAACGTACAAAATCAATGAAAATTCACCTATTTTTCAAGAAAAATACACTTGACAAAACTAGAAGACAAGTCAGGTCTGATAAACAACGACAGTGAAACTGTTCAAATATGAAATTAATCCGTAAAACAACTTTAAAACTACAAAAAACAGAATGTGACCATAAATGAAAAACCAGCTGCACTTCTTTTTTTGCACTGAAATTATAAGAAATACACGAAACGATTTTTCATTGGCCGACTACTACACGTGTACTTAGAGCTAATACGTTTACTGCTTGAAGCCAAAATTACTACAAATAATAAGTGTACGAAAATGGCGTATTCATAACAAACGAATATAAAATGATGCCATATTAGGTCACTCTTTTCATTAACGTGTGCCTCAAAACGTCACCAAAGTCTTTGTGTAATTTGTTGAACAAAAGCCAATTTTAGCCCGTTGCATCCGTGTCTCCTATTAAAAATTGGTGCAATTTTACGGGCAACAAAATAAGTGAACCATTAAAAATTGCCACAAATGGTTAGATAGATTTTATTTCATAATAACTTAATATTTCCGATGATGTAACTTATTTATTTATTATTAAAAAAAATACAAGATTTCGTTAATGAAATAAACATCAAATAAAAAATTAAAATAAAAAACCGCCTTAATAAATACGGACACAAAATGGCAACGCGACAGTAGATAAATTATGTTAACATCTACTACACTGTAAACTGACTTTGCATGCAAACATATACGTTTTCTTATCCTACGGATGCTATTCATCGTGTTCTTCTTCCGTAACATCCGCAAACGAACTAGCATAGACTAACTAATAAAAGGAACAAACGACGCTAGCGTACGTAACGTTACGATAACTTACGAACGTGAGTTTCGCTGCGATGGCGGATGAATTGTTGTTACCTTTGCTGGGACATCTCGGTGATGGAGATGACGACGAAGACAATTCGTCCGAAAGCGAAGGTATTCAGCATAATTTACGCACGAAACATAATTACAATCCGTCTTTTGCGACATCGTTTGTCACGTAAAATGCATCGATGCGTTTGAATAACATACGACGTAACGACCAGAATGAAATGAGACGCGTACAGGGTGTCTCAACGCAAAACAAACCACCTTGAGACACAACTTGTACTAGTATTTACCAAAATAATCCGGTGGCTTTCGAATTCCCATTAGTCTGTCTTTCCGGTGCAAAATGATGTAAAACCTGAAGGTGTTTTATAAAGTTACTTCGAAGGGGGTATCGTAATTATTTTCATGTTGATATCTTTCAAAATAAGCTTTTCATGTCAGTTTGAAAATGGCCCCCACTTTAAGCAGACGATAATTTTTGTTTGTCTGTATAAAAAAAAGTTTATTTTGAAAGATATCAACATGAAAATACCGTCTAGTTTCTAACAAACTTTCTGGTTCCTCTTTAATTTTGCTCCTGAAAGACAGAATAATCAGCTGTTCGAAAAGAAGTAATCCTTAGACTTAATTCAAACTTTGTTAAATACTAGAAGAGTAAGAAAAAGGTTTTGTTGATTAGTTTTATGTTGATATATCATTAAAAAAATCCATTTATGGCTGTTTATTTTTAGTTTTCACTAGCTATGAATAATTCACCGTAGTAGGTCATTTTCAAACTGCCATAAATTGTTTTATTTTAAAATATACAACCTTTTAATTAATTTCTTGTGCTTCATCAAAACATCTACTCTTCTAAGAAACTCATTCTCAATCACATCACAAAAGACATTCCTTTCACATGTTATCTGTGATTAATCATAGTTAAGGTCACATATGTATCTTAAAACCTGTATTAAAATAAATGTTTGCAATTTATATATACGAAATAGGCGATAGTATGGAATATAACGACGTCGAACCGGACGAGATTTCGACTTCAGTTCAGAATCGAGATGACATCTCTTACGATACGTCACTTCCAGCTCAACACACAGTCAGAAAGATAGATACTCGATCGTCATAGAAAAAGGATTTCAGCTAATGGTTGTCACTTTTCTCTCGCCTTGTTTTTTTTTTAATAGTATTTGGGAAACGACCTCGAGGAACTGACTGGTCGAACCGTTTTGGAAGACGACTGCATCTTGGATCTTCCTCTTCTAATGCTTCCTAATGTCGTTCTCATTCCTGGACAGATGTTGCCGTTGCAACTTTATCATCCGGCCGACGTCTCGATGATGAGACACGCAATTGCAAAAGACAAAACTTTCGGATTCATTAACCGTTGGTAAACACTCATCTTATTTGATTTTTGAGAGGAAATATTACCTCGATACGTTCAGTTTTTATCGTTCCATAAAATAAACTTTTACGTTTTTCATCAGGCAGATGAACCAAAACTCGTTACCGAAACCTCGTGTCGTCGGAACGACGGCCGAGATCCAATCTTACAAAGAGGAGAGAGACGAAGACTTGGTTCTGCTAATAATCAGCATCAAAGCCGAAGGACGGCAGCGATTCGAAGTCGAGGAAAGTTGGCGACAATTGGATGGGTATTAAGAACGAGGCGAATAAGAGTGAAAATAGTTTTTAATTTGTTTTGCGCATTTTATAGAGTGATTTTTGCAAAGTGCCGTATCTTACCCGAGATATTACTGCCAGATTCGTTGGATTGTGTCAAACTTCCGAGTTCGCTTAGGTTCTCGGTGAAACCACCGCTTTACGATAGAATCACTTCGGAAATTAATTACAGTGGTGACGAATGTGTCGTCGTTTCTAAAGTTACAAAGGGAAAGGTGTTATTTTTGAGATCGAGACTTCTTTTAAATTTCGAAAGAAATTTATTATTATTAAACTATATTTTCAGTATAACTTGAAAAAATTTGCATATCTTACTTGGTGGCCGCCTTGGGTTTATCTTCAATACGATACTGTAAGACTTTTAAGTAATTAAATGCTACGACTGTTTTGAATTTCATTCTTATACACGTTTTGAAAACTCGAGAATAAGCGAAATTACCAATGTAAGTTGTTTTCGTTGTAAACAATTTTTAAGAAGAAGTTGAAAATTTTCGATTTTTAGTGATGATGATTTGAAACTTTTCATTTTCGTTTTTTTCATATCAAGTAGCATTGAATGTTATTCGGTTTTTGTTTTAATTTCTATAACAAGGGATATATTTTAAAAGTTTCTTTCTAGAATCGACAACTTTCAATGTGTCTATGTCTATGAATAAAGCGTAAAATAAGATGTTTTACGAACATGTAATTTTCAGTATAGACAAAATTAAAAATTAACTGTCTCCCCAGAAGTTGAGTTATTTTCAAACTAATTTATTTTAAAAGAAATAAATATGAAAATACCCTTATGTGATTCAGCTGCCATTTTAGTTTCTAAAACACTTTTCAAGTTTTTCTTAATGTTGCTTCTTACAAACACAATTACCAGAGTTCAAGGGGCGTTTACACTTTAACAATAAACATCTGAATTGTTTTTTCTTCCTGTCACAAAAAGTGATTTGAACGTAAACTACGTATACAATTTTAATCGAAACTTAAATTTTTTATGTGTTTCGGATAATGGAGAAATTGAAATTCAATAAAAATGTCAATTTCAACGTGACATTGATTTAATATCAACTTAAAAGAATGAATTCAAAACAGTTTTTGTGATTATATCGTCAGTCTTAAAGAATAATAATAACTCCCCCATTGTATTAGGATGTTCTCATGAAGAAACTTATAACCGAAATAAAGGGATGGGACACGGCTCTTCAGTTGGGAAATACTCCTTCGGATCCAACGAAATTCTCCTATTGGATTGCAGCCAATATCCCGATCAGTGACGATCTAAAACTCAAATTGTTGAGCTTGAACAGTTCTATTCAGAGGCTTCGTGCCGAACTCAGCATTCTCAGACGTGTACGAAACGACATCTTGTCATACGAATCTTTGTTTGCGTCTTTTTTTAATCTATTTGGTTTGGACTTTTTTTTTTAAAGTATAACGTTCTTGAATGTAAAGTCTGTCATCGTCAGATTGTCGAAAGAGATGACGTGTTCAGTATGTCTCTCACCGGTCCACAAGGTACTTACGTTAATCCTGGTGGATTCGTCCACGAAACGATAACCGTCCACAAGGCAAGCGGCATAATCTTACGAGGACCTCCTTCAACAAAATACAGTTGGTTTCCCGGGTTCGTAAGAAGAGTATACCGGACACTTGGTTTGAATATCTACTAAAATAACGATTTTGAATTTCAGATACGCTTGGATTGTGGCCGAATGTCACGTATGCAGGACTCATTTGGGTTGGAAATTCGTAGCCACCGATAAGAAAATGAAGCCAGAAATGTTTTGGGGGCTTTGTCGATCCTCACTTCAGGCTCAGTTTCAAAACGAAGTTGAAGAGCGGCTTTGGTACCCTTGTATTTGAGTTTTGTGTCTAAATCATTGAGTTGGATGGAGAAAAAGTGAAGAAAAAATTGCTTTAAAGTACTTGTTTTTTTTGTCGTTATTTTCATTTCATGAATTGTTTTAGTTCATATAGAGAACAGAATTTTGATAACATTAAGCCTGGGTCTCACTGTGACTTACAGACGTATCCTAAAACGTAATTTAAGATGGAGCAAAGCTTAAACAAAATTAGAGCCGACACAAGGGTTTCATGCGCCTTAGACAAGACTTAAATTTGCGCCTCAGGTGTATTCTGTGCCATCCATCCGCTTCTTTAAACAAGCTGTCTATCCATTGTTAAAAATAAAAAATGTGATAAACTAACAGTGGTATAGCTATCTGGGCTGCAAGAAGGTGCGGGACCACACTGTAGTGTAACGCAAGGTGATGAGTTTGGACTTGGGCGTTAAAAGGGGTAGAGGAAGGCCCAACAAACCTGGAACATGGTGGTAAAACGGAATATGGGGCAGCTGGGGTCGCTGGAAGTTTGGCACAAAATCAAAAGGAGCGGAGAGCGACACGGTAGACCACTTAGGCCGACCCTGCATATTGGAGGAAAAGGTGCAGGAAGTGATGATGATGATTAGCCTAATAAATTTTTAGTAAGAATTAAAATTAGTAATCGTTCAATGTATATGTTTTTGTTTAAATTAAACACTAAAAAATAACATTTTGTTAAAATGCGCTCCTTTGACTTTTGCACCTCTGGCGACCACATAAATTCGCCTAATGGACGGGCCGGCCCTGAACTAAAGTGACACTTAATAATTCGCCATAAACTCGCTTTAAAAAAATGTTGTCTAAGACTTCTTTTATGTTTAGCTTTATTTTAAACAACGTTTTAGAATACATTTGGTAAATGCATGAACTAGTATACACAACTCAAAGACGAGTTTTGCATTGCGGTTTGAGTTGTGTGTCTACTCAAGTCAAGTCAACCAAATAAAATGTTCACTTTGCATTGAGGAAGGTTACTACTACACTACTTATCGTGCTAGAAGTGTTCATGTAAGTCATCCTATGCATGCTCCACTCCTATAATGTGTGGGCGTGCATTCTCACATTAGAAGAAGAGTTTGAAAATGGAGCATGGAGCCTGGTAGAAGGACATTTATCGACACTTAGTAGTCCCGTATAATAAGCCCCATTGAGAACCAACTAAAAATACGCAAAAGCTAATGCGGCGTTTCAATCACACTGTGACTCAAGCTTTACCAGGAATGTGCTACCAGATTAGGCTGGCCTTTTTTGAATGCTTTCGAACGGTGTGTCTCGCCACAATTCAATTGTACTGCTTGCAAAGGGCCAATTAGTCCCTTGTATACAAATGATCCAGTCTTCGAAATGCGTAGTTAATTTGGCAGCCATCTTTCTGTGTTTACTTATTTATTTAATGTAACTGTTTAGCTTACGTTTAATCTCAAGTGCTTTAATTCCCATTGTACAGTTGAATTGAAATAAATATTATCTTGAAACTGTGATTTAAGGATTTAACTTTACAGTTATACATGTACATACCTTGTCAAGTTATGCCTCGGCTCTGACCCAAATATAAATTTTCTTTATCCATCGGAGTTATCGAGAATGAAAATACAATGAAATTCAATCGAACTGTTAACCTACAGTAGGTCAACATAGGTTTTTTCTCTACTTCAGCTCTACTTTTCAGTACTTTTCTCTAATCCGACTCAATTTTTCTGCACTTTTCGCTATTTCCACTCCATTTTTCTTCTAGAAATCAATACAAAATAGAAAGAAAAAAACAGTGATTTATATAAAAACAATGATGTAATGTAATTCAAATTAAGATTGAATCGGGTAATTTTTTTTCGATTTTTAATCAGAATCAGAATTGAATTTTATTATTTGATCCGATTCATAAAATCGATTCTTCAGTAATTTTTGGTTATTTCTAGCGACCCAAAAGCCAAGGCAAAAAAAAAAAAAAGAAGCGTGACACAAATAGATGATACAAGCTGCAGTAATTTTAGCCGAATTTCTTAACTCAATGCAAATCTCATTTCTGCCAGGTAGAAAATGTCACAACAACAACAATTTCGTAGAATTTTCGCCCCAAGTTCATAGGTGATTCGCCACATGTTGCGATTAATTGGTACCGATAATAGGATTGTCCACACCTGGTCAAGACCAATTTTATAGTTTTTTTCAGCCAACTTTTTTGCAAAAGAAAAACATTTCCTATACATGCTCTATCACGTGAAATGTTGCTCATCTTTTGTAATTTTTTCAATGGATTTGAGAAGGTTTTTCACTATTTTTTCTCCCGACACCACCTGTTTTTTATCTGTAAATGGGCGGGGTTTTTATACGATAATTTAAATGTTGAAACGTCTACTGCTACAGTATTGAGTGTACGTTAAATAAATGTGTATTTATTTTTATATTCAAACTCGTGAATTCTTTCCACATGTACATCATGAAGGGAAAAAAGTTAAACGTTAAAAAATTAAGTTAATTAACAGGTAATATTATGGTCGCATTTACTACTGGTTTGTTAGACTCTTGTGTGTATTTTATTCTAAAAAAGATTCTATTCAAAAGAGCACTTAAATTGCAAGTAAACTTTTTGAATAATAAAATTCAATTAAATCTAATTCTAATCTAAAAATAAGTGATGATATACGAGTGTTAAGCAAAAAAATTAATTATACCGAAAATACGATCATAGTATGAAAAACTCATACAGTCAGCCAAGCACTGAAGTACACGTAAGCTATCATCATCTGTGATCACCTGTAAGGTTCGTTGGCAACTCATGAGTCTGCAACATTCAGACCTTGACAAAAAAAAAACATTTTTAGGTTGCGTTTTTCAGACAATCAGTTGGCCAACATTTTTTTTTTCTCTCAAAAAGTTGTTTTTAGCACTGTTTTATGTTTTTGCTCAAAATTAAAATCAAAAACATGTATTAAAAGAATTTTAGCTATTGCACATGTGCACTGCAGTAGAAGAGGCAATTTATGAATAGTTTTGGATAGATTTTGCTTACCATAAACAAAATTGTATATTGTGGTTGCTACAGCCACAATACACAATTTGTTACATTTTGTCAATGCTACATTAAAAATCATCATTAAAATAAATGAAAGAATATTCCAATAATTCCCATAGATTAACTTGTCACTGACAAGTGAGTCTAAAATTACTAACCAAAGTATTGTAAAAACAATATTTACTCCTTCTTTTTGACAAAAATGTCGTAAAAAGTTGTTTTAAAAGTTGATTATGGAAATAAAAAGTTAAAAGAAGTTTTAGCTTAAAATTTCTTGGCCAATTTTTTTTGTAACAACTTTTGACCAGTTCTACACTGGAGACAAAAGTTGTTCAAAAAGTGGGCAGAGGAAACGCGCCATTAGAATAGATTAAAAATGTTGCAAAAGCGATTAAAATGTTTATTTGCCCTGTGTTGAAAAAGGAGGCAGTGCGCATACACTGTAGTTAAGAATAAAAAAAAAAAAAAAACTCTCGCCCCCTAAAAACGTCACTAAAATGTGCATTTGTTTATGGCTGGTTTATTTTATTTTTCATTGTTTTTCTTTTTTTCTTTAAAATGTTTACAGTAAAGAGTCTGTAAACATACACACTGTAGCTTACCAATGTTTTTGTTTCTTATTTTAATAGTAAAGTAACATGATGTTTTCAATTCCACTGATAACTATTGTAGTATTACAAGTGGCACTATGTGGATTACTTAGATCTGCACCTACAACTTCAGGTGAGTAACTTAGTTAGACATATGGCATCCATTTGCTGTAATTGTACATATTACACGAAATGTATGAACAAACATCCTCTCTAAACAAACGCAATCTTCCACATTTGTGTGACTAATTTTATTCAATGTACTACTTACTTATACTTATCATTCATAATTAAGTTAATTCAGTAGAATTATATTTGATATGCTGTATATCCCTGTTTCATAAAATTGCAAGTTCTCAAGTTTAAAATTAAAAGTAATTACCTTAGTTCTAATATTTACAAGTTAACAACAACCCAAGTGTTTCTTAAGGCATTTTCCATAACTTTTAGTTTGACCCCAATTTTGCACGTTTTCTTGGCCATTTTCTTACAAGTCGTCTGTTGTCTTTGTCATTCACTATAATACAAATTCAATAATAATTGTTAGATAAGAAAATAGTTTGAGCCTATAAGGTGGATAATTTTAACTTTTGTAATAAAATATCTCGTTTCCAATTTAATTTTTGAATAAAAAGTTTCGATATATCTTAGTTGAAGATAATTTTTGTAATTTGCTTGCATGTTGATTTAATTAATAGAAATCTGTATACCTCATAATAAAACCAATTTTTTAAGTTTAATGTCAAGTTGTCAATAACGTGCCAAATGAAATACATTTAAAATAATTGTATCTAATTGAAATAAAAAGAATGAAGTTTTAATTGATATGTTCGCACAAAAACAACCAAAAATGGGAGAAAAACTACAATTCCGTTTTGACTTGTAGAAAAAAAAAGAGGTTGAAATTACAAATGAAATCTTCAAACTTGTAAACTTATGAAACACTTACTTGTGGCCTACTTGTAAATAATAGCTTTTTAATTGCAATTTGTAATAATAATTAGTAATTTTCTGAAACACAATCAACTTCGAAGTTCACAAATTACAAGTGAATTTGTTTGTAAATCGCGAACTAGTACTTTTATGAAATAGGACACACTTCATTTTGTTTGCAGAATTACCTGAATTTGTTGAAGAACGGAATAATAACAAATGTTTCTTATGGATGAAATCAGACAATGCAGACCTGCATTGCAGGTTTCAGTGCCCTCGAGGCATGGGTATTGGTCGCTGTGAAAAGAGCAGAAAGTACAAAATCGTCCAATTCTACCGGTGTGTGTGTCAAGTTGACATGAATTCTGAAGTGTTGTCTTTGAAACAAGCACGGGCTATGGTGAAAAAAGCTGAAAAGGAACGCAGAAGAATTATGCGACCAATTAGTTCCGCTGACCCAGGAGTATGGCCTGATCAGCTCGATGAAGAAGAGGACGTCTCATTACCACTTCCGCCACCGCCACCGCTACATACACCATTGCCACAATCACCACTACCTCAGTCACCACTGTAAACAGTACAGCAACTCTGCAGCAACAAATTCACGGGTTCGAAACATATGAACTGTAAATCAAACATCGACGGTCTTCTAATTTTACGTCTATTCATTAATTTAGTTTTAAAAAGCTCATATTATATTATAGTCTTTTAAGGTGGTTTTTAAAGTGTCAACGCCTCTCGAACTCTGATTATTCTGTCTTACAACTGCAAAATGAAGAGAAACTTTAAAAGGGGTTTAGAAACTAGAAGAGTAACTCAATTGCTCAGTAGATAAGCAGTCGATATTTTTTAATTTTTTTTTTCTCTAAAAAGTTTATTTTGAAAGACATGAACATGAAAATATGCTGCCCCTTCTAGATTCTAAAAGACCCGACCCTCTAGTTTTTTCTTTTCTTCTAAATTTTGCTCCATGAAGACAAAATAATCAGACTTAGAGAATCAACTGTTCATAAACTATTTTAAGTTCAGTTTATATATTTCATATAAATGTGCACAAACGCAAAACTCCACATATAATAAACCGAACTTTGGTTCTAAACTTAAAAGTTTTTATAAATTTTGCTTGCATTTTGTTTTACTGTACCATAGTGAAAATCTGTTTCAATTTGTCAATTTTTAAAATATTATGAAAAATTAAACCAGGTATACACCGTTAAGGGCGTTTTTCATTACATCAATTATATATTTTATTATAGGTAATAGGTTATTTTGTAAAATTAAAATAAGGATGCCTAAAATGTGATTACGAAAAGCTCTGCTTTAGTTGCATTTGGCGTTTCATTTGCCCTATTTCTTAAACCAAAATCACTGCAATCTGTCATTGAATTAACTGCAATTGCCAATCTTGCAAGACATAAAAGTGGTTTCTTGTCTTACAGAAAACGTTTATCTTGATTTTTTATTACAAGAAACTGTGCAAGATTCACAGCAATATTTAACTCATTTCTTGCACTAAATCTTAATCTTGCAAGATATAAATAGCCAGTGTGGTCGTCGTTTTATACCTTGTAAACACATACAGATCCTAGCCTATCTAGCCGCCGAAGTTTTTTGTGTTCTTGTTGGTGTGACACTTTCCTCTTGGCAGAACTGAGATAAGCATTGAGTTAAGAAATTCGGATAAAATTACTGCAGCTTGTATCATCAGTCTATGCCATGCTTATTTTTTTTGCCTTGAAAAAATAAAGCGATTCATATTACGTTCCTAGTTCGTTTTGATTCAGAGTGGAGTGATTTAAATCAAGGCGGTTCCCACAACCCCGGTTAAGAATCCTTTTGACATCACTAATTTGCTGCAACATTTTCAGCATAACTTTACTGGAATTTGACATGAGCCAATCAAAATGCGATTAGCAATTATCACTTCTGTTGTTAGATCATTTGTATCATTTGCTGTCACAAAACTCCAAAAAATTCACAATTAAACTGATTATAAAAAATGTAATATTATTTGAATCCTAACTTGCGAACTAGTTACTTAACTAACTTATTGACTAGTTGGGTAACCCGTCATAAATGACGGGAGCAAAATTCACAGGCAATTGTGTGCATGCGCGTCGTTTTTTTCCTTTTTTTACTCCTTTCATTTCAATTCAATTTCAGTCACCCCCTCCCACGTTTTTCTCTCTCCCCCTCTACACTTTCCAACCTTTTCCCCTCTCCAATTTCAATCACCCCCTCCCACTTTTTCCCCCTCCACGTTTCTCTTTCTCTCTCTCCCCCCTCCTCTACACTTTCCAACCTTTCCCCCTCTCCATTTTAATATCATGGGGTTCATGGATGAAGAGTGTGCAACATATAGTTGACCTTGAGAAAAAAAGGTTCATTTCTTCATTTATTTAAATTTATATAAATTCCGACACAGCGTTAGTCCACACACACAGATACATACACAGATCTGGGATATTATATATATAATATTTCTACGTCAAAATCAACTATTTGTTTATTAGAGACTCAAAACAACCAAAGATTAAATTTTAACTGAATGAAAACAACATAAATTTACAGTTCAGAGACTAGTTTTTTTTTATCAGTGTTGTTTTCCACATTCCGTCTTTTTTCATGTCTACAAATATTCAACTGATTATGGAACCTATTTAATCAATTAATGTCATCACCTTTAAATACATTTTATAAATTGAATAAATATTGTTTGAATCAACACAAATATTGAAATTGCGTGACAAAGTGATGTTAAATTACAAGTACTTTTTATGTTGTTGAATCTGTTAACAATTACTTCATTGGCCGCGTAAACTCTACAAAAAAAAGGTTACCATAAAATGGCTAATAGAAAAGTGGATGATTCTGCATTAGATCTACCAATGACACATTCTGTAAGCTAGACTGGATCCATCCATATTAGTTGTTAGACCTGTTTGTATAAATTAGTCGTGTTTATATTGTTTAAGTATCTTGGTAATGACCTACAACAAACACAAGAACCTACAAAGTTTGAAGAAGATACAGTGGTCAAATTGCCACTTTTGAGTGATGAGAATATTGTGCTCATGCCAGGATGTGTACTACCCTTGAGAACCAGTCACGCAAGTACAATCGCACTCATTGAAGAAGCACTTCAGAATACTAATGCCGTGATTGGCTTCATCAATACTCGGTACACGTTTAAATATAACCATCAATTGGTCGTTTCTGTTGTTAAAATTGATACCGTTGCAATATTGTAACATTACCATACCATTTTAATCAGAAGCAACAGATCATAAATTGAACCATTCTCCAAGTAAAAACAATCTGTAACAATTAAGGCCTGATTCACACAGACCACTTTATGCGCGCCACATGAGATAGTCATTTTAGTAGACCATTGATTAATTAAGGGTTGTTCACACGAGCCACCGCCACCGATTTTTTTTTTTCACAAGAAAGGCGATTAGTGAATGAGGCATGTTACGCTTGCAGTGCTTATCCCAATAGAATAATGTCCTCATACGCAGGCTCCACATCCGCATTCCCACAATCCATTATTTTTAATTGTCTTGTGATATGAGTACCTAGTGTGGAGCCTGCATAGGTGGACATAAGAACGTAAATCGACACTTCTAGCAGGATAAAATGATGTCGTCGTGTAACGTCCCTCTTTGAGTCCAGCAACAAGTCGCGACCACTGACATCAATGGTGATTAAGGTAATACAATGTTTTCAGCACCGAATGCAGGCCATACTTTAAAATGGCACTCTAACCCATTCTTCACATGAGTGGTCCTTGTGAAGCTGGCTTTTAGTTACGTACAGAAATACTTCAGACATAAACACAGCAAATTTGGCTTTTTTTTTAGAAGTGCCCGGGGGGGGGGGGCGACAAAAAGCAAAATCTAGCTGTCACCATTATTCTAACCCTTAACATACCGCATACTAGTGTCTGTAGAAAACATTAATAAATTTTAAGGCAATTACATCCTACCGAGTACGATACTACATCAGTACCTGTGGTTGGAACGACAGTTCATATAAAATCGTTCCAAGTAGTAAAAAACGGCCACGAAGACAATGGCCGAAAGATTGTGGCCATTGGAAAAGGTCAACAGAGATTTGTACTGGAAAATCCTCATAATTACTTGTATGGGTCAGTTAAAACTAACACGTTTTATTTTGTAAACCAATTACACTTCTAACTACTTCTACCAGAAACAAAATTGGAAGTTGTCGCATAATTTCACAAAGCAAACTACGACACCCATTGCAAGAAATTAAAATACAAGTAAGTATAATTACTGGCCGCCAAGTGATTTTCTGAAAAAATTCGAAATGACTCGAAAGAGCAATTCAAATACACTCAACATTAATTTCCATTACGTAGAACAGTTTCAAATTTTATCTGGATGGCCACCATGGCTCTACAAGAGATATGAAGAAGTAAATACATTAAAAATAATCACAAAAGTAATAAAATTTTCGATTTGGTTATTGTTTTCTAGGAAAATCTAATTCAAGAAGTGAAAAAACTCATAACTGGATGGAACATAAGTTTAACAACAGAAATAACTCCAGCAAATCCACTCCAATTTCAATATTGGGTGACTTCTAATATTATGGCTGACACCAGTTCAAAACTGAAATTACTTGCTACACACGAACCCATTGAAAGATTACTAAAAACAATCACAATTTTGAAAAAAGTAAGTCAATTTTAACATCGCCGCCGCTCACTTGACAAAATTTACTTTTGACCTTTTGAAATAGTGAATTAAAAACCGAGCTCATCAATCTTCCACATTCATTTAAGAATGATAATATCAAAACATGAAATATTTTCTAAAATCTAAACAGCTCAGTAGATTTGCAAATGAAATGATAAAATATCTCTTTTGAAAAGTAATTAAATTACTTTAAAAATATACATGAAAATTACTTTTAAACAATTGAGCTACCCTTCTACTTTCTAAAAACTAACGTTTCTCATAATGTTTGCTACTGAAAGACACAATAACTAGAGTTCGAGAGGAGTACACTTGAACACAACCTGCTCTAAATTGTTTGTCCGGAAAATGGATCACCAAAAATTCGTACGTTGATAATTCATTGCGAGTATAATCAAGGCTTATTACACGGCACTGCTTCTTCCAAATGAAGTATCGATATAAAGTATGTCCTCGTACGCGGGCTCCACATCCCTTTCTTTTCAATTGTCTTTTGAAGTGAGATCCCGTCTGTATCAGGTAATGAGACTGCATATATTGGAAGGAGGCCATTATATCGACACTTCTATCGGGATAAGTAGCACCGTGTAATAAGCCTCATTGATAACCACGCAATCTATTGTGATAGTGTATTCAACGATCAATATATTCCAGATCACTTTGTTGGAAATCAATTCTAAGTACAATCAAATGTCAACAAGAAATGCTTGTCCGTCATTTTTTTTTTTGTAAAACCTCTAAACTGTAGGATCCTCCGTTTCAGATCAATTCGGCAAATTGCAAAGATTGTCACAGAATAATCGCCCAAAAGGAAGACATGACAATCGTATCTCGTGCTGGACCATGTGCCATCTTTGCTAATCCAGGAGGTATTAATTATGAGATTATTACTTTCAGAAACATCTGCAATATTCGAACTGAACAAGTTGAAATGTCATTAAACTGCTGGTTTCCAGGGTATGTCTGTCACAATGATAATTATTATTTGTCATAAGAAAAAAAAGTATCAATTGCATTTTTTTTTTTAAAAAAAGCGCAAAATAATTTCTTATTTGTTTTGCATGAAATTGGCAGCTATAAATACGTGATGGTGGAATGTGACACTTGTGGAAATCTACTTGGATGGAAGTTTCAGTGTCAAAATGAAAGAAAACAACCAAATAAGTTCTGGGGTCTAATTTCATCTTCACTTATTTTTACACAATAAATAATTATTTAGAAAATAAAATACCCCGTAAATCTATTTTATTATTGTAAATAAAAGTGATTTAACCTGTTTCGAATAAGCAACACTAATGATAAATTGAAAGTGTTAGAAACTAGAACGGTAACTGAATTTAATTACTTCATATTATTTTTATGACCTTTGAAAATAAACTTTTTATAGAAATAAATTTTTAAAAAAATATAACGTCTCCCTAAAGTTGGAAGCCATTCTCAAATTGACATAATTTCATTTTTTTTAAAAGATATCAACATGAAAATACTCTTCCAGTTTCTAAAACACTTTCCAAAGTTTTATCTTAATAATTTTTCTCTCGAAAAACAGAGTAACCAATATTTGAAGGGCGTTTAATTACACTTTAAACTTACATTAACTTCTAAAAAAAAATTCTATCAATTCAAAATCATGCAATATTCAAAACTGCAAAGAAAACATGATAATTTAAACAGTTTGTAGAAATTCTAAAAAATGAATAATGATAAAATGAGTCCAAGCTACCATCTCTCCCGTTATGTCAACAATATTCAAAATTTTCAAATCACCACGCAACAACAATCATATAACATCATGAATCCATGATATATACAAAGTCACTTCCATGAATATTGTGGTGCCATCTATTGTACTAAGAAACTAAATGACTGCTATTTTTGTTAAGTTTTTAACTTCCTAAATGATTTTATCTTCTAAAATATACAAGAAATATTTCTAAATAGAAATGGAACAACAATTTTATCTTCAGTTGCTTAATGCAGCACAATCTGGAAACTTGGAACTTCTTCGTTCTATTCAAACAAAGTTAACAATTGATCCGAAATTGCAGTGCTTTTCTTGGAAGAATTGCATTCATCCCAAGTCTGGAGACACTTTGTTACATTTGGCATGCCGACATGGACATTACAAAGTACTTAGGCAAGTACTGTATAATATATAAGCCACTCAAGAAGCTACGAAATCTCGTTTGAGACATAAAGACACATGAAGAAGTACAACATGTAATTGGCTCAAAAATGTATGCTAATGCTATATTGGGCTTCGTGTCCAACTTATAAGATTCCGAACTTCTCGAATCCATTCAATGGCACTCATGCTAATTATAGTAATTAAGATTGAATTTGTACATGAAGGTATCTTTGCGAAGAGATACGAGGTTTTGATTACGAATTGGGCAACATGAACGGTAAGCGGCCTCTGCACGAAGCAGCTCAAGCTGGACAACAAGAATGCCTCGATTACTTGTTAACCACTGTAAAGGGAATCAATGTGAACTGCCTTAAAAAGGCTGATTGGACACCTCTGATGTTAAGCTGCACAAAGAGGAACCTTGACGTTGTGAAGTCATTGGTTGCTCACGGTTCTGATCTCCGACTGCAGAACAAAGACGGCTGGACAAGTTTTCACATTGCTTGCAGGTAAAATTAATTCATACGTTGTTGCAATGTCAGAAACGTAACATGTAAAAACTAAGCCTACTAACAGTGGTTCTATTCAGAGAAGGAAACTTTAACATCGTCTCATTTCTACTGGACTGTGATTCTGATATTTGGAACACGGTTAGTAAGAATGGACGAACTCCATTCCATACGGCAGGTACGAAACTAAAATCTCGTTTCATTCACACACAACAAAACCCACGATAATTTTTTATATTAGTAATTTTGCTACACTCGTAGTTCTCCATCGACATGTCGCAGTTGTGAGGTTGCTACTTCAAAAAGCACAATATAACGTGGACGTCACGGATAACTGTGGCACCACTCCACTGATGGAAGCGTTTCGTGTCGACAGCATTGAGATCGGAGATCTACTTGTCCAACAAGGTGTTAGTAACTTGAAATTATGACATTATGGTTACAAAAACGTGAAGCCTTATATTGAGATGCAATTTCTCTTTTTAGGCAAATGTTCTAGCCGTTGACAAACTAGAAAGAACGTTGTTGCATATTGCGGCGCAAGCGGGTAACACGAAGTCTCTTCGCCACTTGATAGAACATTATCGGTTGAATGTTAACCAGCGCGCTACAGATGGTACGACACCATTGCATTTAGCATCCAAAGTAAGCTCGAACAAATGTATTTTGTCCGGCATAAAAATACATATATAGGTCTTGCTATGCATCCGTCCTGCACAACATACGGCCCGCAATGAAAATTTTGGAAATAATTGTATAATTAAACAATTTATTGAAAATTGATTTTTCAAAGCGATTCCATAAACACGGTTTAAAACATATTTTAAAATAAAATGCAAGAACCACTTCTGCATGTTATTAAAAAAATGCTGTTCATTTTTATGGCTTGCAAGAATTTATAAAACTTGCTGCACTCCCAGAATTTACAATATGTGGACCCTTTACTACACAATTCCACTGAATGAAATAAAAACAAGTTCATTATATTTGTTTAATTAATTACCTGTTGAACAAAATTACTCCCCGAAAACTTACTCTTGTGGACCGTGGCGAATTTTCTGGGGGGGGGGGGGGGGTAATATGGTCCTCACCCTCAAGTGAGTTGTGCAGGTCCGCTAAACATATACTGTATGCTCGTACAAGTTTGAAGGCACCATTAAAAAAGGTATAATTGTGTCACTCTTCAACTACCAGATTGCAATCAAAAACGTTATAAATTATTTAGGAACTGGCTCTTGATTATACGGTATTTACTATATCAGATTTCACTCAAACAGTTAACTTAGGGTCTCATAAAGCCAAAACTATACAAGTCTAGCATGTTTTCAGTGAACTAGTGTTTCTAGAAACTAGATAATTTTTGTAGGATTACTACAGTTACATAATGAGATTAATATTAATTATGACACTCAATGACTGACTGGTCGTAAAATGTAAACGTCTCTCTCGAACTCTCAATTATATTTTGCCTTTCAGAAGCAAAATTAAGAGAGAATTTGAAGATGTTTTTGAAACTAGAACGGCATCTCAATCACTTAAGAGTATTTTCATATTTGATATCTCTTAAAATAAGTTTTTTATGTCAGTTTGAAAATGGTCCATCTTTTAAGTAGACAATATTTTGTTAATTTTTGTCTATAATTAATCAGCTTTTTTTTAAAAAAAAATATCACCGTAATGTAATCTTAAGTATGCTCGAATTATCTAATACAAAAATGAATTAATTATGTTCAAAAGGAAGGAAAGAGTGAGGCTGTTAGATTGCTGGTAAACCTCGGGGCCGAAGTAAATGCACTGGATTGTAAAAACGAACAGGTAATAACTTTAAAAGCTGTGATGAAATTTCACTAATCCATCTAATTAATAATCTATTGACGGTGTTTATTCTTTTTTGTTTTTCGTTCAGCTTTAAATATGGCCTCTTCTGGACAGTATTAGGAATGTTGCAGAGTATTACTGAACCATGAAGCCATGCAACATCGGCAACCGTAACCACAATAAACAGGCAACATGATTGATAGACAAAACGTCAGAATTAAAAAAAAACTACGCCCAAATAAACATTTAAACTAATTGAACATAAATTTTAAAGAGATGATCGAGATGCTAATTGTCACAGATTGTGTATAAATAATAATTTATTCATGTGCCTAAAAGTTTTCATAACTTCATTTATCACCACCATATAAAACAGTTTCATTGGTTACAATCAGAATTAAGCAAAGACAAAACTAGTATCTGTAAAAAAAAAAACCCAGAAAAGTAGCATTTCGAAACAACATGTGGGCGTGGTTCGAAAAGTATGGTGGCTCAGCTTACCCTTCTCAATAAAGCAACCATCTATCCCATATATCGCAGCTCGGTTGCAAGTGTGGCCAAACTCAAAAAACCTCTTTTTTTTTTGGTGGAAAATTAGTTTAAAGTTGCCTTTTTTCTATCTCAATCTATTGCAGGGGAGCCAAATAAACCGACATTAGGAATAATTTAAACGGGTTTTGAAATTGAAGAGCTCCGCAAAGTAAGCCATGAATCTTCTCTTAACTTTAAACTCATTTTCGTAAAAAAAAAGTGTTTTTTTTAATTGTGTCACTCTTCCAACCGAGGTGCGATATTTGCTTTCTATGGTGAAGATGGTGAACATTGTGTTTATTTAGAAGTTATGTTTGCCCCCCATGGCCTCATCCTGTGGCTTTCTATTTGAGAAAACAAAATGGCAAAATCAAGTACATCTCCGGAAATTTTCTTTTAAGAAATTGTGTAGTAAGTAGGTGAAGGAATCACCATCACCATCATTCTTCTCAGCACAAAGAAATAGTCTCTAGGTTCCGATTGTATCCATTGAATACAGTAAGGTATTACAGATGTTTAACAACTTAATTTCAAGCGTGATAAATTGTGAAAATATCATAATTCTGTCTGTAAATATGTATATATTTATTTGTATTATAATGAAATTCAGAGATTTTCTTTAAATGAAAGAAATCTGCGATCGATTTTTATCTTTGGCAATGTCAGAAATAAACAAAACACATGCATTTTCCACGAATGTTTGCCGGCTGTGTGTTTCTAGTGCTTTAATAATTCTTTTCACTGTAATTGGCAGTAAGTTACATCTGACATTGCAAACAAAAGGTAGACTAGCAATCTAAAATGCTTGTCGTTGCTATGCGTGATTACGACCCATTAGTGTGTATTTTATTTTTTTTTACAAATAAATTATTTCATTCTCATTAATAAACAGTACAATTTGCACAAACGAAAATGAATTTATTACATTTCAAAGAGAAACTAAACTACAAAAACGACTACAACGAGTTCGGCAACTTCTTTACTAAGTGGACACTATTATAGCCTACATACAGCGAAAACTGTTCAACACGAAATGGAATGGGCTTGAATATTTTATTCGTGTTAAACGAATCTTGTGAAGAATTTGCATTGCTATTATTCTTCTTCGGGGACTGGACCAAAATATAATTCGTGTTGTTAGATTTTTTTGTGTTGAATAGTTTTTACTGTACAGTGGTAAACTAGCTGACATATGGAAAAGACTGCAATATGTTTTTGTGTTACACGAATTTCGTGTTAAACGGTTTTTACTGTACAGTGGAAACCTTTTCACAAGAAATGAAAAGGAGCACAATATTTTTGTGTTAAACGGATTTTCCTGATAAAAGAATGAGTTTTTATGCTAATTCTAAGGGACTGTACAGAAAATATATTTTGTGTTAGCCGATTTTTTGTGTTATCCGCTATCGTATTAAATGGTTTTCTCACCCGTATTAAGAAAATTTATTCGAGAAAACAAACAGCATCTATCTAAATATTAGATTACAGAAGAGTTAAAATAACAGAATTATGTGGAGGAAGTGCATCTGGCTAGAAATAAGTGTTTTCTCGCTGCTAAGTAACGGGTGAAGTTAAGAGCAAAAATCTTCCATTTTTTTAACAATGCAACAGCAGCAGCACTAGCAAGACACCGGCTGTTCCATTTCTAAACGTCACCATTACGTGGTCGAGAACGAAAAATCGGCAGCTTCGATCGACTTTTAACTCCATCACTTACACACACACAATTTTCATTGCGCATCATTTAAGACATTGTTTTTATCTTGAAAATGTATGTGCAATACAAAGTGTAATGTGGTTAAACATTTAGATTTGTGAACACAATCTACAGCTCATAAAACAAATAACAACTAAAGTATTATTTGACATATGCGCTAAAATTGAATTTTTTTTTTATTTTTTTGCAAGCATTTTCTTTAATAGAAGAGTCCATTTGTACTTTTGAAGTCATTGTGGTTTTTTGTGTTCGTTCACTCTCTGTTTCAGTGAGTCACTTTTACTTCGAAAGGGCGAAAAGGATGCTGTAAATGTTGCAGTAACGACACTTAAATCAAGAAATGCGTACATCATCCTACCATGAAGTGACTTAATTTCAATTTGCAATTTAAACAACATTTTTGCATTGAAGAAAAACAACAACAACATGGGAAATGAATGGTTTATTTTTTGAGTAAAGAGAAGAAGGAAAAAAAAAAAATATCTCATTTTCTATTTAAAAACAACATCGGAAAAATATATATTTTAAGCAATCTTTGATGAGATAAAAAAAATCTCTGCAAAAAATCAATACATCATCATCATCATCATTGTCGACATAGCTTTAATACAGTATATATTACCAGCTTCAAACGAAAATCACGCTAAATTAGCTATAAAAACAGCAACCAAAAAAAAAATCGATCACAGAGTAGTCTAAAGTAACAATTTTTCAATTTTTATGTTTTCTATGCTAATTTTTTTTTTTTTTTGGTTATGCGGATTTTTCTCTCGTTTTTATTTTCAGAAGTAATTTCGTGATGGCAACTGAAAGGATTCAATTGAATGTCGGTGGAACCGTGTTCGAAACGACTCGATCGACCATCGAGAAATTGAACAGTGGCTACTTAAACAAGTTGTTGGATTCGAGATCGGGATTTCGCCAACCGATGGACAACGTTTGGTTTATTGATCGAGATCCCGAATGCTTTCGAATCATTCTTAATATTGCCAGGTAAAATTATGAATTCAAGCTTTCTCTCTCTCTCTCTCTCTCTCTCTCTCTCTCTTTATAGAATGGTTTCGTCACATTTTCCCAAAATGTATTTCAGCGTAATTATGCTAATGGGCACATTCATTATTTGTTGTTGTTGTTGTAATTGGGCTAATGGGTTTTTTTCTTCTCGCTTTTGTTTCGATTTCTGAACATTGAATCATTTCCAACAACAATAAGAACAACGACTAGAAAAATTGCTGCAGTGTTCGATCGATATTGCATCGTTAATTTAATAAAATAATAAGTATTTTCACAGACAGCAAGAAAAACATACCAAAGAGTTAAATTAAGGGTGGCATCTTTTTATTATTATTATTATATATATAATCCCAGGTCTGTGTGTGTGTGTGTGGAGTAACAAAACCATTGAAGCACGTCGGAATTTATATAAATTTGAATAAATGAACCGTTTTTTTTCTCAAGGTCAACTATATGTTGAACTCTTCCTTTGGAAAGTGTAGAAGGGGGAGAGAGAGAAAAGTGGGAGGGGGTGAGGGGAAAAGGTTGGAAAGAGTAGAGGGGGAGAGAGAGAGAAAAGTGGGAGGGGTGACTGAAATTGAAATGTGAAAGAGTAAAAAAAAAGGAAAAAACGACGCGCATGCGCACAATTGCCTGTGAATTTTGCTCCCGTCATGGCGGGTTACCCTTTTGCCTATAAACTAAATTACATTAAGTACATTATATGGTTGCCACATATGCCTGTTACGTCAGAATGTCTGATAACAAGTGGTAATAATAAAATAAATTTGAGAAACCTTTTGTTTTAAACTGTCGAGAACTTTTGCTATCATCATAATCCCTTTATATCAGACAAAATGACACAAGGTTTCAGTCTTACAGTGCCGCGCAGTTTGTATAATTTACACTAATTTTACAAAGTGTTCTCAGTGAACATTGAACAGTGAACAACACTACTTTAGTGGTACTTTCGATATATGTGCTCCCACCCCTGGCTCCACTCTTGTTGTAATGTGTGACAAGGAGTGGAGGCTGAATACGAGGCCATGGTCATCGACACTTCTAGAGATATACAGTAAGTAGGGATGTCTAACCTCCCTCATTGATTATTATTTAGATTTTAATTACAGTTTATTTGGCTGTCAGTGGAGAAAATCTGTTTTACGTGATGAGATTCTTAGAGGGAGAAAAAAAAAAAACGATTTCTGACTTGAAAATACAGTGAAACACCTTGTAAAAGTATACTTCGTATAATATTACCTGAGTTGCATGATTACATAATTATGCTAATATATGCACAACTAAAGAACGGATCAGAGTAAAACAACAGCTAAAATTAGTCAGCCGTGTATGTAGTCTCGGTTTTATTATATAATGCTCTTTCTCCTCGTAATGCATTCATTTAAAATTAATAGACGATGGACATTTAAGTAATATACTGTATTTGACAAGTTAAATTCTACTTGATTTTATTACTAAAACGTGAAGAAAAAACGAAAACAGAATTGCTTTAGAAAGGAATTTTGTTTTCGTTTTTTCTTCACGTTTTATTCCGTTTAAAGTTCAAAGGAAAATAATTTATGCAAGAAATCATGATTTATTGTTTTATTTCTGCTGACAGAAGCAATCTTCGTGTTAGTAAAGGGATTTAAAACTGCGTTTATAGTTGAGATTTCACAATTGTGATCGCGAAACACAGCACCAAATAAATCGTGGCCAAGACTTTATGACAAACAATTATTCTTAAGCTGGTTTTAAAGTGTCTTAAACTCTGGTTATTCTGTCTTTCGAGAGTAGAATTAAGCGAATTTTAGAAAACTAGGAGGTTAACTCAATCACATAAAAGTATTTTCATGTTATTTTCTTTTAAAAATAAGCTTTTTACGGCATTTTGAAAATGACCCAACTTTAAGCAGACGACATTTTTTAAATTTTTGTCTATAAAAAGTTTATTTTGAAAAATATCAATCTGAAAATACTATTAAGGAATTTAATTACCGTTCCAGTTTCTAAACCACAATTTCTCCTTAGTATCTATTTTCTGAAACGCATATTCAGCAGAGTTTGAAAGTCAGAAAACAACAGTAAAACTTCATCAAAAAAAACAGCTGCTTGTATTAAATCCGAAATGGCAACAATACCAAAGAATGTTGTGCTTATACTTCTCACAATTTGCAAATTGTTAAACATAAATTTGGAAAAAAATTATCAATTTTGACACAATTTCAATGCTAATATTTATGGCATTCGTATCATATTTTTCTTCTCAAGGTATGGAGAAGTGGTGTCGTACAATCATTCCGTGAACAGTGACATCTTGGCGAAAGAAGCTGATTTCTACCTCTTGGGATCAGAAGTAATTGCAATCATTTTGAGGTAAATTCAAGTTTCAAGCATTCTTTTCTGCTTCTTTTTTTTTTTTTGTTTGTTTATTTTCTTTTAAAATTTGCATCACCAAACACAGTGGCATTTATAGAAGTCTGAATTTTTTTTTTAAATAATTAGCAATTTTCTGCATTTTCAAATGCGCAATTAAGCACAGTGCTGCACTTTTGAAATTAATGCACTATTGCTTTACTTCACACACAAACATTCACAAATGTCAAACAAGCACACAACCTCATTTGTGACATTTGTAAATAATTTGGCACAACTCAAAAGTTAGTTGTAATATGCTTAATATACTGTATAAGCAAAAGCACGCAATATCAGATTGGTAGTTCTGAAAAATAATTTGTGCGAGGATAATATCAGTAAAGAAGGAACATAATTGTGAAATACAACTGATACAACAACACTTGGCCACATGATTTCAGAAAAAAAGAAGAACTCTTCACGAAACCATCATGATATTAATTTTCTCTCTCTCTCTCTCCCTCTCTCTCTCTTTCTCTTCGCAATAACCAAAATTGTTTGAGTGTCTGTCACAAATCATGGTAGGAATCACAAATAGAAGTTTGTTTGTTGCTTGTGACGTCACTAAATCTGAACATCTTGAAATCTAATATAGGCTTACTGTTGCTTTTCTTGTTGTCAAGTAGTATAGCTTAGATACTAGAAGCACATTAGTGCAAGTAGAAGAAGAAGAAGCAATTTTCCAATATCAATATTTGTCATCTTCAGAACAACAGCAACTCTGTAGACAACCTTCCTCTCCTCTCAAAAGACACAGAAATATAATAAGATAAGAAGGACATCCATCCATTAAAAAGGATTTCTTTGGTCCTATGTATAGCTATCGTAGACGTCAGAAACATATAACACCACAGAGAGAGAGAGAGAGAGAGAGAGAGAGAGAGAGAGAGAGAGAGAGAGAGAAATACTGTTTGAACAAGTCGAATAACTTATAAACTAGACAAACCCAACTCTGGTATTATTGATCATTTAGTTAAAATTTACTAGTAGAAAACTTGACAAGTCAGTGTTAGGGTTTTTACTGGTTCTCAAGTCCAGGGCCATAACTAGAATGAGTTTTACTAGTCCTGAAGACCACAGCCTTTCTTCAACATTCAATGCATAAACATTATTTACAAATTATTGTAAAATGTATCATAATTGTGATTGGAGATCAATTTTCTAAACCATTTTTGTATCACATCATTTTCTAATTACACCGTTATTAGGTCTCAAATTGAAATTCCATTACATAACAAACAATTACTGATTGTGAATGATCACCATTTTTTTGGCTGTTAGTTAAATATAATTAATTAATGCACATTTTGCACTAAATTATTGGTCAAGTGTAAGAACTTAAGTGTTCAAAATCAATTATTATTATTAAGCTGTGGCTAAGATTTAGGTTTTACCATTAATGTCTTTGTAGGTATGCCGAAGCAGTACGGACAAAAGAAGAGCAAAGCATTTCTCTCCTTAGATCGATTCTGAGCGTGACTCGTGAGTCGATAAGGGAACTGCAGCTAGTTAAAGAGGCCACTCAGGAACTAGTGAGAGGAATGGCTTCTCAGGCTTACTGGTCCTCTTAAAACAAAAAGTTCAGGACAGCAAGAAACATCCCCAATACAGTTATTTATGTTAACCATAGTCTTAAAAAAAAGTACAAAATTAATCGGCATATTTCAAAAATACGAACCAAATATGTACTGAAAACACAATTTTACATGTAAAATCGTATATATTTCTTAACACCCTCTTATTATATTTAGCCTTAATGTGAATCTGCCTCATTGGAATAATATATCTTATTGTTGTGCCTTTACCATTGTACATCAGTCAAAAGTATACAACACACATTGTAATTGTAATCGTCAAGAAATAAAGCATAAAATTCATGGATAAAATGGTTTCTAGTGAATTTTCCTCTTGTTCAGACATTAACAGCAAATGGCCCTTGTATTTAATGCCAGTTAAATCTGTAGCCTTTTCTATGGCTCACTTATAAAATTTGCCCTAGAGTTAGACAAAAACACTCCAAAATGATGGTTTGTAGAATACGGTATTTCACTTTTGGACAACTACAATTTTCATTTTTTTTTATCTCCAAAATATTTATCGAAGAAAAAGAACCCAAACTTCTAAAACAAAAATCGTTATTTTGGAGTGTTTTGTCCAATTCAAGTCAGATGTCTAAGGAATTCACCGTAAGTCCTTTATAGTCATATTTATTTGAACTTCATGTAACTCACTGGTAGAATCTCTTTAACTCTAGATATGTCGAAGAAAACCGAAGGAAGAAAAGAGACGAGAAGAATGAGATACTGGAGTCCATTCGGCGGGTGTCCGAGGGATCGCTTCGTGAGTTACGGCACAGCAACTACGCTTTGCAGGAACTAGTACGAGGAATGGCTTCCATGTATTACTGGAAATCTTCTTAATCTCTCTTATTACTCAATACATATATAATGTCCACATGTTTTTCATGTTTCTCATAAACGAAAATCGAACAACAGCAAAAGTTCAATGAACTTCATAGTAAATTTTAAATATCTAAATAAAATAAAAATCGTTTTGGAACTAAATAATTTTTCTGAATTGAAAAATGGTTAAGAAAATTACCTTTTAACATTTAAAAGAGTATATAAATATATATATATATTGCTTACTGTTCATTGTAAATCCAATCTTTATCATGTTTATTTGTGTAAAATAAAAAATATTGAAAGCGCCAAACTTAAATACTAGAGGGGCCCTGAGCAAAAAAGGGGGGGGGGCCTCAAAGGGATCAATGTTCATTATAACTCTTATAACGTCCATTTACAAGAAATATTAAGAATAAAACGCTACTTACAACAAAATCGAGGCTTATTTTCGTGTATTCAAATAATAGTTAAACTTTTCAACTTATAACACTTAAAATAAAAGATTAAAAACCGACATTTTTAACAAGTGAAATAAAAAACTATCAGGCGCGCCATTGCCATTGAATGGCCCTAGCCTCTATGTAGGCTACGAATAATCTACCTATTCCACCTTTGAATATACTATAATGTGACCTGAGATACGAAAAATGAAAAATTTCCCTATGTTTGGTCACAAAGTATATTAATGTTGCAAGATGAACAAAGAAACAATTTTCTATAGGGATAATAATCATCTTCATCATTTCACACTTCTGCCTATTATCTTCTAAAATTGACTTTAATTAAATTTTACAGCAGTTTTTCTTAAATAAAATAGTTCTAAAATAGCTAAGGAAGCTTACAACCTATTTTTAACTTTTGTAAAATATAATTGATTCGATAAAAAAAAAAGATTGACAGACGAATTCAACATATGTTTATCTGACACCAAGAAAAATGACGTCACAATGATCGTCATTAAATCCAATATGGCTGCGCACAGTCGATAACAATTTCCTTCTTATTGAACGTACAAATCACCTTAAAAAATACCTTTTAATCCGTAAATACAACTTAATACTTCAGAATTCTTCATCTACCGTTAATTCTTTTTCATTTTATTTACAAAGCAGCATTGTAAGTGTTGCAAAATAGAAAATAACCGAATAAATTGGGTAATAAATATTGCTCTCAATACTTAATAGATGGCAGCATTGTACTTTTATGAGCTTTTTAAGCATTGGTTTGCTCGATAGTAACCTCCTGTAGTAATTTTTTTGTCGAAATTAATTAACAAAAATCCTATTAATTTGATACGATTTTATCACAGATCGTTGCAATTATGAATAATGAAAAACGTGAAAAGAAAAAAATTAAGAAGAAAAAGAGTGAAGAAGTAAGAAAAGAAAAAGAAGATCGCTTTAAGGAAAAAGAAAACAAAAGGAAAAGAAGAAAGCAGAACGAAGAGAAGTTGGCGATGGAGGATCACGTGAAAGCAACAATTCAAAGGATCTGGATGCGACGGAAAGAAAAACAAAGAAGAGAAAACACAGATCGGAAGAAGAGACGAACCACGTGGGTGGATCAACAGATTCGGACGGCGGTTGCCTCGTCGGAAACACAAAGTGGCAATAATATAAAAAGAGAGAACGAAGGGCGCGAAAGAAAGAAATCCAAACGAAAAGTAAAACACACTGAAAAGATTCAACTTCGAGAGATTGAACTAGAGATGGACAACGATTTCAAGCTTCTAGAAGCAACACAAAGCAAAGCCAAGAAGGAAAAGAAGCGGAAGAGAAAACACAGATCGGAAAACGAAAAAGTGGACAACTTGATTGGATCAACTGATTCGGACGGCGGTTGCCTCGTCAAAGACAAAAATGACGACGATTTGAGAAGAGAGAACGAAGGGCGCGAAAGAAAGAAATCCAAACGAAAAGTAAAACACACTGAAAAGATTGGATCAGAGATGGATTATGAAGGAGACGACGATTTAGAGTTTCGAGATGCGACACAAAACAACGCAAAGAGAAAAAAGAAGAGGAGAAGATACCGATCCGAAGACCAGTTGGTTCATTCCACTGATTCGGACGATTGCCTCAAGAAAGACGATTTAAAACGAGAGAATGAAGAACGCTTGAACTTAGAACGTGAAATGAAAAAAATTAAAAGAAACAAAAAGAAAACGAAATTAATCCAAGAGATGAATCACAAGGAAGACGACAGCGATTTAAAGCTTCCAGAAGCGACGCAAAACAATGCGAAGAGGAAGAGGAGACGAAACCAATTCGAAGAAGAAGAGGAAGATGACGACGACGACGACTTGAAATGCGAAATCAATTCGGAGCTCAACGAAGAGACTCCGACGGAGAAAAGTGAGAAGCATAACAGAAGTCTTTGAACTTAAGATGAGACAGTTGGAGGAGAGTTCGTACAAACTTCTATCAGGGCGACACTTTCAATTGATTCCCAGTTAGGTCTGTGGTTATTCTGCCTATTAGGAAGATAAAGCGAATAAAAAACTAAAAAAAAGTTTCCTCGAAAGTCTCGATTCCACTTGAGTCTGTAAACATTTTCATGAAAATATACACATTCACACAAGTGACGTTTGAAGGACTTTTTGATGAGAAAATGAACGTTGCTGAGCTTTTCTATGAAAAGGACGGCAACCTTGTCCACACAGGCGTCACAGCCTGGCGACTATTTTCCACTTCATTTTGTCGTCAAAAAGTTTTTCAAAAGTCACCCGTCACGCAACTTTTAGCAGACAAAGTATTTTTTCATCTTGCAGATTCATGTACAGCTATTAAAAAATGAATAGCAACCACGTTGCAGCTAGTTTCTTTTAATTTGGCTCCTAAAAGACAGAATAATCACAGTTCAAAAATCCGCTGCTCATAATCTAGAAACTATCTAACAATAAACAAGGTTAAAAATGTTTTTGTTCTTTCAGATGGTAGTGACGAAGAGTCGGACGAGGAGTTTCGTAAGAGGTATACCGTTGACGATCAATTGACTGCTCTAGGCTTCGACGTTAGAGAATTGGAAAGCACTTTAAGAAAATCGGACGACGAAGATGACGGTTTACTTGATACCGAAAGTGAGAATGACGAGGAAAAGGAGGTTGGAAAAAAGGCCGAGAAAGAGAAAGAGCGAAAAGTGCGAAACGTGGCTAAATTAAGATCGCTCAGGCGTATTTATCAAAACGATTACAGTTACGACATAAGTGAGAGTGAAATCGATGAAATGTGTGACATCGATATAAAAATAGACTGGGAACTTCCGTTTTTGCACACTTTTTTTAAACATAGAAGTTTGACGAAGCATGATTACGAGTTCTTAAAGGAGAAGGGTGTCAATATACGAGTAGGTAAATGGTCCGCAACTGAAATAAAACAGCTCAAGAGCAACTGGGAGGATTTTAAAAGGCTCTACAAAATTACGAATCCATTGGTTTTCATTAATTTGAAGAAAAATGAGAAGATTACAAATAAGCGGAGAAGGAAGTTTTGTCAGTTTATAGCAAAAGGAATCAACGATAGGCCGCTAGTGTCGGTGTTGATTCTAGCGAGGCGCATGATGGATCCATATAATTTCAAACCCACATTCTCAAAAGAGGAAAACGAGAGACTTTTAGAGCTCTTTAAAATATACAATACATCGTGGATGAAGTTCAGAACGTTATTAGAAAGGCCGTACCGCAACATCCAGTTACAGTACACACGTATTTGCAAGAATTTTAAAAAAGGAGCGTGGTCTATGGAGGAGAATAAGAAATTGATTGTTGCTTTGGTTACACTCACAGGACAACAGGACCTTAAAAAACTTTTTCATAATCTTCCGTGGAAGAAGGTCGAATACATAATGGGAAACCGGCATGCTATCAATTGCAGGCCTCACTGGCTGTTTGTCCTTTCAAAATACCTTTTAAGCAATAGAAATAAACGCAACACCTGGAATGTTGCCGATAATATAGATCTAATAAAGACCTTATACGAGGGCGAGTATGAAACGGAACTAGACGTTCCGTGGTCGGAGCTGTACACGGTATTCCACTGTGCCAACTGCCCTGAATTGCATTTTCGATGGGGAAACGTGAGGCGTAAAGTTCCTGGCTATTATATGAAGGATTTGAGAGAAAATGTCGAATATTTACATAGATGTGTCCTACCCATTCTAGAGAAACGAAAAGAAAGGAAAGCAGAAATAGCCAAGAATAACTGTATCGAGCCAATAAAAGAACTCATAAACGCTAATCCCGATCAGGCGGAAGTTAGTAATGACGAACTTTCAGATTCTGAATCTTCTGAGAGTTACTAATGAAGTCAAAATAAACCAGAGTTCGGCAAAACGTAGTCTCACAAATGACTAATGATTATGACTACAATCAATTGTGTAATAATGACTAATAACTACAAAATATTAGTTGTAGTTTAAATTCTTTGTAATTAGCAAGTAAGCGATAATTATTGTAGTTATTGACTAAATGTTAACGAATAATTATGGAAACATGATTTATTTATTTCTCATTAGTTTGTTTGTTTATTAGTTGCTTAACGTCTCCATCAACATCGAGGTTATTTCAGGGACATACAAGACAATTCAATACAAACGCAAATTTAAAATACAAGTCAAACCAAATTCAAAGCAGGACAACACAAACATCCATGCTCTCGCCAGGATTCGAACCCGGGACCCTCAACACCGCAATCGATTTCTCATTAGTCTATTAGTTAATTATTAGTCAGCATTTATTGTTGCTTAACGACTAATGTCTAATAGGTAATCATTAGTTGCCGACACCTTGGTAGCACGGTGGGGAAGGCTCCACTTGCCGTTCTGGACAGACAAGTGTGCCCAGCACTAGAATTTCGTTCGCCACTCGCTTATTTATGACATCAGACCAAGAAACAAACCAATCAGAAATCGATGCCGCTCATAGCAAATCATGGCAAATGACATTCTAGTGCTGGGCACACCCCCAGTTCTGGGTTCAAATCCTGGCATGGGCATGAATGTTTGTGTTGTCCTGACTTGGAAATTACATTTGATTTGGACTTATGACTTGATTGGACTGGTTGTGAAATATATGCAAATCATTGTTGGAAAAAATCAAATATTATGACTTTATTAAATCGTGATTGTATTAAATTTTATTAGATTGTGATTTTTTTTAATTAAATCATGATTTTCTTTATTAATTTAGCTTTGTAAATACTCCGAGGTCATGCACCTGCATGGTTATTGTGACGATGCTGGCCCTTTGGCGCCGCCGTTTTGCACGATCTTTTGACGTTGATGAACCGGTGGTGCCGGGGTCGACTCTCATCGGCTGTGGGCCAGCCTCTGTACCTCTGGGGGTTGATTTCACCGGGTGCGGCAACTAGCTGTCTGGCCTGGTAACCGCCCACAAAAAGACCGTCTTTCCTAGGGATCTTTGGATATAGGGCTTGACGATGCCGATGGCACTATATGTTCTTTTCGTTGAGTCGCTGGAGGCTCCAGGCAGAGGGACTCAGGCTGTGTCTGAGTGCCTTCTGCTGGATACTCCTCTATTTTAGGAGTACTAAGACCCAATAAACTCTGCACACAACAACTTTTAGGTTGAATAAAATATACTCTTTTACTTCGATTATTATGATGAACATAACAAAGTTATGTACAGTTCCTTACATAAGATTATTCTCTTTTAAGTTAAAACTTTACTGTTTTACTTTTCGAAACTCTGAGTAGTTCCAACTTACTAGTTTGAACTCTCTACTCTGACTGTCTCACACTCAAGTCTCAAGCTCACTTGTCCAGTCTCCTGGGAGGGGCAACTGTCACCTCAGGGCTCAATGATTGACCAACTGGGTCAATCATTGCTCGGGGCCAAGGATATTACCTTAAACGGAAAGGTATTTTTGGGACTCTATTCCCAATTTCTCATGGTCGGACTGGGTTCCACGAATTCACTTAGAATTCGGGCCACCCAAGTCTGAACATCTGTGCACCAAGGGGTGCCGTGTTGACAGAGAGGAATTTCTGCCGGGTGTCTCACCATTTTGTTACTACAGGGTGTCACAATTATGTTCTATCGAGGGTTTTGTCCGCACCCAACCCATGGTTGGGAGAAAATTTATATTTTTCAAGTGAACGGTTTTCATGATGATATCTTTAAAAATAAACTTCACGTGACGGTTTAAAAATGGTTTTTATGAAATGTTAATGAAAAAAACAAAAATAGGCCATTTTCAAACTTATAAAATGTATTATTTTTTAAGATATTGCCATGAAAATACTTTTGACATAATTTTTTACATTTCTAGTTGTAAAAATAGTTAATTTTTTTTTCATACTTTTTTTAAAAAAAAAAGCTGGGTTAAGCCTCATTTAAGATTCAAGGATTGGTTTCAAATAGGGATGGGCCATTCGAAAACCGGTAAATCTTGAAAAATATTCGTGATTCGAAAACTCGAGTCTTCACGCATTTATCGTCTTTCGAATCCTAACCTTAAAAAAACCTGTTGAAAACTTTGGTAAAATTAGTTTTAAGTCCATTGACGTCCAATAGAAGTGTTCACTAACAAATAAACCGGCGATTGTTGCAATTTCGATGGTCGGACCCGGATCAAAAATATCACCTTGTGGCGACCCTGAGTGAAGCCACACTGTTTTGAAATTTATTTAATTTATTTCTATCTTCTTAATGAATAATACGGTATTCTTATATGAAGGATTCGGGAGATACGAGAACCTTTTAGGATTCGGATTCGAGAAAATTTAGGATTCGTCCCACCTCTAGTTTCAAACCTCTAAATTACGTAAAGGGAAAAACATTTTTAAGTGAAAAACATCACAAGGCAAAGTTAGTGTTACTTATCAATAATTAAGACTACAACCCTAATACCTAGTACACAGCACCTGATAATTTAAATGTATTTAAATAATAAACGTGTTCTACAGAGCCGTGTGAAGGACAAACGAACAATATGTCGAATTCAATTTATTCAGTTAATCTGAAAATATTGAGTTAATACTTAAATATAATAAAATAAACTATTGACAAAATATTGATTTTAGTATTTCAATTTAAAATATTAATAATAAAGTTAATTTTTATTTTGTTCATGTCCTTAACTGGATTCCGTATAATTCACCTAAACACATTTAATTTGAATTCATTTAACTCATGTGTGTACAAGGTGAACCATTTCAACTGAATGCGTGTGTGTGACAGAGTGAGGATGACTGTGTACAAGGTATTACATTCATTGTAACTAATTGGTTATCTTTATGACATAAGGAAATCACAAATTATGCCTAGTATTTCGAACTATAATATGCTTCCTAAAATAAAGGACTTATTCACATTTAAAATGTCTATTTTCTTAAGTTTAACTCAATATTTTTTTATAATTAAGAGTAATGTAAAGAATAATGGCAAGAAATCAAAGAGAATTGTATTACAAGAATGGAAGACATTTTCAACACTTGAGATAACTGTGTTGGTTTGGATTGGTTGGATTAACTTGTTGTTGTTAACTGTCTCCTTATATCTAATCTTTTATCGTCACATTTACTTTCAATTATTAAATTAAATTTAACAAAACAAAGATGGTAGTTAATTATATTAACATCCGAAGTGTGCCTACATTTTGGGACACTCTGTACATTGTATATAGAAATAAATGAAGAATATACTGTATATTATAGCACTCATTATAACGTCGACTGAGTTAAAACAGCTGAATTAGAGCAGCAACTGGGAGGATTTTAATTGGGTAGATAGATCTATAAAATAATGAATCTGAACACGGTCTTCCTGGATTCGAAGACGGATTTCTTGGTTGGAGCTGCTCACATTATTATTTCACCGTGTCAACTGTTTTGAATTGCGATAGCGCAACTTGCTGCATAAAGATCTGGGCCATTATATCAATTCTAGCGGAGAGAAAATGTGGAAACCACCTTTGAATTTCACGAACTTCTTAAACAAAATGAACTTTTTTTTTGTAACTTTTTCCCCTTTTCGTCATGATAAACACGATTATGATTATGACTATTATTAGAAAACAAATGTAATTTCATTGACATAATATGACAAAAATGCATTCGTATTCTTAACTTGTCAATGAAATTACATTTGTTTTCTAGCAATAGTCATAATAACAATCATAGTCGTGTTTATCATGGTTCTACCTTATACCTCGTACACACATATGGGTCAAATGAATTCAAATAAAATGTGTTCAGGTGAATTATACGCAATCCAGTTAAGGACATGAAAACCAAATAAAAATTGACTTTATTATTAATATTTTAAATTGAAATACTAAAAAGTTTCTATATATTTAAGTATTAACTCAATATTTTCGGAATATTGTAACACCCAGTAACTTGCGATCCCGCCAAAACCATAGTCTGGGGGGGGGGGGGAACAACTCATGCTTGTTCCTCCCTCCTCTCTTAATTAATATTCAAGTGGCAGATTGGTACTCTTAGGACCGTGGTCATTTGGATCTGGTTACACCTCGTAGGTGTACACAGGTCCAAGGAATAAAAAGACCATGTTCCTCTTAGCCTATGTTATCTATAGAAGGCTATGGCTTGGTTGGTGTTAGCATTGGGGATCTTTGGGTCTATGCCACTTGGTGCAGCCCCTGTTGGTGATTGTAAGAGGCACGCTTTTTAAACAAGATTTATGAGATTCATTGATAATTCCTTATTTTATTGATTTTCTTTTTATGCATTCTATTAAAATATAGGCAGGGGAAATGAGATTAGTGGGTCGTTGGGACCTCAATTAATCGTGCAAAGATCTCCGGGGGGGGGGGGGTTTGGAATCAGATGGAAAATTCCGCACTTAATGCGGCTCATTGGTGTGTGTAACGTTGTAGTTTGTGGTTTTTCTTTTTTCAATAGCCCCCTCCTGAAGAAGGCCATTGTTTGTTTTTTTTGTATCCCTGGTTCTACTCCGTGTTCCCTTTTTCCCATTTTCTTTACTAACCTTGTTTTGTTTTCTAAATTAAACTTCTGTAAACGAACAATAAATCACTTGAAGAAAATTTAGATGAAAAAGAAAAGAAAAAGTAAGAAACAAAAGAAAATGATGTTTTCTGTTCTTTTCTAAAATAAACTAAAGTTTACGAAAGATTAAAAGAAAAAAGGAAATCTGTCGAAATATAATTAAATTCATCAATCAAAAATGTCATTGAAACAAATGAAATCAACGTTCAGTAGTTATATAAATTATTACGAATCGAAAAGGAAGTTGGGGGGGGGGTTGTACAAATCATAAAGCCAATTATTAAAGGCATTAATAAATAAAATAAGCGGAATGAAAAGCAAACAAATTTCAATTCATATATCAAATATAATGAGCTTTGGATGTTACTGGTGGCATTCAAAAATTTAAATTGAGGTGAAGTTCCTTCTCTCTTCACACTGTTCCTGGAATCCAGGAATGCACTAGATGCACTAGCAAACCTTACAAAAAATCCCTGCCTGATTCCTGAAAGACACAGGAAGTTCAATACGAGTTAAAGTGAAAGTGGTATATGGGCCAAGTTTACTTCAATTGTTATACTAAAGTCAAATATTTACTTGTTATTTGGCCAAAAGACAATTTCTAATATTCTTGGAGCTGAAAATGCAGCCTTAATTACGTCAATTAATGTGTTAATTAATTCCATGCGCGACCATCGATGTCCCTAATATACAAAATATACGACTGTAAATTATGTAGAAAAAGCGTGTCATTTCAGAGACCAATTTGTAGTCTTGTTTCCACAGAAACAGGAACATTTTTTTTTCTCTTTTCATTTTCTTTTCAGGTAAATAAAATGTACAATGTGTGTTTCTATTGGTGGAAGAAAAAATCTCATAAAAATGAAACAAAAAAAAAACGAAGTTTGATTCAGGATCAATAATGGTTTCAAACCCTTCCCCACTAAGTGCGCGCAAACACACACACATACATACACGCGCACATACCCTTAAGGTATTTAAGGGATCTATTTTTTTCTCCAATACAGCATAAAAAACACATTTACATATTTTACTTGAGGTTTCTTGTGAAAATGTGAGTCTTGCAACACTTGTTCATAATGGGAAACATGCGGAAATCTTTTTGTAATGTCGGGCACACATTTATATATCTGGAAATTGCAAATAAAGGAAACTTGAGCAAGCAGTTTTACAAGTACAATTTTCGAGATCCCTTACTGCAGTAAGAATGATGTTCTCTACTAGAAATAATAAAGTAAAAGGCATGCGATATAGTACGTACCTTGTTTCCATTATAATAGTTAACTGCAGTTAAGATGTTAACTACAGTTAATATCTGAGTGGAAATAAATGTAGTTAAATTAAATACAATTAAATTTATAAATGAAGTTCTACGACACGGTTAACCACGTTAATGAATGGTTAAAACGACACTTCCTATGTTAAATACAAACTACGAACAACATGCCTGTGTTGGTTAGAGTACTCCATTTTTTTACTGAAAAAAGTGAAAACATCAGGTTGTAGCGTCGCCAAACAGGAAGTGACAAAATTATTTAACTAAATGTGTTTTAACAAGTAAATAATAAAAAAACTACGATTTCGGTATAAGGCTTTATTTCTACTAAGACTTGTTTTTGTTTTTGAGATTTGTGACACCCTGTATTTGCAGAATGGTAGAACACCCCATAGAAATTCCTTTTCTGTCAGCATGGCACCCCTTTGTGACACGACTGGCCCACCTCTCGTACCTTTGGCTCCAGTGCCGACGATGCGTGAGGAACTTCGTCCTCGTTGACGACGTTGTTCCCTCTGCTGAGTCGGTGGTGCCGGGGTCGACTCTGTTGTCGACTGCTGCGGACCAGCCTCTATTACTGTTGAACCTCTGGGGGTTGGGTTCACCGGGCGCGACATTTACTATGCCTTGCCTGGCACGGCCCACAAAAAGACCGTCTTTCCTAGGGATCTTTGGTATAGGCGTGACGATGCCGAAGAAACTCTAGTCCTTTTTCCGTTGAGTTGCTGGAGGCTCCAGGCAGAGGGACTCAGGCTGTGTCTGAGTACCTTCTGCTGGATACTCCTCTATTTTAGGAGTACAGAAACTCAACACAGTCCAAAATACACAATATGACACTGGTTGATGTATTCTGGACAAAACTCTTTACTTGCTCTTGATTACATAATTATTATTGCTTTTACATAATAATATTCTCTAAGTCAGATCTTTACTCTCTGAACTCTAGGCTCTGGTTCAGGGTACTTCTTGAATTCTCAAGACCAACTCTCTAGTTTGGTGTCTAAACTCTGACTGTCCTCACACCCAAGTCTCAGGCTCACTTGTCCGGTCTCCTGGGAGGGGCAACTGTCACCTCAGGGCGTAATGATTGACCAACTGGGCCAATCATTGCCCTGGGCCGGGGATATTAAATCATAATCAGAAATATTCTGGGAACTTATTTCCAATTTTCTCACGGTCGGACTTGGTTCCACGAATTCTCTAGAATTCGGGCCACCCATGTCCGAACATCTGTGCACCAAGGGGTGCCTTACTGTCAAAACTGAATTTTTGACTTAAGTGTTTCACCTTCTGTTTCTACAGGGTGTCACACACCCCCCTTCTTTGAAGGAGGCACGTCCCTGGGCCTCTAAATTTTGACTCTTTTAAACCCCCTTTCCCTTAGCCTTCCTCTGCTTATGGGACCTCGGAACGTACACGTGAGACTTGTGTGTGTTTCCAATCATTACAAAAATGATAGAAACAAAACTCTTAAACGAAATTAAAACAAAATACTTAATTTTGATCGTTAACTAGAATACGACTGATTCTGACTATGCGGCGGAGCTACGCAGAGCTCACTGAACACCGCTTCTTTGGATTAAGCCTTAAACGAAATCTTTATATAAAAGAAATAAAATAAAAAACAAAATACTCAATTTTGCATGCTTCTATGGACTCTACTGGTCCCTATTATGTGGCGAAAGCTATGACAAGCTTGAACTATGCCACCTCTTTGGCTTAAGCTGTAAATTAAAATATAAAAATAATACGAAAACTCTTCGTGAGTATTATTAAAATATCAACTTATAAAAATATTACACAAATATTATATGTATAAAAATACAAAACTAAACTTCTCGAAAGAAGAACTCTATCTCTGAAAACTCTTAAAAAAAATATTACTAAAATATTAAAACACTCTAACAAAAATTTCGATTCTACATAAAATTTTTGGCACTTGATAAAAATACTAAATTTTTAATTTCTTTAAGATCTCTTAAGAGGTAACGAACTCTACCTCTTTTCATGCGGATCCATGAAAGGATTCTCTTTGATTACGCATGCTCTAAAAGGAACTTAAAATTAAGAAGAACTTAAAATTAAAATGTTCTCTCGATGAGAATGTTCTCTTTTAACTCACTGATGCTCGCTGGCGATCGGTGTATCTCACAATCCATTAAAGAAGAGTCTCACCTTCGGAAAAACGCGAAGTAGTTCCGAAGGGGCTTCTGAACGCGAAAAACACTTCACACACTCTGGCACTTCGGGACTAGACGTGCCAAGTTGGCTGGTCTAGTGCCCTTCGCTCTTTTTCCTCTTTTCTCTATTACGGGTAGACGCGATGTAAACCCGTTAAAACTCTTGAAACACTATTTTTGACTATGGGTAGGGATCGCGCACATCAGCCCATCCACGGTGGGGCGCCTCTGCTGCCCTCATGATCATTCGGAGTGTCGTCGAGATTAGACAGTCTCTCCCGATGATTTCTCTCAGGGGCATATCCCCCATAATTGCGTGGGTTACGGCATCGTACAGAAGTATGATGCGGCCGGCGATACCTCCTCCTGTAAACCTCAGATCCATGTACTCTATGGCCACTTCGTGCGTTGGTCCCGGCTGCAACAGATCGCCGAGGAACAGCTGCACGTTTTCTATCTCTTTTGACACGTCCCAACCCTCCGGGAAATAGTAGACGGTGCACTGTAGCGTCGTCCGGCATATCCGAACGATGGCGACGTCTCCTTTGGCCCTTAACGTGAGCAGGTACTCGCGACACGTTTTCGACATGGCTACCCGCGATATCCGCTTATGGGGGTTAAAACAACCTAGGTATTGCACCGACCTAGGTGCCTGGTGTCTGTACCAACGCACAATTAGGTTGTTCAACAGAATGGGCCCCATTTTGATTTCGCGGTCTATGTCTCTTTTTGGTGCTTCCTCTTGCGGTCGAACTGGGGATGCGGGGCCTACTATTGGCTTCGGAGGAAGTATCGGACGGGCGATCACTCGATCCAGCTGTCTGCCGATCTCTTCGTGGCTGCTGCTAGTGGCCACGGCCTCCTCCGCTCCCCGCTGTGTGGCACTGGTGGCACACACCTTCTGTGGGTTACCCCTTTCGTCCCTACTTTTTGGTCGAGCTCCAGCTTCCGCCCGAAGAGTCTCCGGTAGCGGGGGTGGAGATCCGCTTTCTTGCACCACTGGGTTAAATCTCACCCGCCGCTGGCTGGATGCCTCTATGTCTTTCTCTTGATCTCGGGAGGCTCCCGGCTCTCTTTGCCCTCTGTCGTCCCTCCGAATGTTGGGGACGATGATGGTAGCCCTCTCCGATGTCCTGCTCCGGTCGGCCGGGACTGGCGGTTGTTCGGGGCGGCTCGTTCGGGACTGAGGAGGTAGCGGCCAGGATTCGGGGTCACTTGGATGGTGTCTACCCCCCTCTTGTGGTTGCTGCTCCTTGGCCGAGGACACCAGCATCGTTCTTTGTCCTCCTTCCTCCTCTTCCTCTTCTTGTCCCCTTTCTCTAGTTCCTGGTGGACAAGAAGGCTCTTTCTGGGATGGAGCGGCCCTTCGTTCCATCGCTTGCTCTTCTGGTGGTAGCCTATGGACGGATAGGCTACCACTCTTCTCGGTTATGTTCTTCGCGAGGCTGCTTAAACCGATCTTGACAATTCGACCTAATTCTTTCAAGACTTTCACTCCGATAATGGTGAGTACGATTAAAAGAATGAGAACCAAGGTGACGATATTTATTGAATTTCCCTTCTCATTGGGAAAATGTGTCTCCCGCCCTGTTGTGGTCAGATGACCATTTTCGGGGGTCCTGTTTCCATTTTTCTGTTTATTTACTTTTACAGAGACGAAGGATCGTTTCTCCTCCATCTTTACTAAGGTGGCAGTCATCTGAACTCCGACCTGTCTAATGGAACTTCGTCCTAAATCTTGGTTCCTATTGTCAGAAGGTGTCAATTGACGTCTGATTCTTCTGCCCGTCCCTTCTTGGGGCTTTCGTCTGCCTTTGCTACAAGTGGTGACGGCTACTCTTTCTCGGGAATCAGAGTCGGCTTGACCTCTGGCCTCGTCGTGTATAACTTCTGTATACATTGTTGTTTTTATTGCCTTGTGGGTGGGCTTTGTAAACCTCTTGTTTAATAAAAACATTTCTCTTGTTTCAATTCTGCATTTGTGTTTTCTTTGTGAATTGATACCTCGATGACTCATGTTAGAATTTTGCTCATAAGTTGGTTTGATAGGCTTCTCTATGGCGTCGTCTACACCCTCTAAAACTTCATCTATCTCTCGTTCACTTATGTAGCCTATGATGTCATCATCGTCTTCAACTGTTGAAAGTTCAGGTAAGTATTTGTGATACTCGCTAACCCTCTTGGATGTCTTCGGTTTCTTCTTCACGCTTGTGGATACTTCGTGATGGACATCCCTCTTGTTACTTATGGATGCTGCTTGCTGAACATCTCGCTTGATTTGGGTGGATGTCTCTTTCTGGACATCTCCGCTGTAGCTCTTCGATGCTGACTTCTGAACATCGCTCTTGTTGCTCTTAGATGCTGTCTTCTGAGCATCTTTTTCGTTACTCTTAGATGCTGTCTTCTGAGCATCTTCTTCGTTACTCTTAGATGCTGTCTTCTGAGCATCCTCTTCGTTACTCTTAGATGCTGTCTTCTGAGCATCTTCTTCGACCGGGGAATCGACCTTACTCTTCTTCGAAGGTATTCTCTTCGTGAAGGGCGGTGGGCCCCTTTTCACCGCCGCCCTCATTAGTTTAAATGTTGTTGTTGGGCTTCGACGGGGAAATAGGTCGTCTGTCCGTTGACTAACACGGCTATGTACTGTTTTCCATCAGGCCCTGTGGAAACAGCTGACTCTTGACTCGTTATATTGCCGACTGTAGATGTCTGTCGTTTATCGGGCTGTGGGCAATTTCTGCCAAAATGACCTTTTTGGCGGCAGTTGTAGCAAATGACCTCCTCTAGAGGCACTTTAGGCTTCTGCCCTCTATTTCTCGGTGATCTCTGTCTATTTCTCTGAGATCTCTGGCCCTGTTGCCTCTTCTGCTGAGATTGCTGCTGTTGGCCAGAATTCGGAGCATTGCTCTGCGCAACGACGGCGTATACTCTGTCGTCGTAAGCTCCTTTCGCTTGGTTCTTTCTACTCTTGTTACTCTGGTTCTGCTGACCAGACTGCTTTTGGGGTTGGAAGGGTTGAAGCGCGCTCTGCTCCACGATCTCCCACTCTTCATCCATAATTAAAATTGATTCGACTCGATTTATAAATTGGACGAACTCTTTTGTGTCCGCGATTGGACACGTCTTGGTGTGCTGTCGAATAATTGGGTGCAATGTTGCGCAAATTCGACACTCTAACTGGCTCTGGGATGTTAGGGCATAACAGGTATGACATGCGCAAATAATTTCGCATATAAACTGCTGAATTCTCACCCTTTCGTTGTCTCATCCTTTCGAATTCTCCTTGAATTCGAACTGCGTCATCTGCTTTTCCGAACGCGTCTACTAACGCTCGGCGCAGCTCTGTCCACGTTGGTTTCTTGTGCTCTCTCGAGAAACCAGCTAACCACTCCTGGGCGTAGCCTATGAACGCGGTCTTGGCGAAGTACAGTCTATGTACGTCGTTCCACTCTTGTATATCTGCAATGTCCTCGAAACGCTGCAGAAACTCGTGCACTGACATGATGCCATCGAAACGTTGAAGCGTTTCGAGCGGATGGCGACCATGGTATCTTTTCACTAGCTCTTGGCATGATGGCGCGTCAGCGTTGTCATCTAACGTGATGGCTTGAATGTTCATGCTTGACTCTGGGTTCGGCGTGTCCCTTGCTCTTGGGCGCGCCTCTTGAAATTCGCTTTGAATATCATAAACGGATGCAAACTCACTCATTTGGGTTGTGTCCGCTTTACTGGTGAATCCAAACACGTTGAGCATGGACTCCTTCTGCTTCTTGGTCCGTAGACTGGCCAGGTACTCTGTGGCGACTTGCTTCTTCATCTGGGCAGTTAACTTCAGGACCTCTTCGGACGTTACTCTTGGCGTCCTCTTTGCAGATCTCGGTGTGGCTGAAGCTCCTCCAGTAGCTTCATCTTCGTCTTCGGTGTCGTTATTGGCACTATACCCCGCAACACCTCCACCATTTTGTGACACGACTGGCCCACCTCTCGTACCTTTGGCTCCAGTGCCGACGATGCGTGAGGAACTTCGTCCTCGTTGACGACGTTGTTCCCTCTGCTGAGTCGGTGGTGCCGGGGTCGACTCTGTTGTCGACTGCTGCGGACCAGCCTCTATTACTGTTGAACCTCTGGGGGTTGGGTTCACCGGGCGCGACATTTACTATGCCTTGCCTGGCACGGCCCACAAAAAGACCGTCTTTCCTAGGGATCTTTGGTATAGGCGTGACGATGCCGAAGAAACTCTAGTCCTTTTTCCGTTGAGTTGCTGGAGGCTCCAGGCAGAGGGACTCAGGCTGTGTCTGAGTACCTTCTGCTGGATACTCCTCTATTTTAGGAGTACAGAAACTCAACACAGTCCAAAATACACAATATGACACTGGTTGATGTATTCTGGACAAAACTCTTTACTTGCTCTTGATTACATAATTATTATTGCTTTTACATAATAATATTCTCTAAGTCAGATCTTTACTCTCTGAACTCTAGGCTCTGGTTCAGGGTACTTCTTGAATTCTCAAGACCAACTCTCTAGTTTGGTGTCTAAACTCTGACTGTCCTCACACCCAAGTCTCAGGCTCACTTGTCCGGTCTCCTGGGAGGGGCAACTGTCACCTCAGGGCGTAATGATTGACCAACTGGGCCAATCATTGCCCTGGGCCGGGGATATTAAATCATAATCAGAAATATTCTGGGAACTTATTTCCAATTTTCTCACGGTCGGACTTGGTTCCACGAATTCTCTAGAATTCGGGCCACCCATGTCCGAACATCTGTGCACCAAGGGGTGCCTTACTGTCAAAACTGAATTTTTGACTTAAGTGTTTCACCTTCTGTTTCTACAGGGTGTCACACCTTGGTGTACAGATGTTCAGACTTTGTTGGCCCGAATTCTAATGAATTCCAGGAACCAAGTAGAATCGTGAGAAATTAGGAAGAGTCCACAAAATACCTTTCCTTATAAGGTAATAGTCTCAGCCTGGGGCAATAATTGGCCCAGTTGGTCAATCAATGAACCCTGAGGTGACAGTCGCCCCTCCCAAGAGACAGGACGAAAGTGCCGTGCGACTTATGTGTGAGGACAGTTAGTTAAAGGATTTTAAAGAGTTCAGTTCGGAACAGTTCTGACTAAGTAAGAAATTTGATAATGTAAAATGAAGTATACACAACTATGTAAAAGATAACCAGTAAAGAGTTCTATCTACCTCAAATTGTGTGTAAGTGTTGTGTATCGTGTTGAGTTCCCAACAAAAGGAAAAGCAGAACTTCCAACAGAGGTGCTCGGACCCTATCTGAGTCTCTCGGATTGGAGCCTCCAGACAACTCATCAGGACAGAACCAGCGCCATCACAGTCGTCACGCCCTGTATGAAATCCCCCCTAAAAGAAAGTCTTTTTGTGGGCTTTATGAGCGGTTGAACTGATCTCGGAAGGACTGTATCCACAGAAATGTCGCGAGCGGTAAAATCGGCGGCTGGTCTGCAGCCCGCACTACCCCAAACGGGCGGTGCTAGAGGGCCAGCTGCGTCACAGATTACAAGAGTGTAATTTTTTTATTTTGTTGAAAAGTACGTTGTTTAAGGTTCCAGAATCCGTTATAGGCGGGTTCCTATAACAGATCCTGGACGGGTCATTCGAGGATCAGTCAATTTTTTATAGATTAACAGGTCGCATGCACTAGTAGAGGCTGCTGTGTACAAAATTTCAGCTCTCTTATTTTATGCGGAAGTTGGTTAAAATAGGAGAAATTGAAGTTCATACAAAATGGACAACGGTCATCATGTCAACTTAAACAAAAGCTTGTAAAAAATAGAAACACACACCAAAGCACATTTTCTATTTTGACTGCAGTTAACTATAACATGGAACTGTAGTTATAATTTGTAATGGAAACAGCAGTTGTTGTATTTATGCATTCCAATTACCACGTGCAATGATGATAGTAATCGAAAAGAGACATTGAGTGATGTATCTCATTTACATTTTTCAACCCGTAATCTCGAGTTGACAAATGGTATTATAATACTCAAGTATTACTTGGAGTATATGAGCCTATGAGTACATGAAACGTCAGATCTATGTTGTTAGTACAAAGACATTTCATTGTGTTTACTCTTAGGCAACTTCTTTCGGTGTTTTTTTTTTCTCGAGACATTAATCAGTGTGCATTTCTGACAAAATGCAAATTTCATCGTTGACTGACATTAAGAAAAGGAGTTCTTATTATGAAAATGAAACGTTAAGATCTGCATAATTTCAAATTAAAACAAGACAGCTTGATGGCGCGTCTCTCTCTCTCTCTCTCTCTACCTCACTCCATATCCCCCTCCCCTTTTTTCCTCTTCGTTTTCTTTTTAGTGTTCCTTAATTAATACAATCCAGATCTCTTCTCATTTGTTCCCCTTCTTTCAGTAAAAAGACGTCTAAATAAAAAAAAATCCCCGAGACATTTTAATCAGATGTCGTGACCCTTAGAGATGATTTATTTTTAAACTAATACTAACTAGACACCCCCCTCCCTCCTCATCGTATTTTAGTTTTGATATTTTGAGTGTCTGTGATAAGCAGGAGGACTGAAAAATTACTCAATTAGGGAACTTTAAATAAAAAAAAAATGAAAGTATCAGAATAACAGGAATTAAAGTGCATTAGAATATTTGCATATAATTAAGTTGATTACACCCAATATGAAAATCCTGAATTTCTCGAGAAAAAAAATTTCTTCCGTAATTCCCAAAAATGATGTTTTCATTCCGATTTTACATTTTTATTAGTATTTTTCAGTTTGTTTTTTAATATTTTGGAATGAAATTTCAATTTTTTTACTGCATCAGCATATTTGATGTTCCAAACTACATAAAATATAAGGAAATGACTATAAAACAATTTTTAAAATAAACTGTATGTGAGACGAGTCAAGTTTCCTTCAAGAACACATTGAAAAATTGTTATTCAATATAATTATAATTAAGCTGATTTTTTTGAATAAGTTTGAAAATCCAGTCGTTTTCCCCTTCCGAAATTTTGTTCCCGATTTTAGCATATATTATCAATCCGAATTTGGCTATTTTTCTTTCCTGAATTCTCCAGCCCTGGTGATAAGTAGTTGTTAAACAAGATGTCTTTGTACCTTTGTGATGCAATTTAGTTCAGAAGAGAACGAATCAACATTTCTACAGAAATCTTTTATTTCTTCTTTCTAGTTAATTAAAAACTGGCTTCATATAAAGTACACTGTATATATGCTATTGTAGACCTACTGTTAGTCGTTTGAAAAATGGTTTATGCCTTTTACAGAATCAACTGACTAATAAATTGCTATTGGAACCTCGTTTCAAATAATGTTTATAGCGTTCCGCTTTATTACTTTATTAAATTTGGAGGCATATTTATATGAAGCAATAACATATATCTCTTGTGTCGTTTGTCAGTGTTTGTGTTTAAAAATGAAAGGCAATAAACAAATTTCATTCATTTTCAACATTCTAATTATTAATAATCTGATCATTACACAGTTGATGTAAAATAGGGGTTCTTAACTGGAGGTACCCATACCCCTTGGGAGTATGGGAAGCAAACAATGAAGGTAAACGGGACTCAATCTTTGAACAATTTAAAAAGAAGTTGTTGTTAGATTAGAATAAATCTTCACCGTTATCAATACATATTGACGCGGCGAATTAGCCATTAAAATTGACGTCTTTTAAAGTTATTACTGGTAAAGAATAGGACTATAGTGATGATAATAATAATGATTTTGACAATCTGGCGAAGAGAGTATGGGGCCATTATTGGGCAATCCATTGGGGGGGGGGGAGGGTCTGTAATCGTAAAAAGTTTATGAATCTTTCTGATGTGTAAAACATTCATTTAGTTCATTTAGCTATAGTCGCCACACTGTAAGCTTGTTTCCTTGAAGCTTGTGACGTCAGAAGGGTTAACCAAAAAAGCTACGGTCTTGCGCCTGTTTGTTCGAGAGAAAAAAATCATCTCAGCCTTAAATATTTCATTTAATTTTAGAATTTGTGTCTTAACTTTGACCAAATCATTTAGTACTTCAGTATTGATTTTAAGTTTTTATTTCAATCTTTCCTTTACTGTTTTCTAAAATTTACTTTCCAGAATTTTTTTTCTTAATTGTTTGCATTGTTTTGTTTTTCGTTGAGATCACTCAAAATAGAATTTATAACTTTTAGGCTTTTTTAGGCTTTTATTTCTTCCCCCCCCCCCCCCCCCAAACCTCTGTGCAGATCACCTCGTGATCCGGATCAGAAAATAATCAAACGGGTAATTGGTCTGGAGGGAGACACGGTCAAGTAAGTCCACTTACTACCTGATCAATTGTGCTCGAGAAAACAAGAAGAGTATCGGGGAAAACACAAACCCATTGTTGATCTTCGATCATCTAAAGCTGTAAATACACGGTCAATTTGGGCGTGTCAATTCGTGAGCGTCGTAACGTAAACTTTTTTTTCTTTCAAAATGCAATGCTTTTGCAATGATAGGAAGCTAAGCAATTGGTAAAAAAAAAAAGATAAAACCTACACAAAACACACAAAAAAAAGAAAGTTTCTAAAACATTCAAGTTCATCTTAATCACAAGATTTTAGGTGCAAAACTAGATTTGCAGTATTTTAGATGATTAAACTTGTATGCTAATTGGAAAAAGATGATCTTCCCTTTTAATTTGAACAATTAGCCATCATATACTGGATAGTAAATTTTCATTATTTTCATTAGATATAAAAAAAAAGTTCATTTTCAAAGATATTGTTATGAAAAGACCATTACTGTAATATTCATTTACTATCCAAGTATTAAATGAAAGTCATTTTCAAAAGTTGCTTCTAAATTAAGCTGGGTATTCACCATAAGAGCGAACAAGAGAAAGCAAGCATTCTCATTCAGTGCTGGTTAGCAACAAACACATAATTCGCTCGCTCGTGTTCAAAAAAGATCGGGTGGATATCGGTACATCAAAGAAAAGACCTGTTCGTGCTCGCTTAGTGTGGACGGCGAGTATTGCATTGTTGCTAGAGTGCTTGCTGTAAATGATGGATCAACTGTGAACAAGAACATATAGAACATAACAAGAACACGAGCAAACATTGGCAAGCACGACGAACACACAATTGCTCTTCTGGTGGAATACCCATGCAGCTTAAAATATACTAAGGAAATCTTCTCAATCTTTGCACCAATGTCCAGCTAAATGTGCTAACTCATGGCAACCAATCAATTTTGAGCATTTTCTTTTTTTCTGTATTGAAATACGTACAAAAATAAGTCAACAAAGTCTTTTTTTTCCGACTTTGCCTAAACATAACTAGGCCAAACTGTATATTTCTTTTTAATACTTCCACAGGCAAAACAATAATTCATTTCAAACTCCAAAGTTGCTCTTCTTAATTTAGCTCAGTAACTATATTCATATACGATGAGTACATAGCAAATATGTACATTACACATTGACTTTGACTTTCATTTCCCATCCAAAAAAAAAAAAAAACTAATATTGACAATCAGAGACCAGAGAATGGAAGTTCAGTCGAGTTCTTTTCAACTCTGGTTTGTGTTACCCGATTCGATTCTACATCTCTACGTAAACTAAAATACATCGTTCCTTAGCAATGTTTAGTCATCCGTTGTTATGACTCAGGGAAAGAGAGAAAAAAAAAAAGTCTTCGTCGAAAAACACCGGCATGATTAGAATCCTTAGGAGAATTCCAACATTAACTTTGTGTACACTCGATTGCATTGTGCAACATTGACAGGGAGAGAAAGAGAGAGAGAGAGAGAGAGGATGTTTTTCAAATTACAAATACGATCCAAATTTTTGTGTTTTTCTCGGTGTGCGTACGCAAGTACACATAATAATAAGCCAAGATTATAAGTAGGATTGTAGCTTTATTGATTTTTTGTGTTGTTTTCTATTATTTCTAGCTATGAATAAAAAGGCAAAGCTACAGCTCCTCGTTTTTTTTTATCTTCCTTGTCTTATTAAATTTTTCCATTTTTTTTTATCTTGTGAACAACAACAACAAAAAAATGCTACATTGCCAACGGTGTTTTCTAATTCGGTAACTTCTAAATGCTTTTGTTTTATTGGTTAGTACAGTTGTCATGTGACATTTGTCATTGTTCATCTACAAATCTACTTTTTTTTTGTCTATAAGATTCGAGGAATGAAATAGATGAAAGGAAGTTAAAAGTATGTTTAAAATTCCATTTGCATAAATGACACTTATATTTTCTAGGAATTGGATTCTAGAATTCAAATTTACTTTTGAAATCAATAAGAAAACAAAACGTAGAAGAAAAGAAAGAAAAAGGAAATATTAGGTTCCTACTTTGACTGTAATTAGATAAGTTTGGTTCGAGTATATCTTTTGGAATCTTTTCTTTGATTGAAGGGAAGAATGCCAATCTTAGTTGTCTTTACATAGATCATTGGTTTAGAGAGTATTTGCTCCGAAATGTTGATCTCCCTTGAAATCAATCAAAAACAAACACACAAAAAAGATTGGCATAGGAGAAATGTACATTTTGTTTCATAAAAAAAAGCAGACAAAACAAGAAAATTAGTATTGGCTTCCTGTTTATCTGTCTAGTTTTATTCAATAAAAAGTAGAAACTTGTAACTGCGAATTGGGAGATACAATCTTTGCATAATAAAATTCAAAAATACTGATAAACGCTTACTGTAAGTGCTTAAGTTTTCAATGTGACATAGTTGCACTTAGGCATTGTTTCTACTGGGGTGAAAATTCGGGCTTCGTGAAAATTTCAACTAGTGAAATATAACATGTTTACTGCGGTGAATATGTGCTTATGCATGCATTTCCATCATTTGGACAATATAATATTGCTATTAGGAGAAACCGGTACAACAAGCTAATCATAGCACAAATGCGAGGCTAATGTGATTCTTCCCTAAGTAGTTCCTAATGGAAATATTTTCAATTTGAATAAAGCATAAATTATAAAATATATCTGAAAGTAATCTTACCTGTAGATCGCAGAATTAAGTCAATTACTTCTTTTTCGAGGAATAGAAAATGTCTTATCATCCAACATTCCCTGTTTTGCATTGACATTCTGCAAGAGTAGAAAAAAAAATAATAATCATCAAATGAAATAAAACACAAAGTATGCCCAAAGATAGCATACAACTTGTTGAGAGAATTCCCCTGCCATTTGACCTTTAGATTGAAGAACCACTAAAGTAAGCTTTTTATGGAACTTTATTTTAATTAAAATTGGACAAAATCACTAATTTAGAAACAATTTAGCACATCCACATTTGCAATAAATATTAAAACATAGCATAAAGCATTATTATCTGTACAAAAAAAAATCCCAAATGAACACTTTAAGGCGGGAGGAAAATACAATTAAAATTTGGCAAATTAGTTTGTATCATACTTTTTTTACAACAAGGTTTTATAATATTATAAATTACTCTATACATAATAACTGAAAACTCTTTTATGATATACAATAAAAGCTAAAATAAATCATGTGATTGTATCATACACTCGTATTTCTCATTAAATGTGGCTATTTTATAATTACTAGAATTTCTATAGATATATTGAACACAATTTATAACATGGTGATTGATTGATAAACAAGAAGTATTTAGTCTTTACTCTTTAGGAGAAAAAAAAAACACTTAAAAATAATTTGTTTGATGAGCTAACTTTTTTTTTTCTTATTTAAGCTATTGAGCTACTGTATTTTAGCTGTTTATAAGGTTGTCCTTGAGACCTGGAAACACTCGTTGAGGGGTTTTCTTTCTTCAGTGCTTTTCAATATTTTAGAATTTGTGTAAGTTTTGAGAACTTCCAGGGACCAGATCTGGCAAAGCACTCATGGACCTTATCAGATCACCTGTAGTTTTTGTTTACAAAAAAAAAAAAAGCTAAGTGAAGTGCTTTTAGTAATAATGTGAAAAGTACAAGTATAATAAGTATGGTTTATATGAAGTTATTTATGCGTCTAGATCTGCATAAAAACAGCCAAAAACACTTGAAATGTTATATCGTTGGATGTTATACTGTATTATCTAATATACAAAGAAGACGCAGCACATAGACACATTTTAAACATTTTCAAATAATAACTGTTATGCCATTTACTGCCAGCAGTGCAATGGGATTTGGGGTAAGTTGTGCAATTGTCGATGTGTATAATTTGGTAATAGCCCCCCCCCATTTAATAAAGTATATCTACACTGCCATAATTAACTAACTCAAAACTAAAACATAATTCATTTAAGGGATCCTATAATTACACATTTCTATTTATTCGTCTTAAGAATGTTTTTAATGAATAACTCGGGACAATTAGTTTCACTTGCCATTCATATTTATGGGGCTTATTTTTACATTTTACAGTATGTATTTTTTTAAACAAATCCAAACTATACTCAGAATTTCTATTTAATTACATTCACACAAGAATATTATTTGTATATCATAATTTAAGTAATTTGTTATATATTTCACAATTTTTAGAAATACACAACAACATATTTGGTAAATTATGTAAATTTATTATACGCGTCATAACATTATATATATATATATATATATATATATATATATATATATATATATATATATATATATATATATATATATATATATATATATATATATATATATATATATATATATATACATTTACAATTAATTTTGTCTACTCGTTATTGCCATTACGGGTTTGACAATTAACCAATTTTCCAACTTTGATAATATAATAAATGTAGGAAATTTAAAAAAAAACCTATTGGTTATTATATTAATTTAACTTGAGATTGTTAGACCAATAATCCAAGGTGGCTTCCATACATTTTCAAAGCAATTATAATTAAATTGAAATATTTTTAAATGAACTTTTTTATGGCAAATTCAGAATCTTTTTTTTTCTCCTAAAGCGTTGAATGCAAAAATAAGGCTTCAATTTTGATTTTTAAAAAAAATTGATATATAAAGTTTATTTTATCGAAAAATGTATCATGAAAATAATTAAATGTCTACCATTTAACAAATTTTGAATTTAATTGTTTTTTTAAACAAGTCCATCTTTGAGCCACCTTACTTTCAAATATGTAACTTTCAAACTCCCCATATAGCAATAAGTAATGATTAAGTATTGACAAATTTTAGCAATCACTGATCAAACACTTGGTTATCGTGGATAATTTGCAATTTTACATATCTAAGGGCATCTTTACAAACATTAGAAATTCTACTAATGATAAGTAAGCATGCATTGTGCTTTTCTTCTAAGCTATATTTTGAAATCTTGCACCTTGTTATTTGCACAGAGTCGCCACAAAGTCTATATGCAAGCTAGTTAGAGGGTATCTGTATGTTCCCCGTCATTCTCTACACATATTTTTCCTCATGTTCTTCTGGACATGTTAAGCTTGCCCCACTCTGGACCGGCCTGAATGGGCTCGGAGCCAGACGCATGCCAGTCGCTGTCTTCGAGCCGAGACAATTCCGTCCGGGACTACTGTGGATTTACCTATTCGATTCTTTGGTTTTTATTCCATTCGGAATTTTCCTTTCCGATTCGAGCTGATTAATTCTGCTCGGTCTAGTGTGGGGCAACCTTTATTCCATGTTGACGGTTGTAAGTCATTAAAGCAGACCCATCTGATAGTTGTTTTTAAATATTCAACAGCTGTTGTTATGTGCAATTGAGACATTTTTTTCTTTCTTTCAGAATGCCTCAAAGTGAAATTTCACATGTTAAGTTGGCTGGAGCCCATTATATGATTTGAACTTTTTTTTCCAAGAATAACAATTATGACAAAATTTAAATTGTTTACAAAACTAGAATCGTAGAAGATTATGCTCAAAGTTTTTTCATGGCATTATTTTGAAAAAATAAATTATTTATTGTAGTTTGAAAATGATCCGTTTTTACGTTTTTTCATGAACATTTCACATTTCGTAACAACTATTAGTATTACTACTAACTATTCTAGTTTCTAAAACACTTCAAATTTTTTCGTAATGTTTTTCCTGAAAAAAAAAAGTTTTCCTGAAAAGTTGAAAACCATATGATGGTCATTTAGCCACCATTGTTGGAACTTCGTTTTACCGACGCCTCGGTAGTACAGTGGAGATAGCCTTCGTCCGGGTTCGAATCCCGATTGAGGCACGGTTGTTGTGTTTGTCTTTCATAATTTCATCGTCATTGCGGAGTTGACGTCAAGAAGGACAGCCGGTCGTAAAACACATTTCGCCAATTCCGATTCATATGTCGCATCTTTCATCACTCATCATCATCATCATTTGACCGACTCTGCTTGGCGCGGGACGTGATTCACGGAAAGAAAAGGAAGAAGTAATTTGGACATCGAAGTGGCCACATCCATAGCAGATCCACGTCAAATCCATCATCCACTAAATTCGTCGTAAAAATATTCTCTAAGTAGAGAGCATTAACGCAATCGTTTGTATAGAGACTTTATGGCTGGCCACTTTGTACAACAGTGATTCCCAAAAGCTGTAGTGCGGCACACAAGTATGCCATGAGTCTTGCTTTGTGTGCCGCGATTTCTTGAGGCAAAAGAATAATGCGCCATGAGCAAAAAAAAAGGGAACCACTGATGTACGGTATACAGCAGAGCACATTATACAGCACTGAAATAACTTCAATCTGGAAAATCTCAAATTATCATTATTAATTAGCAGCATTGGACATAAGAGGACTGTAAAGATTTTCAAGTGGAATGTGAGACATTCGATGTGCCACATACTTATCAGGACAAACATACTGCCTTTGTCTGTACTTTCGAGCAGTCACAGTAATACAACATACAACCATAACCATGACGACAATAATGGCAAGAATGATTGCCACGGCCACATTACTCGTACGATGAATCCCCCGAAACATATAGTCGGCATCACGCGTCCTTACCATCGTACAAGCCAAACGAACGTAATATCCGCCACTGTCTTTAAAAGCAATACAAAACTCGTAAGTACTTTCTGGCAATAAATTACTTATCGTGTAATCGCGTTGAGCGCTCCTCACGGTCACTTGTTTATAACTGGAATAATTGTTGTTATTGTTATTGTTGTCACTTTCAGTAAGTTTGGCACTCACTTGCAAACTAGACGAAATTTCTCGATAAAGTATTTCCAGTTGTTGAAAGATCTTACGAGCAGTTCCATTCCAAACAACCGTTACAAAGTTCGACGACACTACAATTGGAAATATGTTAATATCAACTCGTTTAACGTTTACTGACACATGCATTTCAGATTGTCCCAGGGTATTTTCAGCCACGCAAGTATAATTGCCATGATCTTCTTCTTTCAGATGATAGAAATAAAGTGTTCCGGTGCGTTTCAACTGGACACGAACATCGTTCGAAGGTTGATCGCCAACTTCCAACGTCCGTCCGTTCGGAAGAACCCATCGTAACTTTGGAGTTGGATTTCCTACTCCTCGACAATCCAGAAGAAGTTGTTCTCCAAGACGTTTCTCAATGACTTTATCCAAAAGTGGTAAAATGGACGGTGGACATTGAGGTTTTAATGCAGTGGTCGGATCCAAATGTCGTACGCGAGTTCCACGAATATGTTCGGGAGTATCGCAAAGAATTTTATCGGAATCTAAAAATTTGACTCTTGAATTGTTTTGTTCTGTCAGTTCCATCTCTTGACGTATCCATCTAATATTACAGTCACATAATAACGGATTGTCACGCAAAGAAATCTCGACTCCATCAGGCAGTGATTTGGCGATCTCTCGAGGTAAACTGAGCAAATGGTTGTTTTGCAACATTAAACTATGGAGGACGGTAACGTTGACGAACGCATCTTGATCAAAGTATGCCAATTTAGGACAATCCTTAATCTCGAGAACTGTCAATCGTGTCAGATTACTAAATGCGGCCGAATCCACCAAAGTTAAAGATGGAAGGTTATTCAGAGACAATTCCTCGACTGTGAGATCGGCCACATCACCTGTTCGCAACCTCGGGAAAGGATTTCCAGTCAAGTAAAGATATCTCAATGAAACGAGAGACTGAAGAGCTTTCGTTGGTACCTCTTTTAAAGAGTTCCGTTCGAGGTGTAACGTTTCCAAGACGTCCAATCCCCAAAAACCATCGTTACTAACGTGGCTGATACGATTACCGTGAAGCGACAGATGCTGAAGACGGCGGAGCGGTCGAAATGTGGCACTACTCACACCGTGAATGCGATTCTCGTAAGCGTACAGTTCGTTAAGACGCGCCAGTCCAAAAAACCATTCTGAATAGAGAGATGCCAACTGATTACGACTCAAGTCTAAAATCAGTAACGAAGACAATCCTTGAAAAGCCTGATCTTCGACGTAACTGATCTTGTTTTCAGAAAGAATCAGAAATTGAAGGTTCGAAAGACCGACGAAAACATCTCTGACCAAAGACGTCAACTCGTTTTTGGCTAAATTTAAGTAAGTGAGAACAGAAAGGTTATGAAATATGTATCCTCTACCAAGGCTTCTTATTTGATTGTTGGAAACGTCGAGTTCCTTTAAGTCCAACAAGTCAGGTACATGGTCATAGAGATCACTCAAATCATTACCAGGCATAAGCAGAGCTTCGGTGTCTTTAGGAAAATTACTCGGCACCGATCTAATATTCTGCGAAGAACAATTTATTGCCTTCAATGTGGTCGAATGAGAAAACTCCGAAGGTTGAATGTGACATGAACATTGTTTTGGACACGTTACATTCCATGTGGCCTCACCTCCACCACCCGCAACAATTCCTGCAACTGCCGCAACTAAAAGCAGTTGAAATCGAGACCAAACACTCAATGAATGACTTGCTGACACCGACGATGATGATGATGAGAAGGAGTAAGACATGGACGGCATTCGAGAAATTTTTGTTGATGTTGTTGCCACATTTGATAAAATTGTTTTCGTAGAATGTAACCGACAGTTGGACAGTCTAGTGGATGCGTCGTTATCGCAGTCGTCGTCGTTTCGTTGTCTTTTATTCCAACTTCTTTTACTAGATTTGTAACACTTTGAACATGCCACCAGATTTCTCGACATCTTGCCATCCTAAAAAACGAAAATATTAAAAAATCATTAGTTAGCCTATGTTATTTTAGGAACAGGTGAATTTCAAACTTTCGTTTGAAAAAAAAATTCTTTTTAGTAACAACACTAAAGAGAAATTAAAGATGAGTGAACAGTTGGTTTCTTTTTGAAACTTTTCAATTAAACTTTTTTCAGAAACAACAGTGTGAAAAAATTCAAATTTGTGTTCAAAACTAGAATGCTAAAAGTTTTTTTTACGTTAATACCTTAAAAAAATAAACATGAGATTTCAGAAAAACCACAACAACTACAATCTGGAAAATGTAAATTATTTTAAGAAACTATTAGAATTTTACATTTTTTATTATATAGTGACATATAATATATATTTTTTAATTTTCTCGCGGAATCTTTACTTTCTCTTCGCAGAACGAAACGCTGATCTTTAAACTATGATCCAGGTCTTAGATCAAAATTCCACAAACAGAAAACGCCAGCTGAAAATGTATATAGTCCATTCTACAGTATACACTTGGTGCCGAAAGTAGGCAGAAAAAAAAGCTGAATCTGTTAAAAGTTTTTTCTTTCTTTCTCAAACTAAATATTTTCTATTTATAGTCGCATTTTCAGTCGGCGTTCTCTGCATGTTGGGACATTGGCCTTAACCTGTCTCCTCTTCTAGTTTCTAACAATATTACTTTCTTTTTTAAAGAAGAAAAAATTCCCAAAACTGAAAGATCCCGTCGCTTAAAATCTAAAGTTGTGACCCTTGAAACATAATTCCTAAAAATGTCTTTCTCTGAACTGCGACTATTCATTTTAGTAAAGCTTTTACACGCCACTTTCAATATCTAGTGGTTCATATGTTGATTTTTCACTGAACCTAAGTTTTCTTTTTCTTGGTATTCCTCTCTCTCTCTCTCTCTAAAATTTGGAGCCAAATACCTTCACAGTCACACGCACTACCCCCCTCTCTCTCTCTCTTTCTTTCTCATCCTTCCCTTCTTCTATCCAATCTCTCTCATCAAAAAACGATGCAACCACTCGACCAGAAAACCAATTTGACGTCCAACAGAAAGAAGTAGGCACATTTTTCTTTATATGTTCTACAAAGGAAATAAAGATGCCACCACCATATATACATGAATGCAACCAAAAGACATTTTAAGAATGCGTCCCAAATCCTTAAGGTTATTTTTTTTCTCCTCTTTCTATCTTCAATGGCAATAAAGGTTTATTTTTCCTAGCCATGAGCATCATTTAACTCTTGTGTGTGTTTCTCTCTCTCTCTCTTTCTGAAAGCCACTCACTATACACACACACACGAATTAAAGAATTAAGACATATAGAATATTGGATGTAAAGGTCTAAACCCCTTTAGATAAATAGAAACTGGTAAAGTATTTTTTCTAAAAGATCTTGAATAATTGCTTGAATAAAAAGAAGACAACAATTTGTGTGTGGTCTGCCTTTTTTGCACCATAAAAATTACCTGAATTTCTCAATATTAAACATATTAGGGTTGGAACACATGGACCATTTTTCGATTGCAAAATCAAGTCGAAGGTGGCTGACCTGTGCTTGCAATATACATTATTTTCTAAGGAAAGACTCAATGTGGTCGGTTTTTGCGCCAACCCGACTTCATTTTGCAGTCAAAAAGGTGGTCTGTGTCCCAATAGCCTTAGAGGCTCACGTCCAAGAAGAACAAACCATTCAACTTCAACTCAGTTAAAAGCTGGTCCGGTCTGTAAGGTGGCAAATACCGCCTACGCCAGTTCTAGGTGCTGGTGCGCCAAAAATGCCCTTTTCTTAACTTTATCACTTTTCTGTTTTCGAAATTAACCGGTTGTTGAAAGTACAATCGCCTTTTGAATGTATTCAGTCACGAAATAATCTAATAAAAAATAATCAAAAACGTTCAGCATGTATTTGAAATAAAAATCAGATGACGATCGCCTGATATTACCGACCTAGGATTTTGTAGCCAGTACATGCCTGTTTCAACTTGAATCCTCTGAACAGGGTTCCCCAACAGAAAATCTCCTGTTTTAACGAGTAATATTAAACACGACTTTTCTATGTTGAAATTCCCGGTTAGAGGATTCAAGTTTGAGTTCAAGTGGAAATTTTTTTTCTTAAACTCGGGCCTCAGTTATTTCTTCTCTAATACATCTCTGTGAGTATAAATAAAAAAAATAGTTCATAATATCATCATCGACACTCAACCTATCCATTGAGAAAATATTTCGTTCATTCTTTCACAAATATTTTTTAATAAATATTTTTTTCAACGTCGATAAAAACCATTTTATTGTCATTTTTATGTCAAACTTTTCCTATCAAAATTCTTTGAAGATTTCTTTATTTTTTATACGTCATATAAAAGAAGTGTTCCTTTTTTTCTCATTCTAGACACAATTTTCTGACAACCCCTTTAAATAGCTTATTTAAAGCTCTATCTAAGAAGGAATTCATCGTGAACCGTTCTGAAAAAAAAAAGATCTCGGGATATAAAGGAACTTTTTGGTATCTACGTAGAGAGTTTTTATGAGGACTTTTTCTTTTTAAAAAAATACTAATAATAAAAATCATTGATGCGATTTTTCAGTGTTGATGGACAGTGATAATGGTCGGACATTGACATCGGTTGCAGAGATCATCATCATCATCATCATCGTCCCATATAAGAAAATGAAAATAACTGACTGAAAAACATGTTTTTCTACGCTTGGTAAACTCTGAGAACCTCTTTTCGAGAACCAGGTTTTTAACTATCTTTGTCCAGTGTCACACTTTAGGATCAGTGACCTGAAAAATATACAAACTGTTCACTCTTAACATCTTCTAATACAAAAAAAAGAAGGCATAGTCACTGGTCAGTCACATCACGCAGAACAAATATAATAATAAAATAGGACATCATAAATGAAATATGACAGTATTGAAAACAAATTGGAAGATGGAATAAACGGAAATATCAATCTTCAATGTATAGCCTCTGTTTTTTTTATTTTTATAAATGACCACTTCTGGTCAAAACAAGAGCAAACTGACCAAAATATGTCATGACCCAAAGTCTCCTCGAGACTCAAAAAACTTCTCAAAACACTGTTATATTTTTCTTTTATTTTGTTGTAGTAAAAATGTTGTCTGAAGAAATGTGAGAGCTATTGTGATACCTCAAAAACAGTGGTTCACAGACTTATTTTGCTCACGGCACAGTATTTTTTTTTTGCCTGGAGAAATCGCGGCACACATAGCGAAGCTTATAACACACTAGTGTGCCACAGTGCACCCTTTGAAAAAATCCACTGGTTTAATGCGCATGTGTATTAGTAAAGTTTCGTTTATTTTAAATTTTCTAATAATTAAAATTGAATTGAAAATATTAATTTATGCTAAACACATTCAATAACATCCAAAATTTGGCGGTACACTTAGCAAAACTCCTGCCACACTCTTTGAGAATCACTGCTCTAGAAACAGTTGCCACAACTCTTCGGTCCAAATTCAAGAAAAAAAATTATAACTTGAATTGTAACTTCAAGTCCTTTGAATGAGGTTACAACATAACTAAACCCTGTTTTATTGAATATTTTGAACGGCATTTTTTTTTTCTATGTCGAACCCTTCTCAGAGGGTTTAAGTTGAAGTTAAAATGCTACAGTTTTCTTCTTGAATTTGAACCATAAACATTCCTTTTGTTTTTCTAACATAATTGTATTTTTGTGTACACTCTCTCTCTCTAAATACGCGTTTCCTTTGCCTTAAGACGTATGAAACACCCATACACGCATTAATATACGTGGCCAGTGTACCATATGCAACAAACATACACAAACTTACAACAAAGGTTTATAATTTTCACAATAAATGTTTAGATATTACAGCTAAATGTATATAAAAAATAAATACTGTACATTATAAACCTGTCATTAAACATTCTATTAAAAACAATTTTTAGAAGAAGACAAAAAAAAATCACTAATAAAAGTATAGATTAAACACATTTGTGCACACTCTGTAACAGTAACAGTGATTGCCTACTTTCAGGATGAAAATGCGCCAACTGGTTTCAGAATATCGCAAACAACAATAAATGAACACACTAGACATCATTATGTGTATTCTAAATAATGGTTTAAAAATACAGTCATACCTCGCTTAACGACACACCTCCGAGAACGACACTTCGCTATAAAGTAGTTGACCAAATTCTATCTATAGTTTTGTGCAAGAGCACCACCATTTAATTTGCATTTACTCTAATGTTGACAATATCGTTAAACAAGGTATGACCGTAGTGTAAATAAAAAACAAACGAATTCTGTCGTTTATATTAATGTAATTTAAAATTCTTTGTTATCTTTACAAGATGAAAACCTTTTTTTTTTTAAAAAAAAGAAACTTTAGATCAATACATTTGTTACATAAAAAAAAAAAGCAAAAAAGGAAACCTCACTCTTTTGTAAAAAAAAAGCACACAATAGAGAGACACACACACACACAGTAAATCCTATGTGAATTATTCATTTTCCAATTAAAAGAAGCCCTTGTTGTGTGAATTCTTTTTCTTATATTTCACTTTTTTTTGTTCTTTCATTACCAATAATCGATTTATAGATCTCTCCTCTATATATGTTGGCGAATTTAAAACAACAAAACCGAGTTTAAACATTTTTTTGTAATCAAGCGGATCCACAAACTCCCCACTTAATAAAAGCAGTTTAATATATCTTTTTGACTAAAATGAAAACGTTTCATATAACAGACTTAACGTTATAACAAATCGATAGGTTTAATATATTTCTTCTCCATTACATTTGTAAAATGTCAGTGATACGACGAGTGGATCTAAAAAATAAGGATCTAAAATATAGGCAATAATAATACAACAAACAGAAATAAATGTTTGGAAAAATAATATCGTTTAAACATAATCCCCCTAATAACAACCTCTGGTCATAATAAAACCTTTGAAAAGACTAACAAAATGAACTTTTACTTTGTCGTTGTTGTAGTAGCCTCTTTTCATAGGATTAAACGACAAAACTACATTATTCTATTCAAAATGCAATTGAACATTCGAGTTTTACTCGAATAATTTGTTCAAAATGTTTGCTAAAAAGGATCCTATTTGCAGTTCATTTATATAAGTGATACTCATTTCTATTCTTTAAAAAAAAAAGGCCATCCAAGTAAATTTAGCCTGTTTTAAAAGCAATTAGATCTATTAAAATACATCGGAAATTATTTAACACGAAAACTAAGCGAACCCGTATAATTTTTCATGTTAATATGGTTTATGAACAAGCTGATTTTCGAACTTTTGATTATTCTACTTTTCAGAAATAACATAAAAGAAAAATTGAAAGTGTATTATGTAACACACTGTATATTGCCTTCCTGTCCTTTCCCTGGCCTGGGGGTCTCTGGGGACGTAAGGGGCGGATTTCCGTCCCTTCCTTCCCTCTTGGAGACCCCAAAGCTACAAGACACATTCTGGTTCCAGCATCGGCGGATGGATACCCGTCGATACATGGCCCCTAGGGCTTGGGTGCACCTAAAAAGGTGTACACAGGCCCTGGGTATAAAAGACCATGTTTTCGTATACTCTGGGTCCATTCTCTGATCATCGAAACTATGAAACTACTCATATAATGGTCCAGTGGCGAAAGCACGCCACACCTGTAACTATTCTCTGCTTTATTATGGTTTAATGGTTGAACATAATAAAATAAGTAAAACGTCGAACCTGCATCCGTCTCGCCTGTTTAAACATTCTTTTCAGCACAGCTACGATCTAAGAAATATCTGAGAGAACGACCCCGGCATAAGCTGGACTCAGGTAGTATCACAAACATTCTCCCCACGAAAAGCGGTACCCGCTTTAGTAAAGAGAATCTACAACCTGAGCCCCGTAACAAGAGCTCTACATTGTTACAATTAGAAACTAGAAAGGGAGAGTTAAATCAGTTAAAATTATTTTCTTGTTGATATCTTCCAAAATTAACTTTTTTTAATAGACAAAAATTCTAAAAAAAATATTGTCAGCTAAGTATTTTCTATACTTAAAGCTGGGTCATTTTCAAACTCACATAAAACGTTTATTTTGAAAGATATCGACATGAAATCACTCTTAAGTGATTTAGATACTCTTCTAATTTAAGAGTTTGAGATGCGTTTACACTTTAAACAACCTTAAAATAATTTAAATAGAAATAGAAATCTATCTACTTTATGGCAAATTAAAAGATTTACAAACTGCTATAAAGTTTATTTTTAAAAATGAAAATATAATTCATTTTTTTATTTGATTAGTATCAAATAAAAAAGTAACTAGACATGTTAAACCATTTTTTCTTCTGAAATGTCTTCAAAAAAATCTTGAAAAACGTTTAAACTAAAAAATAAAATAGAAAAATGTGGTTCTAATATATTGAAAAGCGCCACAAGTTTGGGTATCACTTATTTATAGTGTATAATAACAGACTGCATAAACGATGATACCCTCTCATACTATAATCAACACTCTTAATATTAAGATTCTAACACATTTATGCAAATTTCTCATTTATCGCCCTAGACAGACACATTTTTAACGTTGAGCAAGCAACTTTAATACTTGAAATGTACTCAATCAACATTTAACGACTCGTCATTGGAGACCACACGATAAGATGCAACTCATCATATCATTATTACATATACATCAATGAAACACATACGGAACAAACATAAAAATGACACAAAATATCTGCTACTGCTTGCTGTCATAGCAACTAACATTGAAATCAATAGAATGTCGTATACTCAGCAATCTTTGCTGTTATTCCCTCCATCCTTTTATAACTCTAAATATAGACAACTAACGAAATATGGTAAAAACACACACACACACACACACACATAAAACAAGTGCTCAGATATTAACATCTTAGTCAATTATTAATTCATTTACACATGAAAGAGACAAAAAAAACCTCATTTCCTATTTGCATACTTTGAGAATTAAATTTCATCCTTGCATATATAATGTTTATTATCAAATTATTTGCAATTTCTCATTTACATAAAAAGAAAAACTTTTTTTTTTGCGTTTCCATGGAGTCTAAAAGTTATCAAAATTTATTATTTAATAAACTATTTAAACTTTTGTTTTTTAATAATAGCAGAATTGTGCTATGTTTCCTCAATTACACATTCAATTAAAATAAAAATGGATCACGGATTTTTTTTTTATAAATAAGACACAAATGCAAGACGAACATTTAGCATTTGAACTCTCTCTCTCTCTCTTTCTGAAAAGGGTTCCAGCATAGAAAAAACGCATTTCAAGCTTACTCAATAAAACAAGCTTTTCCTATGTTTGAAACCAATTGAGACTGCTCAACTGCTAAGCTTTCTTCTTAAATTTTTGGCATTACCTTAAATTATATGGGGGAAAAAACCTTTTAAATGTCAGAAATGGTGACATAGTTACAATGCCAAGTCACAATTTAAGAGGGAATAACTACTTTACAGAAGTCGTATGTTAATTAAAATACAACCTAATAAAAGTACAGATAACTTAGAAGATCTATTTTATGCATGTAGAGAGCATTGTTTAGTATTTGGCCCAGGTTTCTTACCCAATGGCAAAGTTTCCAACTAATGAATATTCGTGCGTTCATTTAAGAGATTGAAGGTGGAAAGTAAGATAAGTTTGTGCAATAAATTACTCTAAGAAAGCCTACAATTGCACTAATGAAATTTATTTACATTTCCATCTATTTATCTATAGGCTATCTAAAATGTTCACAATCAAGAAACAAGAACTATGAAATTTTAATTTCAAAAAATTAACATTTTCAGCAGCCCCATTTAGTCTAGTCTGTCAGACAACAACATCTTTTTACAGACACACATTGTACATGAAAATAATTTTCCTCCTTCCTTATTTAAATGAACAATTCATGACTTCAAAAAAAAAAAAAAAGAGGAAAAGGTTTCCAATGCTCTTGTATGTAAATTAATCGTAATTGACGAGAAACTCTTCTAATTAAAGACGTGAAAATAAAAGATGCATTGGATGTAACATATTGTCCAAAGTTGGCAGCCAATGCCTTAAGGTAGTTCGAACCAATATAATCTTGTTACTAATGAGAGGCAACTGTATTTCAAAGAAAACAATGGGTGCATCTAAAAGCAAAAATGTGTTAAACAGTAGCCTATTTTGCCAGTGCAGCTGTTGCATCAACGCTTCCAACCTCATTTATTAGACAAGAACCCCCCCCCCCCCCCCCCCCCCCAAAAAAAATATACACATCAAAAGAGACCCCCATTTCAAGCCAATGCTAGCTAGGCTTTTTATTAGGAAGCTGGTTGCAGATACTGTTTTTTTATATTACATTTACCTTTATCATATATATGCAGCTTGCATTGATTTTTACCTGCATCTGATCTACCCAACACACAAAACTCGTGTGGATGTCCACTTATGCAATGTACTTAAGAGATAGAGGGGCTCATTTAATATCAAGGGACTTGTTCACCTAAATTATGATGTCACCTTTAAGTCTGCATAAGCCTAGCAGAAACATACCACGTATAAAAGAACACAGCAGAAAAGAGAGAGAGAGAGAGAGAGAGAGAGAGAGAGAGAGAGAGAGAGAGAGATTCTAGGCTACGAGAAAGCATGGAGAAAAAAAAATTCAAACTGAAATCACCCATAAAGATGACAAGCTTTTGAGTGAAGTGAGGCTTGTAATGCAACACTTTAAATCTATAACGGAGGAAGTATTTTGAGGGAGTTAAAGCTAAGGGATATATGCAAATTAGGAAGATAGAAGACACAGAAGAAGAAAAAAAAAAAGTTATTAAGATATACATCGTAAATTTATGCACCATGCACACTACTACTCCTTTTTTATTTTATATAACGAGTCCTTATTTTAAATGATTATCATCGTGCAAAATTTTTAATTAGATAAATGAAAAACATTTTTTTGTAAAAGCTCAACTTAACAAAACCAGTTTTCTTCTGAGCTATATAATGGTTAATCCAGCTTCTAATACATAAGAAGAGAGAAAAACATGAAGAGAATAAAAAAAAAATTACATAGCTGTTTAATTCAGTTTTCCATCTAATGAATATGCATGTTTAGATTTTAAGTAAGGAAGAACTTATAAGTTCGCATAAGCTGCTTAATAATAAAGGACTGGGCGTAATTCACAGATTTATTTATAGAAAAATATTTTTCAATTAAATAAGAAAACTAATAAAAAAATATTCACGAGAAATTCAGTTCAACCTGATTGAAATGGTTCGAACAAGACGTATAAATAGCTTGCCGCACACTATAACGGATCGGAACGGAACGAATAGAAATATTTTCATAACAACAAGTTCAATGGAACACTGCCTACGTGGCGTTGCCGATCCGATCCAAGCTAGTGTGAGGGGCTCCATTACGACAAGCTTAAAAGCAAGTGTAGTTGCCTCACCGTAAAATGTGGCTTATGACTTGAGCCCTCTGTTGACAAAAAAGGGGTGATTTCAACAGTTGAAACAAAAAGGTTCTTGAATTGTTTTGTTAGTACCCCTTTCTATCAGCACAAGCCTAAATTTTTCTTACCAACCAATGTCCATCTTATGGAAAGGCAAGTAATGTATATGCTTATTAAAATGACATATTTGTAGAAAACCCCAATCGCGAACAAAGAAACTTAGGATCAATTTCAAGAAAGAAACTTAGTACTTAAACTTCAACTTAAACAGGGTTTCAACCTAGAAAAACTCTTAAGTTTCATGGAAAAAAAATTTTCTATTTGGAAACTCTGCTCAGAAGTTCAAGTTGAAAAGTTTCCTTCTTGAATTTGAACCTTATTGAGTTGTGTTTCGATGGTCAATTGTCAGGTTTTTTGACCATTTTGAACACAAGAGTAATAACAAATTTATTTCCCACAACAAACACAAGAAAATTTTGAGAGAAAGGAAAAAAAAAAATTATCCATTATCAGCCTATTTACACAAGCTGCTGCAAAAAATAATGTGACTTCTTCAAAACATCAAAATTATCACGTATTTACACTTACACACACATTATACGTGTGTTTCTGTGTACAGTAGTGGTTCTCAAACTTTTTTTTGCGGCACATCTATAGCAAAACTCACAGCACACTAAGTGAGTTGTGTGCCATAGTACAAAACTAGTGGTTTAGTGCATACGTGAAATAGGACAGTTTTTACTTATTTTACTTAAAATTTAACTGAATAATTAAATTATATTAACACATTCAACATAACATCCAAAATTTAGCGGTACAGCTAGTAAAACTGGCGGTACACCCTTTGGGAAACACTGGTGTAGAGATTATACGTATGTGTAATAGTATGAAATTATGATAAAAAAAATGAGAGGATTTTTTGGGGGGTTGAGGCAGCAGTTAATTGGTGTCATTTGCATCCTATTACAGAAAAAAAACAAGCTTCTGTTCCTTTTTTATCTTATTATTAAGCCTTTTACATATAGAAACCTCATGGTATGATTTCAAAGAAATTCTACTAGATCTTTTTTAAAAATCGATATAGTTCAAACATAAGCATGTAATTCACGTTCTAGTTTCTTCATCTTTTTTAATGTTTATATGTCACAAAAAAGTGACCCTCCTCCTGTTTTGTGTCAAAATGAAAAAAAGAACGAAAAATACCCTTCACAAACAGGTATGCGAAAAAATAATGAAAAGTCTAACTGCCCCCACCCCACCTCCGCCCCTTTACAAACACACACACATTGGTGCCTTTTTGTGAGATTCTCTCTCAAATATTTTATTCACCAAACTAGAATCAAGCCTCCAAAAAAAAATCACATTTTTTTGTTGCTTCATTAGCATGCTGTCAAATGATTATATACAAGACTATATAAATACTAGTGGGGTAACCCGTCATAAATGACGGGAGCGAAATTCACAGGCAATTGTGCCCAGCATTAGAATTTCTTTTCCTCCGCCCTTTTATGACGTCCGACCAAGTAACAAACCCAATTAGAAATTGATGACGTTCATAAAAGGGCTGAGCAAAAGAAATTCTAATGCTGGGCACAATTGCCTGTGATAAACTGTAGTTTAATTTTGCTACTATTATCTCTTCCCCTTTTTATATTTGAAAGAGAAAATGAGTTTTCCTTTTTCTCCGGTGTGCGCATGCGCGTCGTTTGTTCCTTTTTTACTCCTTTCATTTCAATTTCAGTCACCCCTCCCACTTTTTTCCCCTCCACGTTTCTCTCTCTCCCCCCCTTCTACACTTTCCAACCTTTTCCCCTCTCCAATTTAATATCATGGGGTTCTTGGATGGGGGAGTGTGCAACATATAGTTGACCTTGAGAAAAAAAAAACTATTCATTTATTCATTTAAATTTAAATTTATATAAATTGCGACGTGCTTCAAGGTAACAGCGTTAGATCAGGAAACACAGATAGACGGGGCTTAATATATAGGCCTACATAAAATGAGTAGAATTTGCACATATATTTGTTCATGCCTGCAACTAAATACTAAATAGAACAATGTTTCTGAAACTTTCTTCAGGTCACGGTATCTTAAGCCATATTATTTGTGTGTGCTTAACACGTATTAGTTTTTATATCTTATTTTAGTTTCTGATATTGAAATAAAAATTATTTAAATTTAAATATTTTACGACATAAAATATTTAAATATAAAACTTTCAAAGACCTTTGTGGAGCCCCAACGAGTAATTTGTGGAACTCTAGAGAGCTCCGGGCTCCACGGAAACAAAGAAATAGAACACCACTGAAGTTTACTGTTAATATATATGTACATAATTATAAATATAACAATAAAAAAAGCAAACCACAATCTTCCCACTGTGCAGATGTGTGTTGAGAAAAAAAAAACTGAACAATGCAAAATGTATATCAAAAATGTTTGCAAAAATATTTTGACAAGATAATCATCAAAGCTTAGGTCTATACAGAAAAAATAAACAAAATTGTCAGTTTTCTCTTCAAAAAATATAATTACTATATTATAAAAAAAACTGCATACACACACTCAAATGCCAAATAATTTTTTAAAACAATTTCTTTCGTGTCATGAAATTAACCAGAAATGTCACATACATGTTACAAGAAATATGTACGTGTGTCAGGAGTAAGTAGGGCTAAGCATGCTGTAAAGAGCTCTGAGCACCTGAAAATTACATGTGTCTAACAGGATGATAATTTTTATATTAATGAAGGAAAATAAAAAAGAAGGTTTTGGAAATGACCAGTTAAATTTACCTTTTTACCTACAGTCCTAGAGATGTATGCTTCCATAATCAATATATTTGAAACTTGCAGGGTGCATTTTAAATGAACTTGTATGTGGCCTAGTCAACGTAAGTTTACAAAAATGACATTTCCTTTTGAATATGGTTACTATGGAAGTCTTTTTTTTTTTGCTAAGCCTGGCAAGAGACCTCCCTTCATATGTTGGATCAATAGGACCATAAAGAATCACAATGCAATACAGTACTAGTGCGTATCATAAACCAAAACGAAAATAGTTAGAAACAGTAGGAAAAAAGTTTTAAAAATAGACAAACTGCTTCCAAAAGAACTCGCCAGAATGTGACCCAAAGAGGCCTAAAAACTAGACCCTAAACTTACACCAAATAGAAAACATGGAGACTAGACAGGTCACATAAAAAACAAATGTAATAAATAAACGCATTTCGTAACAAAAGATAAAGTAACGAATTTTGTTTAGGGTGGAAGGGGATAAATTGTGGTGGCGCCAATGTGAACGAAGGTTTTAGTATTACACAAACACATATACAAGTCACTCTATTTAATTCCATTGTCCTGTGGTGAGAGATTGAGAGAGAGAGAGAGAGAGAGAGAGAATGAGAGAGAGAGAGCGAGAGAGAGAAACCCAATTCTGGCAGAATGAAATACTTTCACTTTTCAAACGCAGGTGCTTTGGACACCCTCGGAATTATCAAATTCAATCTATTTCTCTTTCTTTTTCAAACGAATGAAAAAAATTCCCAATAAAAAATATGGAGCCACCAAAAGTCCTCTTTCTATCTTTCTTTCTCTATTGAAAATATATTTATTTATGTTCTCTTCATATTAAAAAGCAGACCAAAAAAGCTTTTAATCAAATGTGAAACTACTGTACAATGGATGTCATCTCAAAAGTAACAACAAAAAACGGAAATAAATGTCTCAAACACAAACATGACAGATGAATGTGTGTTCAACGTTTTATAAACAAAAAGGGGCCCCAACACACAAATATCAAATGCAATTTAGCTCAAACCCAACATATACAGTATATATATGTACACTTTGGTCACACAAATACAAACTAAGGACCAGGGATTAGGTCTTTCGTGGACTTTCTTTTTTATATATACATTTTCTTGTTTAAATAAACAATGTTTTGACTTTTACCGTTGTTATTTTATTTTTGGATTTTTATTATAGAGACTAAACAGTTTATTGTCATATACAGAATGTAACAAAGTCATTTGATAAGAAAATCTTTTAGTTGTTACGTTTTCTAAGTGATGCAAAATAAAGAAGTATATGATTTTTACCGGCCTAAAAAGAAATTGTGTATATTATATAGCAAAAGTACAATTCATTAAAAGGCTGAAGCAGTTTATATTGACGATCACCAGAAGCAACATCAGAATAAGAAAAATGACTTCCTTTAAAAAAACCTTTGTTATATGCCGTTTTTTAAAAATATTATCTAATTTGTGCGTTTTATTTCAGAATAAACACACACATAACACATATCATGGTATTATACGGTTCTCAAAATAAGTTAGAGCTGTTATTATGCGTTTTGTGTATTTTATGCAAACTACCCAAGTATTGGCCTAAGTGATTAGCATAGATATTTGTTGAAACACTCTGTATATGAAGGGTAGCTGCCACTTTAATGCTTTCTGACTGACATTCAATGTATTTTTTTTTGTTCGTTTCAATCCACAAGCGAAAAATCCACTTGAATTGCAGAAGAAGAAGAAGAAGAAGAAGAAAAAAAGCTTTTTTATCCTTGAGAAAATAAAAAAGACTGCAAAATTCGGACAGTTTTTTTGAGACCACTTGATGTCTTGACAGAAGCAGTAGCAGCAGCAATGAAAATGAATGGAAACGTCACAATAAAAGTAAACTTTAAATCTTTTTTTTTACCGACCTCTCTCCCCCCCCCCCCCATCACCCAGAAAAAAAAAACAATTTCAAATGAGAAATAAATGTCTTCGAGTAAGCTTTAGGTATTTCTACAATAAGTGAAAAGGATCCATAAGAACAAACACGCATAAGAGACACACACGAGACTGGAATTGGCATTTTCTTTATATTGTATTCACAGTTATATCAAGAAAAGTGCCTTTTTTTAAAAAAATAAAACTTGAGATTCCACTAAAATAACATTGGTCTAACAGTTTCATCTTCATTTAGGTCACAAGCCCTTTTTGGTGTGTCATCTAATTTTTATTTAGAGATATGATACACATAAATAACGCTTTTTGAATGAAACTTTTAAAAGCATTGCAAGATTTATTTTTAAAAAATACAAAAGTAAAGAAAGTGTATCTTCATGATGATTTTTTTTTAACGAAAACTTAATTATAAATTTTTGAACTCCTTTAACTTTAATCTTTTTAAAACAAAATTTCATTACTGACAAACGGCCAATATTAATTATATTTTTAAAGATTATACATTTTTCTTTCATCTTCAATAGTTCTAAATAATTTTAATATACCTTGATTTTTTTTAAAATATGCTTCATAAATCCGTTATTAAAATGAACAAAAATTTTGTCATTTCCAGTCCGTAATAGGTAATTTGTGGAGATTTGGGACAAAAATAAAATATATATAAAAAAATATAAATTCTTGAAATGTACTTTTGAAATTTAATAGCACAGATTGAGTGTGAAAGAGATTGGAAAATCTCTCTATGTATACATTATATTTATGAATCTATATATATATATATATAGATATATATATATATGATATAAAATCCAAAAGTGTTTTTTCTTTTTTGCTTACGCCTCAGTTAATTCTTCAGTGAAGCAAACCAACACATGCCTTTCACCCCCTACCCTCCTTTTTACTGTATTTTAAAATAACATACAACCTAAATTGTAACAATAATTTCCCTCTTTTTCTGGATCTGAATTTCATACAAACCACCCATATGATAAGCAAAATTCCCCTCTTATTTTCATATACATAAGTTACATCAATATAAACAAATATATGTCAAAATCTCTCTCCTCCTTTTTTCACCTCTACCCCCTTCTATTTTTCTCTCTCTCTCTCTCTCTCTCCTTCTCTTCATTACTAATATACTGTATATGTGTGTGTAACAACCTTCTATAACATCTCATTTACACGTCCATTTCACCATTAATATAATTGGGTATGTTTACATACTCAAAATTAGATGAAACACAATTTCATTAGAGACGACGAACACCAAAAATTTGAAGATGAGAAACAACAACAAAAAAATATTGTCATGTCCTATCTCTTTCGCTACATTAATTTATTAAGTCATATTCTAAATTTATTATTAAAGAGCATAATAATAAACATTCTCTTTAAATTATTCTTAGTCTTGTTATAGATGTAATAAGACATCAGAACTTTTTTTTTTGAAAAAAAAAACCAAGAAGACTAAAAATAAATTTTACTTCTAATGAGCTTGCAGTGATTGCCGTCTTTAAGGGATTTGCATTTGTTTTTGTTTTGTTCCCACGGTGTTTATTATGTCACGACACAATTAAAGATTTTTTTCTTTCTACATGTACGTAAAATCTATTCAGTTATACTGTTGATGGTTCCTATTTTCATAAAATACAAAGGCCATCAGAAATGTTTTTATCTTTCCTTGTCACCCCTTCAATGATTAATTGCTAAGCCATTCAAAAATTCTAACCCATGTCCAATCCTCATTAATTTTGAGGTTCAAACGGATATCCAGAAGTTAATTTAAAGCATCTATAAAAAGGTTCTGAATATAGCCATTACTAAATACTATGGCAAATATTCAACAAGAAAATTTATCACTTGAGCTTTAACCCTTTAAACATAGAACAAAGATTTTCAAGTTGAAATTCTGCTCAGAGAATTCAAGTTGAAGTCCCAAGTGCCAATTTTTATTTTTGTATTTGAACTTAAATCACGCAGTAAACAATATCAGCGTGGGCATTATAATAATATCCCTCAAAGTTGCTGTTGTTGTGTAGTTGCTGGTCTTGTTGACAACAAGAATTTTTGGTAACTAACATTGAATCCTGCTAAATAATAGTATCCCAGAGTCAATTCTTTCATTTCAATGTAATCTTTTGTGCTATTCTTGACTTTAATTATATATAACTAACCATATTCTGTTTTTTTAAGACAAAAAGCTATCCATGTTTAACAACATGAAACAGTAAATTAGCTCCAGAAGTAACAAGATAAATCATGTAATAAATAACGACTATAACGAGAAAACAAAAAAGTAAAAAGCCATGCGCACATTAAAACATCTACGACTACATAAACATCTAATGTATGCTACATTAATTCAATTTAATGGATAGAGGTGGAGGTAAATGCAAGGAAACCAACACTTAAAAGGGGCACTCTGTCAAAAAAGAATCAAATTATGGTCGGAGTTTTATATCGATTCTGCCGTAGTAATAGTACAACAACAACAATAAGCCCATAATAGTTGCATTGTTGTAACCTATAAGTGCAACTACTACATACTTTCATGACAATAGAAAGTATTGTAACATTACAAATTGTAGTGGGTTCTTCATACAGACACACAATTTTCTACCCTTTAATTAATCACAAGGTGCACACACACTCACTCACTCACTCACTCACTCATTCAACATGGACTCGCATATCAAAAGTGAAATTCTATTTCATAATTCCAAATAAGTCTGGCCTATCATTATTCTTACTAAGATTTAAGTGCTACTCTTTATAATTACATGTATTGTAAAGACTCAAAAAAAATCTCGTTAGAATTTTTTTTAAAAATACTGTTTGTCAACTCAAGATTAGTAATTGCGTTATTTAAATTACCCGCATCATTGGGTGGTATTCATAAAATCGAGTGCCTGCTTTTTGCTCAAGTTTTTAGAGCAGGTGCTCGCATTAATATGAATAAAATGTGTGAGTAGATGCTCAAACTGAGAACACCTTTTTAATGTTCAGAGCAAATGCTCAAGCTGTGAGCACGTGCGAATTGGCTTGGGGCTAAATCGATGATGTGGCAGTGAGCACCTACTCACTTTACCGGAGTAAGTGCTCCGTTTGCTTAAGGCAACTTTATTCATCCAAAAGCTAAGAACCTACTCATTTCTTGAGTAGCCACTCGGGAGTACACGCTCAACTTTAGTAATATCACCCATTTATCTTTTAAGAGAAATCTTATGCACGGTTGTTGGGAGTGTGTCAAACTCATTTTTTTTCTTTGCTAGCCATTTTTGTAATTTTTACATATTTAAAACATGTCTAATTTAAATAACACAACCAGCAAGCTTGAGTGCATCGAATCTATATTTCTATACTATTTAGCATAAAAATCTACATTCGATGCAATTCGATTGGCACGAAAGCTAATTTTCAATCATAAAGGATTGTCATTTAAACAAATTTTAAGCATCATCATCATCATCGTCAAATTGAAATCATCTTAAAACAGAACTCCTCCTGTAGATGCGGGAAGAAAATGACATAGTCTAAAATACATTTGGAAAGAAAGATCAGAAATATGCTTGAGTGCATGCCCTTAAATCTTTAATTGGCTTTGAATGGCCATGTCTACTTATAGAAAGGTTTCTAGTAAGGATGCCATCTAATAATGCGATCTTCTCTACTGAAACTAGCAATTCCAAGGCTAATGATTTGTCAAAAAAAGTTTTTGAAAGAAGTTCAGAAACTTAAGAGAGTTAGTTAGAACTTTGTCTTTGAAGAAAAAAAAATACGTTGATGACAGCAAGATGCACTTGAAAAGTATCCATCCTCCTCCTTCCTCAATTTCCCATTTGCATCTAATATATCATGTGAGTGATAAGAGATGTCAAAACCATACTGATCTGATATTATATATAAAGAGACACATGCTATGATGTCCCAAATATTAAACATAACCCATAAGGTATATATTATAATCAAATAAAATTTAACCTTTTTTAAAGACCTTTTTTTTAAAAAAAGCATCTTGTTTTCTAAACTGATCACTCAGATCTTTTAAAGTTTACTACAGCTTTTACAAAAAATAAATATTGTAAAATAAACACATTTCTTTTTTTTTAAAAAAAATATATGATAAAGATTCACATTAGAACTTGTAAAACTGAAACAAGAATTGATTAACTGTCTTTATGATATGGTGTGGCAGTAGCAAAGTTAAAAAAAAAAGGATTTTTCTGCTAGAAATGATGAAGGACTTTGAGGGTGCAACCATCAAGAAACATATCAATGATTGATTAAGGGATGGAAAACGAAAATGTAGTCGTCGTAGAATGTATAAAAAAAGGATGGAAAATTCGATGATGGAAGAGGTAAAGGAAATACATAACTTAATACAGAGATAAAAATGCATATAAAAATATAGAGGAAAGAAGAAGAAGAAAAAAGAGCATTGAGATGTGATGGGAACGTTTTGAAAAGATAATAGGTCTTAAGACATTAAATCTATTCTAAAAAAAATGAGATACTTTACGTAGCCTATAATAAAGGGCCTGAATTTCTTTCTCCCTAAAAATACGTCTAATGTAGCTACAGCCAGAATATATTGTAGATGATATATTAATATCAGACATACTTGTATGTCCAAATCCATATTCTTTTTTTAGGTTTCTGGTACGTTTAATTTAAACATTTTCAAACACTATTATAAATTCAGATGAACGTTTTCATATCTGAATAACATTAAAATTCATAAATTTTGTCAGCTTTCTAAGAGAAAATTCGTCTTAAAAAAGAGCATTTCTTATCAAATGCACATTCAGAATTAATAAAATTATCTAAATGTTTCACATCTTAATTTCACAGTTTAGTGATTTTTTTCTGATAACGAAAGAAAGAGAAAAAAATATGGTGCGAGAAACTGTTTAGAAGGCAGTTTTAAGAAATTAACAAAATCATATTTCTAAAGAAAATGAAAGTGAGAAAAAATACATTCATTTTTTTGTTTAAAGAAAAATAACTAACATTTGCAGTTACCAAACGCTAAAACAACCTCTATCTTTTGTTATAATTAAATGATTATTGGTTTCCTTTAATTTTATAGAGGTCACTGACGATGTTTTCTCATTAAAAAGAAGTTAAAGTGTTGCTCAAATGATATAATGTTAGGACCTACTGTGTGTATATTATTATTCATTTGAAATTCGCTTTAATTTTCAGAACTACAAACTGTAAATTTCGTTCCTCTTTAATGAGCCTGGATAGAAGAAAAGAAAAAAAAAACATCTATGGAGAGAAATCAAGAGAATCATTGACAAACCAGATTTTTTAAAAAAAAAATAAACCCTGGTACCACACATCCGCAACATATCCATCCATCCCCCCCCCCCCAAAAAAAGTACCTTGAAAATACCATAACAACACTCAAAAACACCAGATTCCTTTTGAAGAGGGGGAATGACTAAGCTGCTTAGAAAGTTAAAAAAGAACGAAAAAAAAAGAGCCAAAAATCAAAGAAAAGAGAGTGATTATTTTTCCTACTTAAATATAACAGGCTCAGAAGTCACATCTGCTTAAATCATAAAGTCAATTCATTCACATTATAAACAAGAAAATAAGAGAAAACCACCCAAGGTTTAATAAAATAAAAAACTTTAATCCTGAAATCGTTAAAAAACGCCCTTCTAATTCAAGTTTCAAAAGCTTTTTTCTTTCTTATTATTCGTGTGTTTATGGGTGCAATTGGAAACTACAAAAAATATATATATTACTAGTGGGGTAACCCGTCATAAATGACGGGAGCAAAATTCACAGGCAATTGTGCGCATGCGCGTCGTTTGTTCCTTTTTTACTCTTTTCATTTCAATTTCAGTCACCCCCGCCCACTTTTCTCTTTCTCTCTCTCCCCTTCTACACTTTCCAAAGGAAGAGTTCAACATATAGTTGACCTTGAGAGAAAAAAAAACGGTTCATTTATTCAAATTCATATAAATTCCGACGTGTTTCAATGGTTTTGTTACTCCACACACACACATACACAGACCTGGGATATTATATATATATAATAATATTTTTTTTTAAAAAAGAAGAAAATAATGTCAGGGAAACAACATGTGGGCGAGAAAGAAGCCTGTAAGAAAAACGTGTCCGGAAACCATGCTAACTCCACTTAACCATCTTCAGAAAGCAAGCATTTAGTCATCAATGCAAGCAGTCAATGATAATTATTCCTAAATTTTCTCGAATCCTAATTCGAATCATAAAAGGTTCTCTCTAATCCCTCGAATCTCGAATCCTTCATATAAGAATCCTATATAATTCATTAAGAAGATACAAATAAATGAAATAATATTAAATATTAAATTATTAATAGTAAAAAAAACATTGTGGCGGCATTCAGAGTCGTCACAAGGTGATGATATTGGTGATCAGGAATTGCAACCAAAATTGCAACAATAGCCGGTTATGTTTTTGTTAATGAACGCTTCTATTGGACGTCAATGGTGTTAAAACTAATTTTACAAAAGTTTTTCACAGTTTTTTTAGGTTAAGATTTAAAAGATTCGAAAGACAAAAAAAGCGCAAAGATTCCAGTTTTCGAATCTCGAATATTTTTCAAGATTCGCGGGAATCGAGGATTCGAATGTCCCATCCCATATCCCTATTTGCAAGTATTAATATTTTTATACTCGCAGTTACCATTATAGGCTATTGGTAAAGTCTTTCTATTCTCCAAACGGGACTTTGTGGGTTCGAATCCCACTACATGTAGTGTTGAATAATATCTTTAACATATTAAATTGTTAAAACAAACATCATCATCGCAGTTGGAAGAATAGCCGAAAGTGGTTTTGTTTCTAACCATCCAAAGGTTCGGAAAAATTTGAATCCCACTTGTGCCTGGTACTGCCGACCTAGGAATTTGTAGCCAGTAGATAGAGATGCCTGGTGAGGACACAGGAATGCTTCATGCGTGAAAATTTTCATTCCGATTGATTCAACGAACGAGGCAGAGTGAGGCACCAATCTATTTGTAAACAATGCCTCAGTTATTTTACAAACATCGATCATTTGCAAATATAGTTCTAGATGTTCACCAAACTTGTGACATTATTTGCATACAGCGAACCAACTGCTTCGGGCCGAACCACTTTCCTTTGAAAAACTAACAACGAGTGGCGAGTATTTGCAGCGAATCCCCGCATGGCCTCAGGCCGTTCGAATTGCGTTGGATCGACGTACACACTAAAGCATTCTTGTGTCCTCATACTTCCTTATTTGCATTCGTGCTCATATGTTCGTGCTCATATGTTGGAGTCGAGTGAGTCAAAAATTATTATCCACACTCCGGTTTTCTGGGATTCTCAAGGACCAGTATCGAAACACTATCAGGAAAAAATGTTCAGCAATCAACAGTGCTCGTTACAGTGAGATAGATGCTCACTGAAGAGCTGAAGCCTAAACTTCGGCTTAACCAAGGGCGTTGTGATCTTGCATGACAATGCACGTCCGCACACCTCTGCCCACACTGTTTACACTCTGCGAAAACTTCGTTTTGAGGTGTTAAAGCATCCTACCTATAGTCCTGATGTTGCTCTATCGGACTTTCAGCTGTTTGATCCCGTGAAAGCAGTCCTTCGAGGGCGAGGACGATGCATTCGTGGCTCGCAGATCCGCCTAAAACATTTTTTAAATAATGGAATACGAATGCTTGTTGACAGATGGACAAAGTGTATTGAAAAGCAAGGAGATTATTTCGAAAAAAAAAATGATGTATTTGTCTTTTCTAAAAGTTGATTAAAATAAATTCTACAGCCAGATCGAGTGCGAATCATTTTTGACTCACTCTCTCGTATACGAAGCTTTAGCAGCACTAAGAATTAGTCTTTAGTTTCCGATTGCACCCTATAATAAGCTATATTTTTAAAGTGAATTGTGCAATGAGAAATGTTCTAATAAAGAGATTATATTATTATTATTAATTTTACAAATAAACATTCAAGTAAATAATAGTAGCTCTAAAAAGAAAAACTCAATTTTTGTCTTCAAGTTAAAAGAAAAAAAAGTCAAATTCTAAAGAAATAGTAAAAGCCAAAGGTAAATTTTTTTTTTATTTTATCACTTTAATAAAAAAAACCTCTAAGCATTTTTCAACGTTAAGACTTAAGATAAAAACTGAGTTTTTCAACTTCTGAAACTGGAACATGTAACAAATATGAGCTTGATTCAGATAAAATTGCAGAAGAAAAAGGAGAAGAAGAAGAAGAAAGTTATTAGTTCCCTGAAACTGAGGCCAGGCACCAACCGTAAGAAAAATTATGATTGCTTTTCTAAGCGTTGTGACACATAAAATCTACAACATAACTTGGAAGATATGAAATCGTGAAATCTATTTTCTTTCATAGAAGAATGCATAAACTATATATATATATATATATATATATATATATATATATATATATATATATATATATATATAAAAGAAACCGGGTTGATGGAATAAGGGGTTAAAATAGAGTTTCTTAAAAGAAAGACCACCCTTTTCCCCCAACATACACACTTAAGGAGTTATGACTTATATTAACAGAATCCGAGAGGGTGGTTGCTACCCGTATCCAGTTCCTTAGACTGAGTGAATGCTGTGTGTGTTTTAACCACCTAAATTCATTGAAACATTAAAACTTAAAAACACATTCTCTGAATAATTATAATTATATCAGAATAATTATATCAGACACATTTTGAATGCTTCATGTGATACCTGGTATGCACAACTGTCTATTGTGCTAACTTCATTTTGTGAGTAAACTTAAAATTAAAAGTGTTGCAAATTTAAAATCAATTTGATTATTAAAATAATCATGAAAATCTTCTTTATTTAAATTAAACCCTGTAATAAAAAAATCAGTTAATTAGGTATTAAAATTAATTATTGCAGTAACATAATTTGAATTCTTTTTACTATAAACATTATTTAAATCTAGTTTAAATATTGAAGGTAAATCTAATCTTTCATCATTAAATTATCATTTATAAATTCAAATTCAAATAAAACAAAACCATTTTGTTTAAATTCATTACAGAAAAAAAATATCATAAAACTGTGACAATTATACCTTATAATGTCACAATGCTTGTGCACTATTTTATTATTGTACTATTATGCTGTACACCAGTCTATGGCAGTCATGTGACAACATTTGTTTTGTAATAATATGTTGTGATTTTCTTTTGTGTTTATTACAAGGTTAGGAGTTAGATATGACAATCTGCTGTCATATGGCCTTCTTATTATCTTTCTGCAAATGAACCCCCCCCCCCCACCTTTGATTTGTATCTTTTGAATTTTACTAAATCTATGATCTGTGACTAAAATTGAAAAATCTATTGCAATGTTTGTTACAAATAAATGTTTTATTTTGTAGAATGTACTTTTGAAAAATCGAAAAAAAAAAATCGTAAAATAGATCAAAAAAACACTGTCAAAACGCAAGATTTATAAAAGTTTCTTCTATTATTAAAAAAAAAATACCGTGTCACGTAAGTAGGCAATCACACATAACACGCATTGTTTTCAAGAACCATTGCAATAAATAGCGGAAATATCGATCTCTTTTTATCCCCTCCACCACCGTTCTTCTCCCTTTTCCCCCTTTGAGACTTCATTTCTTTGTGATATGACCTGAAAGCGAATGATCATTGTAATTAAACAATGTTCACTTACGACATAAAATACACCCCATAATATATATATATATATATATATATATATATATATATATACTGTATACAGTAATGCCATCTTTCTTTTATCTTTCAAAGGTATTCTCAACCAAAGGCCCTTTCCTCCATTTATAAATATCGAGAAGATTCTCAGCAGTTTAAGAAAATCAAATGTGTCATTGATGGTACTGGGGGGGGGGCTCATTACAGAAATAATCAGAAAATTATGATCATCATACCTTATAATATTACTGCTTGTGTGCTATTATTTTATGACAATCATAGTATGTTGTACACCAATCAGTGGCAATCATATGATAATATTTGTCATAATATGTTATAATTTGTTTTTTTTTGTGACTTTTAAAAGGTTATGATCAAGATAAGACAATTTATTGTCATAGGACAGTCGTAATGCCTTTCTGTAATGAGGACCAGGGTGTATTATTCCAACGTAATCCCTAATTCTAATTCTGGCTTCCACAAGTAAGCTTAAGACATTTTTTTTTTCTATTGTGGCCACTCAATAGAAAAGGTTGCTCATATAATAATCTTATATAAGCTGGAAATTGATAAAACACTAACTTTGGCCTAGAGACACATTTACAGCACAAATGATTAAGTAGTTTCCGTTTTATCTTTTGCTGACGTTTAGAACATCATAAATAAACACCAATTCTAGTACAACTGTCACAACCAAATATAATTAAAACACAATTACAAATAAACAAATATACATACACAAATTTCATATCCAATTATTCACCTGATAAGAAAAACAATGTTGAAGCCATTTTAATAGAAAAATTTAAAATATTTAAAAAAAAATATATATATATTAATAGAATTTAAACAAAATCAATAATAATCATAATCATAAAATCATAATCTACTCTTCGGTTGCAGAAATTATGTTTTTATATTTAATTATTTATCATTCATTCAAAAAAAAATCTGTACAAACAAAATTGTGGATTCTATTCTCAATCTAAAAAGGGGCACATTTTGTTTTAAGATGTTTGTTCTTTTATGTAAAACATTTTGTTTTGTTCAAAATAAACCTTTGTTTTTCAACAAGTAAAGCCTTGTTCACATTAATTCGTACAATGGTGTAATGTAGGGCATGTAATATTTTTCTATGCTTACAACATGTATAAAAAAGAAGAAATGTTTCCAAAAAAACATTACAATGAATGGTCGGTATTAATTTTTTTTTTTTGCTTAGGTCCACAGAAATGAAAAATGTTCACTGATATAGTAAGAAGAAATATTTTTTTTTATCGATTTCGAACAAAAAAAAAAGATCAAGAACTAACTAGAAATCCAACAAAGTATGGATGTCTTTTTCTATGTCTGTATTTTTTTTAAAAGAAAAGAAGAAAAAAGCGTTTCTATGAATGTATTTTCTGGGTAAAAGACATATTGAAGAAAAAATTCTTTCACCCATAACTGTGTGTACGTCATTTTCTCTATCTCTTTTATACCAAACTCCCCTATTTTCTGTTTTTCGTATAATGTCGCAAAAACTGCTATCCAGTAGAAATGGGTTCTCATTTTTTTGTTGTTGTTTCTTCCAGCAATTCAACATTCATGAAGTTTTTTTTTCTACAGTCTGCAGTTTATTTCTTTCTCATAAATATTTAAAAACGCGTGCTCCCTTTTCTCTCTCATCGCACTTTCTCATTCTACTTTCAATTTCATTGTCTTTCTTGAAATTCTTCTTTCTCTCTCTCTCTCTCTCTCTTTACTCTGATGCACACTAAAAGCAGAAAAAAGACGATATCTTTTCATCTTGCTGAAACACAAATTGGATTTCTTAAGCCATTTTTACACAAATTCAATGTCCCAAATCATTTTTCAACAAGTTTATTAAATTTTGTTTTTGTTTTTTTAATATACATATCTATTTTTTTTCTAGTGAAGAGTTTAGATTTTATTGAAAAAAATACAGGATACAAGATTAGATGGTACTTTTTAGTTTTAAGGGTGGTATTCTTAATGGGTGCTTAGAGATAAGCACTGACTCAGCTCAGTTAAGCAATTGGGTCAACTCACATTTCATAATTTGAATAAAATCAAAGCTATTGTCTATCTTTGTGCCGAACATGAGTTTTGATAATTAAGTTTAGTTTTGTTGTGTTAATCACATTTTAAAATATGAAAGTTAGTGAGTTAAGCATTCATTATGTTTGACTTAGCAGTCATTAAGAATACGACCTTTAGGGTTTTTGAGAAGTCCTTAATTTACAGAAACTAAATATTTTATAAAAAAATTCGGAAGATATCTACTTTGCTTTTTAGACAATTCATTGACAGAAAAGAATGTCCGAATGTGCTTGACTTTGCCATTTTCTGTTCAAAAACGAGACCATAAAAAGCCTCATTATGAGGAGACCTTTCCGCAAACATTACATCTAATGTACATACGAACATTGTTTAAATTTCCATTTTTACAATGAAAGTCGTCATATTTATTGTAATCAGCTCAAGATACCCCTCTAGTATATGGATTATTAGATGATTGCTTTCTTGAGAAGACCGAACATTTTTTTTCTTAAAAGACACCCACACAATGTTTCCGAATGCTAATTTGTTGTTTTCTGTACATATAATAGCTTTTTCATTAGCTTTTTCTTTCGTACATTTCTGAAAGTTTTGATTTTCTTCACTTTTGTTGGAGAAAAAAACAAAAGATGCAATCAGCATTAAAATTGTTGATTCCTTCATTAAATTTTCTGCTTTGGACATTTTCAATTTTACGATTTTCTTTTGTCTTTTCATTATCTTGGATTCATCCTTTTTCATTGTTTCTATGCTCGTAAATTATCATCTTAAGCCTTTTTTTTCTCATTGTAATTGCTCACTCAATTTCTTGCTCTAACAATTGTACATTCCTCTCCTATTCTTCTTTATTTTCACTATTTCTATATCTTATTTTTTCATTCTCATTCACTCACTTATTTTACTTTTTTCATTTCCATTCTTCTACCAACATCCCTTTTTTTTTGCTAAGTTTGTAGTCGATATCTCGCAGTTATTTTCTTATTGATCTGTGTACAATTTTGAATACAAACATCGATTATAAACGCAGCATTTGTTACAAATTTCAATTAAAAGAGCTGTGTTTTCAAAAAAAAGCATAAAAATTCAATTAATATTTGTTTTCAATTAAATTCTTTGCTACTCAATTTCGCTCATTTCTGAAAGAAAAAAAAATAACTCAAAAATCTCTTGAAGAATTTATTAAAGACAATAATTACTTATACTGTATACTGTATATACAATTGACATTCCTTTAATACTTTGTAATCTTAGATTCGTCTAGCAATTAATAATATAATTTAGATACACTCGGGTTCTTTTTTTCTTGATAATATTATACTTCTAAGACTTCTTCGTGAGTTATTTTTTTTTTAACTATTTCTCTTAAAATTGACTATTTTTGTTTTGTTTTTGTTGTGTGTGTTTTTTTTAATAAATTGCAGACAGAACAAACAATAAAACTACACTTTTTATATTAATAATAATAAAAATAAAAAAAGTTACATCTCTAGATGAACTTTTCTATAAATATAGTGGCAAGTACCAAAAAAAACTACTTAAAGAACATTTTGAAGGCAACTTATTCGGCAGTTTCCTTTCACAGGAACATTTTCACAATGTTCCATAATGGATAGAAGAGATAAACCTGATACAGGTAAGATAGGATGTAGGTAGAAGTTTATATTGCAGCTATACAATGTATATGTCTATTTTCGTTGTTGTTGTTGTTGTTGGGAGGGAGGTTCATTGGTTCAATGTCTCACCCAACCACCACCACCACCTCATCCTCCTCTTACTCTCAACGTAATGGCAAATAAAATGTTCATACAATTTTTATGTGTTTCAGAAAGACGAAAAACTAAGATGTGAGCACCAAAGGTAAAAAAAGAGAGAAGAAAAACTTAACTAGAAAAAGTGTAATAGAAGATCTGTAGGATAAGTAAATGTGTAAGAATATGTTATGAAAGATAAGAAAATAAATGACTGAAAAAGAAGAAGAAAAGTGGATGATGATGATTAAGAAGCAACCCCCCCCCCCCCCCCATTATACAGTATAGCATTTCTAGGCGCAATAAATGAAACAAGCAACAACACAAAAAAAATATACCAAGGCTTATGGTAACTAACTGCAAAGTAGTTAAATTTTTAGTTTAGATTACAACAATATTAACATTTTTTTTTTTTGCTTCAAAGTTTTCATATGAAAAAAACACATAACTGATGTTAATTTCTACATTAAGATGTTTTATGAACAGTTGATTTTCAAACTCTGATTATACTTCATAACGAGAAATTTAAAGTGTTCTCGAAACTAGAACGGCAGTAGTTGATTCACTCAATAGTTATTTTTAGGTTTTATAGTTTTCAAAATAAACCTTTTATATACAAAAATTAAAAAAAAATATCGTCTGTTTCAAGATTTTGTCGCATTCAAACTGACATACAGTAAAAAGGTTATTCCGTGTCAAATCGACACACAAAAAACATTTTGGACCCTGGCAATTTAAATGTGACCCAACATTAAGCAGATAATTCTTACAAGACACTAATTAATTATTAGTTTTTGTCCATATATATATAACATGAAAATAATATTAAGTGATTCATCTATTCTAGTTTCCAAGAAACTTTCAATTTCTTCTTAGTGTTGCTCCTAAAAACCAGAGTTCGACATTCATAAAATCTTAAGTTCTACAAGTAAATTTTGGTTTAACTTTTGGCCACTTTTGCAGAAAACATGACACAATTTGTATGAAGAAAAGTAGGTCAAGATGAACCTGGGCAAAAGGTGTTACCTTACTACAAAACTTATTGATCCTTGGACAAATCAAAATCAAACAAAAGATCTTGTGAGATCAATAAAAGCAAATTTGGATCTTCACATAAAAGGAACCAGTGTGAAAAAAAAGAGAGAGAGAGAGAGAGAGGGAGACTCCAATAAAGTAAGTAGGTCTGAAACCAATGAAGCACACACGAAATTCGAGATAGAAAGAATGAAAGAAAACCAAGGCGTGACCTTTTTTTTTTTCTTCTTCTTCTAACCACAATTTCAGTTCAAAATAATGATGAGAATAACTAAAAAAAAGCGAGACTCACTATTACACTGCATTTTCTAACACTTGGTAAATACAAATACCATTAGAGGTTTTGAACCTACAGTATGTGTTAGTGTTAGTAAAGGTCTTTCTCTTATTCAGTTTTCTCAACAAGAAGATAGGACAAGTAAAAAAAAAAGAAATGCATAGAGTGAATATGGCACACAAAGACTCACTTCCGAATACTTCTTCTTCTTCTTCTTTTTCTTATACAAAAGACCCACTAATCACACATCAAAGAAAGAATTCGATTTCAAGCAAACAAAAACGACTGGAACTCAACAAAAACATACAGAAAAACCGTTGAGATTTCAGATGAAAAATATATTTAATCACAGGAAAGCATCAAGATTGGCTCTAATCAAAAACCCCAAAACGAAAAAAAAAATGTGCTGCTTTTATCATTTAATGCAAAAAGCATTTTACTAAAGTACTCAAAAGAAAATTCTATTTAGATTCATACAGACACAAAAACAAATTTCAGAGCTTAACATGAAAATCTTTTCAGAGATAATTCTCGAGTAACAAATGTATTATTATCAACCAGCTATTCAATCATTTAAAACAAAACAAAAAACGATTTCAAAAGCATTGAATAAATTTCCTAATGAATTAAACTACTAAACGTAATGAAATTCGTTATTTTTTTCTACTTTTGTTGATAACAAAAAAAAAATGCTAACAACAACTAAATAAATTAAATTCAAGATGCTTTAATCTGGGCTTCTTTTTTTTGTATGTTGAGCTCTTCTAAAAAAATACAACAAAAAACATTTCGATCTCTTCAAAAGCATTTGAGACCGGTGTAATTTCACCCTGGATCATTATTCAGTACAATAATAGTAGAATCGAATCATTATTGTCCTGGCTTAGCATCTTTATAATGATGTAAACCAGTAATGTTTTTTTAAAACTCAAGTTGTATTTGCTCTCAACGCAATTAATTCTGGATAATAAGATGGAATATATATGTTTACATCAACGTACATGCAGACATTGCAATCATTTAGATAGCAAAACAGGTTCCTCTCAAAACCACCACCACCATCCCTCAATTTTGCTATACAGCCCCATACATTTGTCAAAATTAATGTTTTAACAATGATACGCAAACCTATCTAATATATCCAAGTCGAGAACAACAAACAAAAATATTGTTGTTTTTTCTTTGTGAAATATTCATTAGTAGGGCTCGGATTTCTATGCAATATCAGTAAATGCTTCTCAATCTTTGGCCCAAGAGCCAATTGTGAAGTAACAATCACGTTTAGATCCATCAACAATTATAGTTTTTACAATCGAAAATACTGGCTAGAGACTAGAACTCTAGTTCATAACCAATAGTAATCAGACATCTAGCCTCTAATCAGCCTTTTTCGATTAGAAAAAGCATAATTGTAGTTGCTTTAATGATTAATTGATTATATTTCGCTATTGGCACATGGGCCACAGATTGCAAAGCATTTGCTTGACATTGCATACAAATCGGATCCCTAAAAGGCATGTATGTGTACCATCTCAAACGAGACGATTGTTGAAGGTGGAGGAGGAGACTTTCAAAGTTTATAGGTAATTTGGTTGGAGTTTGGTTGGATGTTAATTTGGTCTCACCGCACACACTCAGGGGAAGAAAAAAGCTCATTTTCTTCGAGGTGGAGGTGGAGGGTATTTCTCTAATGTAATCTTTTAATAGCTAGCCTTCACCTCCAACCCACACATACAGACATACAAAAAGGGTGGGAGGCAATCAAATACACAAGACATAAAAATGTGTTTGCAAAACACAATGCTTAAAGCATAAACTATTTTTTGCCACCCTGTATAGATTTATGAACCAATTCCATAGCCTGAGTAAGTTGATACATGTGTGAATTTCACTTTCAAACTGGGTCATTGTCGGTATTTGAATAAAAGATAAATTCACACACGCACATATTATGCTACACACACCTAGTTGTTATTCGTGACAGAAATGATAGTTATTCCCATTTCAAGAGATCACACACTACTTTCATTTCTTATTTGTTGGCAAAACTTCAAGATGACTTTTTTATTTTCTAGTTTAGAAAACATTCACAAAATCAGCACATTTGCAAACTATACAATGTTAGCGCTTGTAAATTACAAAAAAAAAAGTATCTTCTTTCTTTTCTAACCAAGAAAATTCACAATTGTTTCATAAGAAATAAGTTCAAACTTTGAATAATTTTGCATTATTTTTCTTCCCATAGACTTATCATACAGTGAGACATAAAACACAAATATACAGATCTGTCACTAGCTTATTTTGTGCGCAAGACAGGTGCCTAAACGCCTACAGCTTACGGCTATCGAGTTTTGGTTAAGTTGTTCTGGGTCGAATTCGGGTTACGTTTGCGGCCAGTTTAGGTCGAGCTTTTGGTACAGTTTATGTTGAGTTTGGTTGATGTAAAAATGCAAGAATAAACTGACGTCCCCTTTCGCGACCGAGGCAGGTGCCTCACTCGCCTAACCCTAGTTACGGCTCTGCAAAATACAGACAGAAAAGAAATAGAGAAGAATTTTAAAAGTGTTTGACAGAAGCATTTTTTCCCTGAATTTAATTATTATTTATAATATATGCTTGCATATATGTGTGTGTGTGTGTGTTTGGATGTGCAGGAGGGGGTTGGATAGAAGAACAAGTGATGATAAGCTAGAACGAAGATTTTCATTTCGACTTTTTTTTTTGCCATTTATTTTTGTTTTTCTTCTCAGAAATCTTAAGAAAGAATGAAAAAAAAAAGACGACGACGAGAAAAATGGCAACATCAATTTCAGTTGACGAGGGAAGAAGATTCCACTCCCTTTTAATCAACCCTCCAGTGTATCTCTCATAGACCAACGTTTGTATCGATTCCCTTTATCGAGCATTTCTTGAGGCAAAGTACAAATTCAGAGACATTACAAGATGAATAAACGAACGCTTGTTTCCATCTATATTCCTATGTAAACGCACTGATTCGCTCAATTGCACAACGAATTACATTCAGGGGTAATTCACAAATGACTAAAAAAAAACATACTTTCCGCAAAGAGTTTTTGAACCCTGAAATTCGGCAATCACTGAAAGCACTTTTATAATATTTTTTTTCTAAGCAGCTGGAAATTTGTATCAGAAAATCTATCCAGAAATTTTTTTTTTATGTTCTCATCTGTTTTTGACCAGAATGGCCACACATAAACTAACATTGGAAAAGGCTAAGGGTGACGTCACTTGTTTTAAGAAACTGGCAGCCTGTGCAGTTTCAATTTTTAATAACTTCACTGAATATGCTGCAGAATTTACCTTATTCCTGAACTGAAGGCACTTGGCCACTGAGGCACTTTGCCAAAGTGTCCCAGTTTTTGAGAATTTTTAAACGATCTTTCATGATAGATAGATCGGATGAGGTGGGCCAACACTTTAAAGCTCACCTCACTTTCTCTCTCTCAAGATTTGTCCCCAGTAAAACCATATTTTACTAAACAAAACCTCACTCTCTAAACATGGTGTGATCAGTGCTCTATAACTCAAACACAACTGCAGAACATGTTCGAGGAATTTAGAAAACGTGTTATCCTTTTGCATACAAAAAAAATGGAAAATATGTCAAAAGTTAACATTTCTAATTTATTATTAAATATGCTATTGTGATTGTTGTGAATAAATTATCTTTCAATTGCATTTTACTGATTGTTTCTATCTTATGTAGAAGTGAAGTTATTAAAAGCTGAAACTCCACATGGACTTTATGGACACCCTGTATATTAAACAGTGAGGAGGTATTTAGGTTTGGTTTTATTAGGTTGTTTGAACACTTGTGATTGGTCAGAATATTAACAAAAAAAAATTCCGTCATAAGAAAAAGCTGATCCTTTTTTCATATTTTTTTACAATAAAATTGGCCGGAATTTGAAATTCTTATGAAAATTCTTGCCTAACTTTCCGTATCTCTATTCTCCTCTTAGTGTTTTCTTTTAGATTTCTTACTTTTATTTTATTTTTTTTCGTAAAAAGATAAATCCAATAAATATTTAAAAGAAAATCAATAAGCTCATATAATTTTGGGGCAAATTCGCAGGCCCCTAAAATTCGGCAATCACTGAAAGCTTCCTTCATACAATACAATTTTTAGACATTTTCTCTCTCTCTCTCTCTTTTTTTTTTGTTCAAAATTCTACTAAATAATTTTATAGAACGAAATATGACTGAATGTTTCTTAATTAGTACAGACTTCAACAAAATAAACACATTAAAGAAATATGCTCATTTCTAAAGTAATATTAAAAGGCAACAAGCCAAACTATGAGCACATAGTTAATAACTAATTTATTATAAAAAAAATATTATGATGATAATTTTATAATAAATTACAGTAAGTCCTCAATTTGTGCGGTTAATTCTTTTCGATGGTTCCCGTCAAAGTCGAAAAACCGCGCAAGTTGAATGCCATTAAGTCCTATGTATTTTTTTTTTTTTGCGTTTACAGAACCAATTGATACGAGGCATTGTGGTTTTAAAGGGAAATACTGCAACCGCGTTAAGTCGAATCCGTGTAAGTAGGAAACGTACTGTAGTAAATAACTATACCCGTATAGCTTGGCATATGGTGCCTTTTACGATCACTTTAGTCTTTTGCCAAAAAGAATAATTATTTATCTTATATTTTAAATTTTAAGCCAAGAACTAAATCTTTTATGTTGATTACGATTAAGATAAATTAATTTTGACTAGAAAATTTCTGAAAAAAAAAATAGATCATATAAAGTGTGACAGTGTTCCTAGAAGTAAAGGTTTATTATTTCTCTCTTCTCTTAAATGAATCAGATGGAATCTATGTGCGTGTTTGTGTCCCTCTCATATTGTGCGTGTGTTGTTGTTGTTGTGTCACTATCAAGCAATAAAAATGTCACATACACTAATAACCTGGTGCCCATTTAAAGAGAAGGGTCACCACCTATCGATCAGTGGACAGGAAACCATCCTGTCATATGGCAATGTTTGTCACTTGACCAATACTCTTGCTCTCTATCTCTCTCTCTCTCTCTCTCTAGCAACCAAAAAACTAAGTTACGTTGCAACATTAACTCCCATAAACCACTATGAATCTTTGAGATGATGAAATACAACTTTTTTTCTTCTCTCAGCCAACTTCCTGTTAGTAAGATTCAGAAAAAAAAGAAGAAGAAAAATAGAATGAACGCATCGGTCTGGAAAAAAAAAGCATGGATCTTATTCATTATAATCAATCAATACAAAATACAAACATATTTTCATCTCTAATAGAAAATCATTCTAACCTTTAAACGTTTGCATGTAATTTATGTGAAATATTGTATTCGGACACTTATTCATAACAAATTATACAGCTATTCTAGAACGTTTTCTGCCTCAATTATCGACTCTCACCGTATCTTTTCATCAACTGAGAATTTTTTTCTTAAATCAAAAAATCATTCAGCCAAATAAATAGAATGGAATTATTTAAATTACTTAATTTATTTAAATTTTTTAATTTATTTTTTTTGCATGTGTGAACTTCTTGGTCTTAAAAAAATTTTCAAAGTTGAAAAAATAAATAAGTAAAATTAATTTTAAAACTTATGGTTGTTTAACAAACAACAAAAACTTGCATTTTGTCACCAGTTTTAAAATGAAAAAAAAGCAAGTACCCAATTCTCAAATTATCATAAAAAATGAATTTTGAAAGATATCGGTCATGAAATGACTTTTACACGATTCCGCCGTTACTCTCCTCTAGTTAGTTAAGAAACTTGGAATTTCTATAACAATTCATTCCTAACCTAACTGTAGACCTTAATTTAAAGTCCTGGTTTTCTCAGTGTCAGAGTCAGTCAATCCCTTTTCTCTCTCTCTCTCTCACTCTCTCAAGTAAAGAAGAAAACCTCTCTTTCTTTCTGTCAGATGATTAAAATTTATGCAAAAGATAAAAAGGATCAAGCTCCAATTTATGTTGAACACAAGAAATTCTGACAAATTAAGCTGATTAAGTATGCATACTCTCTCTCTATCTCTCCACCTCTAGTAAATCTAGTTTAGAAAAAATCAAGAAAATTACAAATTTATCCCTCACCCCGGTTTGTTCAAGTATTTGAACAAAGAAGAGGTCAAAACTAATATTTCTTCATGAACAAATAAGAGCTAACCTCACACTGACCCATAAGAAAAATTTGATTAAATGGGGATTTCGATTTTCCAAAATGAATCAGAAAAGAACACTTCAGTGGCAACATAATCAAATTACGTCAAACATTAATTACGAGGAAAACCGTTATTATTTCAGATAATTATATGAACAACTATTTTTTTTTGTGCTGTTTTTTTTTTATATTTCCTGCTGTTATCTTATTTGTTTTCATTGTATCTGATGGTTTTCTTCTTTGTGAGCTCACACATTGTCCCATCGTAAATTAATAACGCAGAGCGTTTCAAAGGGGCACTTTTTCAGTACATTTTACATCATTTCATTTAGAAGTGCAAAATCTAATACAAATAACTTCCAAGACATGATTGTAGCCCTCAAGTGCGTTTCTTTTAATTCTTGATAATAAATAAAATTGATCCTCTTTTTCTCTCTTTATCATCCTAATTCTCGTTTAGTTTTAAGCATCAAGTAAGTATAAAATACGTAAATGCGAGTAAACAATGGAACAATGGAACTCTGGTTATTATGCAGTTTCAGAGACAACATTAACAAGAAGGCCCTCATTTATAAAATGCGTTTCGAAACTAGACTCGAATAAATGAATAACTGAAAATTTTCTTTCGAGAGATATCTTTTAAAATAAACTTTCTACTGCAATTTGAACTTTTCCATTGACACTGTTATGAACAGCTGATTTTCGAACTCGCTGATTAAACCGCGTTTCAGAAGTAACATTAAAGACAAATTGAAAGTGTGTTAAAAACTAGAAAGGTAGCTCAATCAGCTAATAATATTTTTATGTTGATATCTTTCAAAATAAACAGGTTTATAGACAAAAATTAAAAAAATATATATATCGTCTGCAAGGCGCCGCCGACATAAAATTGGGTCATTTTTAAACTCACTGAAAACCAGAATAATCAAAGAGTTCAGAGTGCGTTCACACAATTTAAAACCATCTTAAAATCTTTAAAAAAATATAGAAATCCAATTTTTTTTTAAGCTATCAACACAAATCTACTTTTCTAGTTTCTAAAACACTTTTAAAGTTTCGAAGTTCTAACAACGATGTAACTTAAAAGTTAGCTTTACTCTGTTACTTAAATACACAACAAAAACAGATATAAAAAGCAAGCTATTCAAAGCAGATATTTAACACTTACCCCCAATCGGTTATTCGATGATTAAATATACTTGATATATGATGATGGCACATAAACACGCAAACATCAGTCAAAAGTTCCACGATCCCTTTTTTTTTTCTACTTCTTCTTCTTCTTCTTCTTCTTCTGAAAAGTTGTGTGACTTCAAAAGTTTATCAGTACAAAAAATAAGCTTAATATACAATATTTTCTTCTTCTTCTTCTTTTAGATGTGATTTCTCCAAATGTAATCCGTCCACAAGTAGAACATAAAAGATATTGAATTTCAGAGATGATCACAAACAACATACAAACGTAAACAGATGGCAGACAGACAGACAAAAAAAGAAAGAGAGAAAAATCTCTAAGAAATGTCGTTCAAATCAACAAAACGAAAAAAAAAAAAAAAACACACTCACTCACTCACTGAAAAAACCACAGTAAAATTCATTATTACAGCATCACATTTTAGTTCAAGATGATTATTGTGTGTTTCAAATTAATCAATCCCCCCTTTTTGTGTATTTCTTTTTAGAGATTATAAATGCAACCAAAAAAAAAAAACAAGAGAAGAAAAAATACAACACAAAATCACAAGTCTTAATTTCTATCTCTTGTAATGTCTGTGTGTTTATATCAAACCCAAAGTTAAAAAATGCAGCAGAGAGAGAGAGAGAGAGAGAGAGAGAGAGAGAGAGAGAGAGAGAGAGAGAGAGAGAGAGAGAGAAAAAAAAGTGGCTGTATTTTTTTTAGGTTAGGTGGTGTTCTCTCAGTAAAGTAGATTGTAGAATACTAGAAAGAAAGAAAAAAAAAAGATGCATCAAGATCAGAGCGGCGGCGGCGACGGCGATGCAGAAGCAGCAGCATCACAAGATGTGTGGACTAGAGATGATGTTGATGCAGCATCAGAAAACTCCTCTATTTTTCCAACCGACAACACAAACCAAACTAATGCATGCAGCCATTGGATATCATACACACACACACCCTCTACCCCATTTTTATCTAAAGGACCAGATTCAAGAAAAAAAAAAAATAATAATTGACACTTAAAAACTTCAGACTTGAACAACTTCAACTTAACATATACTATGTTTACATGTACGAAAATAACCACTCATCTTGATAACTTCATATGTAAATGATTGAAATTAATAGCTAAATGAAATAAACGTTATGAAAATTAACTGCTAAATCGAAGTACTTTTTTTTTCTAAAATAAAAAAAAAACCAATCAAATCATAAGTTCACCTCATCGAATTTTAGCATGTATTTGAAAATCACTCTAAATTAGTAGGTACTGTTGAGTGAATGTAAACAAATAATAATTACTAGTTTCATTTTTAACTGGCTAAAAGATTAGTGGTTAATTTCTCTGATTTAAAAACGTGGTAATAGAAAACCCATCCTTTTCAAGAAAATTTCAATAAAACCGTTTTCTTCTATGTCGGAATATTGTGTTCTCAAGGTTCCTAGTTTTATAAATTCTTCTTGAATTTGGACCTGTCTGTCTATCTATCTGTGTGATCTTTTCTAACCACCCAATTCGAAAACATCCGCACAAACGTAACAACCGAAAAAATAAAATACATAAAAAAAACACAAATTCACTACAAAGGATCAAAATGAATCCAAATTTAACTTTCTTTCCATATTTTTATATAAAATAAATTTCTATCAGAAATGAATACTTAAACGTGTTATTTTTCTGCATGGAAAGAGCATTTTATATACAGTTGAAATGACTTAATTATCAATAGATAATTATTGATTTAAAAGAACTATAAAAAAGAGACCTAATTTTCGACAGATTCCAACCTATAAAAATTAGAGCACGTCAAACAGACGACTTTTATACATTAGACACACACACACACACATTATAAATACATCCAAATGGAAAAGTTCATTGTAAAATAACAGTGGGAAGATATTTGAAATTGTGTCAATCAATTTTCAGGTGCTAAGCGACCTACAAAATTGTTTTGAAGAAGGTGTGCATTTATTATTACGTCAGTAGTAATGGTAACACGGCGATAGAGCCTTGGGAAAGGGTTATTATTATATTGTAGGACTCATTAAAATGATCCCATTTGTCCGTTATCCTTTTCTCAAAAGGGCAATTCATGCTCAGGAATGACGTCAAAGATTAAAACCCATCCTCCTCCTCCTCCTTTATATTTCTAGTTCGTGGAAATATGTTTTATTTGAAAAGAAAAATAAATAAGCCTCCCGTTCAAAACATACGGAATAAAACTGTGATAAAAATCCAGCTCGATAGATTACATCTGTATAACAAAATAATAATTTTTTTAAAAAAAAGAAACCTTCCAAAAAAAAAAAGTCTGCAGATAATTTAACATAAAAAAATTTCTCGTTTACAAAAAATCTTATCAAAGATAATTTTTGAGTGTTAAAATGCAAATAAGAAGAGAGAAGGCTTTAAGTAAATTAGGTTATTGAAAAAAAAAGAAGATAATTTAATACTCTAATCAGTTTAATGAAACAAAATGCTATTACAATATAACAAGGTGGAAAAAATTAAAAATTTTTGGATAAAAATAACTAAAGTTAGAGTGGTTCCTGTAAGTCGGCAATCACTGATTACATTAAATTAACAGGCAGAAATAGAAGAAACCTCGTTCTCTATCGAATTTACTAAACGATGCGCAGAACCACAAATTTACGAGTAAACCTGTCCAATTAATAACATTCTAGGCTTTTTTTCTCTCTAAATACATATAAACAATAAGCAAATGTCCACAATGCTTTAACATTATATACTCATTTTCTATAAACTGAACACTGTGGCTGAAATGTTTTTTTCTGTAATTTGTGGAGAACCCTTGAATACGAATGAATACAGACAGAAACAAATCTGAAGCCTTTATTGTCATTTTTGATGTATATTTTCTTCTAGTATTTTATCCATGTGTGAACCATTTCTTAGGCCAGTGGTTACCAAACTTTCTTTCACTCACGGCACAGTATTTTATTCCAGGAGAAAACTAGCAAACCTAACAGCACATTAGTCTACTCCGGTACACCCTTTTCGAACCCACCGGTTTAGTGTTTTAGAGTTTCTTTATTTTCCTTTTCCCAATAAAGTGAACATTTAATTAAAAATATTAAACTATACAATCAATATAACATCCAAAAGTTCATAGCACACCCTTTGGGAATCACTGCCTTAAGCCAGGAACATACATACAGAAAACGCCGACTGAAATTACAAATGAAAGTATAATTTATCTAATTTAAATAATTCTATTCTATTTCCTTTTTTTTTTCGGTCTACCATGTCTCCCAAATAAGTAGAATAGAAATATTTAATTACGAGAAATTCTATTTTCCGTTGACTTTTTCTGAATGTGTGACCGTGGACATACTATCAAATTAGGGAGAATCACACATGCTGACAAAACCGTGTGTGATCATTCCCTTAGTTGTCTAGAAATTGTGCAAATTGCAGAATAACTGGTAGTAATCATGTACGCCCAGAAAAGAAAATTCTAAATCCTATTTATATGTAGCAAAGACTTTTTTTACTTTCTGTTGCAAAGACCAGAACACTTATTTTCAGTTTTAATGTAACGTGGTCCAGGTTCCTTCTTGTGACACCCTGTAGAAACAGAAGGTGAAACACTTAAGTCAAAATTCAGTCTTGACAGTAAGGCACCCCTTGGTGCACAGATGTTCGGACATGGGTGGCCCGAATTCTAGAGAATTCGTGGAACCAAGTCCGACCGTGAGAAAATTGGAAATAAGTCCCAAAAATACCTTTCCGTTTAAGGTAATATCCTTGGCCCCGAGCAATGATTGACCCAGTTGGTCAATCATTGAGCCCTGAGGTGACAGTTGCCCCTCCCAGGAGACTGGACAAGTGAGCTTGAGACTTGAGTGTGAGACAGTCAGAGTAGAGAGTTCAAACTAGTAAGTTGGAACTACTCAGAGTTTCGAAAAGTAAAACAGTAAAGTTTTAACTTAAAAGAGAATAATCTTATGTAAGGAACTGTACATAACTTTGTTATGTTCATCATAATAATCGAAGTAAAAGAGTATATTTTATTCAACCTAAAAGTTGTTGTGTGCAGAGTTTATTGGGTCTTAGTACTCCTAAAATAGAGGAGTATCCAGCAGAAGGCACTCAGACACAGCCTGAGTCCCTCTGCCTGGAGCCTCCAGCGACTCAACGAAAAGAACATATAGTGCCATCGGCATCGTCAAGCCCTATATCCAAAGATCCCTAGGAAAGACGGTCTTTTTGTGGGCCGTGCCAGGCAAGGCAAGTAAATGTCGCGCCCGGTGAACCCAACCCCCAGAGGTTCAACAACAGTAGAGGCTGGCCCGCAGCAGTCGACAACAGAGTCGACCCCGGCACCACCGATTCTTCAGAGGGAACAACGTCGTCGTCAACAACGAGGTTCCTCCTCCTCACGAGTCGGCACCGAAGGTGTCAAAGGAGGGCCAGCCACGTCACATTCTTCTTCTTCTTTTGATAAGTAAGCGTGTATAAGCTATAGCTGATTTATTTATATATATATTTTTTTTACTTCTTCTATACTAAAAAGTTATCTTTTATAGTATGGTGTCCGTTTGGAACCTTCATAAATAAAACAAATAAAGTGTAGATTGAAGTATCGTTTCATCATGAATAATTTAAAGAAGAAAAACCTTTTGAAAGATTCATGACTTTTTCAGAGATTGTTGCAGAGGCAAAAAAAAAACCACGGCTCAAAAGTCAATCATTCAACTCTGCATCAATTATATCTTAGAGAAAACACACACACACGAGTGACTTCCTCAAGCTACTAAAAAAAATCCCAAACAGAAACGTAAAACCCTCATTTCTAAACCTCGAAACCCATCACAACAATGATAGCCAATAGAGCGAAAAAACGGCTAACCAAAATAAATAAATAAATAAATCCAAATTTGTAGACAAAATTTTGAGTAACGACCAACAGAAAGAAGAGCACTGATTTCACCGGAAATTACTCGAATCCAAGTTACAATTTTGCAAATCGACTTTTCAACGCAAACAAAAAAATCCCCTCAAATCAATAATTCACTAAACAGATTTTCATAGAAACACGTAAAACCAATTGCAATAAACCAAAGCAAAAAAAAAAAAATTAGATGTGCTTCACAAAACGGTTATTTTTGTCTTAGTAAATCATACGCGCTCATATTTTATCAAGCAAAAATATCACTGGTTAAGAAGTCAGCGTTTACAATGACACTAAATAAAAACTAAACATTTTTATATAAAACTAACAATCTTATTTAATCTTATTTGGAAAACCAAATAAGATTAAAACATTTTCAAAGTTTATTTGACACTATAAAGAAAATGAAATGCAATGATGATGCAAATTTCATGATATTTTTCAAAATACACTTTTCATAATCGTTAGAAAAAGAAAAATGACAGCTTATTTGACGAAAAAATACAAATCACCTTTTTTTAAAAAAATAATTCGAAGATCTCCACATGAACGCAGAAACACTGCATTGATTTACTATGATTAGGAGAAAAATAAAACCCAATTGCATTACCATAACTTTCGAATCGGGCGTTGGTCATGAGAGATGAAGATATTGTTGTCTTGAATACCTTACTGGGAATCTAATACACTTCAGATATCTGTTAACGCTCTAGCGGTTCGCGTGCAATAATTTATTATAATTTATATTGTGAAACGCAATTGCAGGAAAAACCCCAAGTACGACAATTTTATATTAACCAAACTTTTGAATTGGGTATTACTGTACTCACTAAAATGAAGGCATTGTTTGCCTTGAAACAAAAAAAAATAAAGAATGAAATTTTTTAAAAAAATTCTTTAGAAAACAGTTTATCACCTTAATCCAGATTTATGTAAAAAAAATGTATTTTGAATCAATTCTAACCTCCCTCTAATCCGTTAATAATAATCATACGAATTTAATTTAATTTTTAATAATCTTTTTTTTATTACATTGAATTCCAATAAAGAAAAAATATTAACGATAAACCACAAACGGTAGCTAAAAATTTCAGCTAGGGTTTTTTTTATTTACGCATGAAACGTCCATACATTATAAACAAGCTACTTTTGGTATGGACCACAAACTACACTACAATAGGACTACCTACGTCCAATGCCATTCGCTTGACTAAATCAGCCCAAGTTTGTTCAACCGAACACCAAAAGAAGAAGAAAGAAAAAAAAAAACCTCAAGAAAGCCACTATTTGTTAGCAAACAAGAGAAATCGACGCCTTAAAACGTGTTGTTGGTCGTATGCAACAATAATAACAACAACACACGTTGGTGGTAACGGTGGGGAGGTGCAGCACGTTTGTGTGTGCCAAAAAAAAAAAAAAAGAAGCTAAGCGAAAAATTGGTCTGACGGGACCAGTTTTCGTGTGAGAAAAACACCAAGCGAAAATAAAATTTCAAATGTCTTGCTTACATTAATATAAGAAAGAGAAAACCAACAGCAACAGCAGCAGGTATATTACAACGCTCAAATCTCCTCATAAGAAAGAAAGAAAAAAGTTACAGCCTTTTTTTGGTATATACAAAATATTGTTGTGTACAAGCTGTTTTTATGGTTGTGATCATATTTAATGTTTGTTGCTAAGAAAATGTGTGTACATAATAAAAAGACAACCTTTCATAAATGTTTTTTTGTTGTTGTTCACAGCCATTCTCTCTTGTCGAATATATTGCAAAAGTCTAATAAAGAAAAAAACGTTTCTCTTTTGTATGTGTGTTTAAAAGTCTTATCACAAGTCTGCAACCAACTACTATGTTTTTGCCTGAAATAACTTGAGGACAACAACTCCACTTTTGTATCAGGCATCGAATATTTATTTGTAAAATGTTGTATTGAGACAAAGACGAGAGATTAGAGAAAAATAACCAGCTTATCATATGACCGTAAATTGCCATGTCTAGCTAATAACATTGTTAGAGTCACAAACGCAATGATAAGTACTGTCACATGTGTATCACAACTTTATAAGTCATTGACTAGGTCGTGATTTTGCAACAGTCACAAAAAGCAAATTGCAAAATATTACTATTGACAAACATTGTCACGTGATTGCCACTGACTGGCATACAGAATAGTACGAGTCATAAAATAATAGCACACAAGGAGTGACACCATAAGATATGATTGTCCCAGTTTTATGATTTTTTTTCTCTCTAACGAGGCCCTAGATGTACAGCATAATATGACAGTCATAAACTCATAACATTTAAGATCATAAATTGTCAAATTTTTATGATTTTTTCTGTAATAAGTGAGGTCCACGGACCCATTTTTACAACATCACAAATCTCAACAATAATTTATAAATCTCCCACAAATTATACCCAATACAAATGGAGATTCTATCTTCACTGACGTTTTCATTAGTCAATCAAAATCTTGCCTTTGTTAGCTTTATCTTGATTGTTTAGATTATTTGAATAGAAAAAATAATAGTACGGATAAATTCTCACTTTGTACACAAAATAGGAAAGTACTGAAATTGATTAATAAATGTTTAGTAACTTTTCTTCAATTTTAAAATAAAAAATTTCTGCAAATTGTCATGAAACGTTTTTTGAAAGATATCAATTTCAAAATAATTTAATGTGATTCCCTTACCCTTCCACAGTTTTGAATTTACTAAATTTATATATTTTTCTCTTTTTATTGTGTTCATGCGTAAAATTAATAAATTAAATTTTAAATTATAGTCACAAACTGAAACATTGAATTTATTGATGGGTACGGTAACGATAGCTAGACACGGATCGAACACAATCTAATACCAGTTAACTTCGTCTTATGTTTATATTGATTTCACAAATTCGAACATTAAATCTGATGCAAAAAAAGCAGGAAGAAACATCGATCCATTTAGATTTCAGACCCATTTCCAATCATATCTTCAAGTGATTTCAGATCACCCTTCGTTTTAGTACAATAATAAACGTAAACGAGACACCTACGATATAGCTCGTGTACAGTACACACACCCGAGGCCTCATTTTTAACTAAACTCTTCATGAAAAATGGGCAACAAATATGTTTACAAAATTTCATAGTGAAATTGAGTAATGAGATATACTTTTGTGTGGTGTCTGAACAGAAAACTGACAATTTCACACAACTCATAACAAAAAATCTCTCTCCAAAGAATACCAGTGATTAATTAATTGTTCACTAGCAGCATACAAAAGCAAACGCAAACAATAAATGGGGGAGGGGGGAAGAAAAAACTTCTTCTTGGTCATGTAATCTGTTTGTTATGGAACCAAATTTAACTTTTCTCTATTCGATTCACGCCTCCACCCCCTTTCTCCACACACACATACACACTTTCAATTCAGATTCCAAGATTCGGATTCGATCAATAACAGAGAACACATTAATTGACTCAATTTCCTTTTTCAATCGTCCCTTCAACATTCTCCCAAACCCGTCATCTTTTTCTCCCTTCTCTGTTAAAGTGGACCAATGTTACTTACATAGTGAAAAATCCATCACTAAAAGATTTTCACTGATATGCATAACAATCAACCTAAACAGAGTAGAAAATGTGCATTACCAATGCCTTAAGCAAAAAAAAAATAAACGTTCTGATTCTACATTACCGAAACTGTTTTTATTCAATTATTAATATTGAATTTTGCGTAAAATATCTTTAAAAATTGAATAATTATTACTCTGCAAACAGCCCGGAGAGCTTATGACTGTAACAATTTAGAATAAAACTGCATAAGAAATGCACTGTCAAAATAAACTAATAACTTTGTTACAGTAGATGATAGAAGTTTACATTGACAATCCAAGTTCTATGCTGCTTCTAGATAAATAGTCCCTATGCCACAGGCACTCTGGGCTGCTTGCAGAGTAATTATTCGTATTCAAATTCAAATATACCATAAAATTCCCCAAAGCAAATTTAAAATTTAGTTGAAAAGCAGCAATAAATAAATTCCATTGACAACATCCTCTGGAAGTAAATATTGTTCAACGACCCTAATCATAAATGACCAATTGAAATTACCTATTAAATTGGGCAACTAGACTGCCAACTTAGTAGTTTTGCACAATGACTAGTGATTTTGAAGAATAGCTTACTTTTCACTTTGGAATAAACCGATACACATGTGAGAGGGCATGCACAATAAAAGAAACATTCATTACACAAAAAGGCACTACACAAGTTTAAAGTTAGAGATTAATTTGTAAGCGTAATTTGCATGAAATGCGGAAGGAAGACAAATTCCTTTCTCACCAAATAAAATGGAAATGACAGCAGCTGTTGTTGCTGCTGCTGCTGTTGATGTAAATGCAACTTTTAAAAAAAAGGAACAGAGGTCATTGGGCTAACATCTCAAATGGAAAGAGAGAATTTCTCTGTTGATGACAACTGAAATAGCTCATTTTTAAAGTAGTTCATTCATTCTCTTATAATGAACAACTATTTTTCAATGTCATCATAAAAGCGATCACAATTTTCTACCTCTTTCTCACATTCCAACACCCACCAAACTTTCTAAACGGCAGAAATGCAAAAGAATTTTTTTCCATCACTGAAAAATTCAGCCATTAGTTTTTTGGAAAATAAAGCTCTTTAAACTAGAGAAAATTCAATGCTTAGAAACGTTTTTTTTTTCCTATTTCCAAACTATACTCAATCAAATATGGACAGTTTCACAATGAACTTAACATATAAAGAATGTTTTTTTACGTTTCACTTATACAAAACTGGAAAACCACTTACCAAAAATATTTTCTTCTCCACCTAAAGCAGCACCGCTGACATGAAACACATAAAATATATAAAAACTGATTTGCAGTGGTGGAAAAAGCAATTGCTTTCATTAAAACATAATAAAACTTCACAGTACAATTCACAGTTGATTTACATTGGAACCAGATGAATTCCTAGTATTTGTTTTCATGTTAAATAAAAATTTTAATGCTATTCTAAGAGATCAGAGTGTGAAAATATTTTGTTTATGTGATGTTTTTGTCGGTTTTTTTGCTGAAACATAACTGAACTCAATAGCCCGCAACTAAACGTAACAAAAACTGGGTGAGTCATTTGAAGGTAGCCTTATTCATTTTTAATGCACCTCAATAGGTAGGAGGAGAGAGGAAAGAAAAAAACACCTCCACTTAACATAAATGGACTTTGTGCTTCCAAAATCCATTTGAGTATAATGAGTACAATAATCATCATTTTCCACAAATTAGCGAATTAGAACATAATTGACAATGATTAATTTATTAAAATAATTATAACTTTCAACAAGAAATGATCATAAATTAATTTTCGAATATTTGACCTTACCAGTATTTTCAAGTACCTTCTTCCATTAGCCTCCCATTACTTACTTAAGAAGTACGTGTAATGTCTTTGCATGAAGCAATAAAACATTTTCATTGTCACTCAATTCCGAAGTTTTATCCGACGACTTAAAAAGTGTAAGATTTTTATGTGAAAGACCAAAAATACCACCGACCTATAATGAAGATAAATTTAAAACCATCACACACGGTTACAAAATACAAGTTTTGTTGCAGTAGTCAAAGTTTCCACTCAAGACTCGTGAGTCCGTAAACATTTTTGTGAGAACATACACAATGTGTAGTCCAGATACATGTATATGATGATTCTTGCAGTTCCATTGCAAACTGTTACATGTTACAGCCGGCAGCCATAACCAAATAAACATTTTAACAAGGTTTTAAAAGGAATGGAGTTTTCTTCTTATCGACATGTGTACTGACTCGTTTTCCCCCTTTCTACACATTTATTTATGAAGAAACATAACATTTTTGGTTTTTGGAGCGGGTGCTTGCAACGGTGGGAATTCACCGAAAAAAGAGAGCAATAGTGATCAAGAACGGGCGTTCATGTTCACTACATAATCGTCTGGTGAGTACCGGTTAGCAAGCGAGCAAACATTCGTCACCTGTGTTCGAAAAAGAATGGCAAGATGGCGGTACATCAAAAGAATAAACATGTTCTTGTTTCTTTAGTGTGGACGTTGATTATTGTGCATAACATTGATCAGTCATATTCAATTCACCATTAAAAACTAAAGTGCTCGCTGTAAACGATAGATCAACTGCGAACAAGAACATATTCGCTCCGGTATGGACACAAGGTAAGCAAACGTCGGCGAGCACGAGCAAATGTTCCCTTTTTTGGTGAATTCCCAGCCTAACTCATAAACATTTAATCGTTTTTGAAATACTTTATAGTCTGGATAAACAAATTTGTGTCACTGTCATGTTGCAGACTCATGAGTCTGAATGGAAACAACATACACGTAGAAAAACGCAGAAATGGTAAAGACAGGAAAACAACAACATTCAAATTAAAGAGAAAAGACAAGAACACAAAATAACATTTTATACCGCACAATGGACCATTTGCCCACTGAAGTACAAACAACTCTCCTGAAATATAAAATCGATAAATTCCATTAGTAATTAACCTGTTGTTTGAGCGATGCTGTGCTCATTGTTGACGATCCCTGAGGATTTTCTAGTAGAATGGAAGCAGAAGCCACACTCTGGCCACTGCAAAGTTGAACATTGACGTAACGGCAAAATGGAATTCCATTTCCGACACCAGCTGTCGACAAAACACCATCCACTTCTTTATCTTGCCTTCTGAATACATACAATGTCTTTTCGTTCAAAGTTAACGTATTTGTCGTCTCGTCAACCTCCTCGCTTTTATTTGGTTTACGATACAGTTTTAAATCACATCCTTGAAGATTGAAAACGATTTCGACCTAGTTTTTCATTAAATAACAAAATATGCAATAAAACAATATAGACAAAACATCAGATAATTAATTATTCTTTGTGTATTACCTGTCTTAACAAACTAGGAACATCAATTATAAAACTACCGGTAGGGTTTTCTAAAAGCACGGTAGCACGTAAACTATATGACGGCCTCTCTTTTGCATAAGTGCCGCAAAGTTCCACGTTAACGTGACCACAAAACAAACTGCTATTATTTGCGTTTCCGTTTGTTTGTGCCACTTGCGTTCCGTTTTTTGACTCGATAACATCGCAAGCAGATCCAGAGCCTTTACCCCAACCATCGACAAACCCTTTCGCTATGACTAACTTCAATTCGGACCCTTTCAACTGTTGCTTCTCTTCGGCAATAACGACCGAACTAGGTGGATGAGGCAAGAGACGCAAAGGTGACCTGATTGCACTCTCGATGAACGTCGAATGGGACGACACAACCGTTGCTAATGCATCAGATGGTGGAGTTACAGAATAGTAAAGTGTCACTTCATCGAGAGGCACAAGCTTAGCCTTTTGCGCAATAAAAATAACATTAGTATTTCTGTTACTTCATTCGGTACAGATGAATTCACTTCCACAATTTTTTACCTTTTTACGCAACTTTTGAATGCGGTTTATCACTTCTCTTGCAACTCCCTCATCCTGCATTGATTGATCGGGTTTGATGTTCAAAAGCACGAGCACCTAATAGTAAATTTATGGAAGATACTGTAAATTTTGGCTCGGTACGATCGATCGTCCTTCGAATTGCAACCTCATTGTTTGCATCTGCTTCGTAAGTGTCGGCCAAATCTTTAGCCTTTTCACTGCTGAACGAATACATGATTCGTACATCCTCGGGAAATAGTTTGTGACCCTGAATTTCCATTTCGTTTGATTGCAGGAACGTTTGTAACTCAGAATCGGTAAGTTCCTTCAAAAAAGTTAATTTAAAACGTTATTATAACAACCTATTGCTAAACAAAGATGCAATAAAACTTGCTTTGATTGCCTGAACTAAAGGCTTGAATGCAGATTTAAGCCGCGCGCCTAACGTTTTGTGATCTGGTTCGGCTCGAAGGTTAACTCCGTATTTTTCTTTGTCGGTAGACGTGGTCAAAGCACGGACATTCAACTCCTAAAAATTGATTGTAATTAAATTAGATGTATTAGTAATTTTAACGCGAAAAAACCTTACGAGCAAAATGTATTTTTCTAATGCTCGAACATCGTCGAGACAATCTTGGTCTTTGTGAATAACCACAACTTCGGGCAAAGGATACTAAAGTAATACATTCAAAAATAAAAAAACAATTTTAAGAGATTTATTCGAAACATTGAGATGTTTTATGAACAACCGATTTTCGAAAGAAATTGAAAGTGTTTTAGCTACAGCAAATCACTTAATAGTAGTTTCAGGTTGGTATCTTTCAAAATAAATCTTGTATAGACAATATTTAAAAAAAAAACATCGTCTAGCTTTAAGTTGAGCCATCTTCGAACTTAACATAAAAGCTTATTCTAAAAGATATTCACATTAAAATGCTCTTTAGTGCTTGAGCTACCCTTCTAGTTTCTAATACACTTTCAAGTTTCTTTTAATGTTGTCCCCGGAAGCCAGGATATCCAGATTTCGAGGGGCGTTTACGACTTCAAAACCACCTTAATCGGCAACGTCTTTCTGTCTCGTATCACACGTCCGAGTTCAATGACAGCCTGCATTCGAGCAACAGCCCTCTCAATACGTTTGTCTATAAGCGACTCTCTGATAAAAAAAACGAGACAAAAGTCATAAATAAGAAACCTGAACTACAAGAAATGATGCTATTTACTTAGGCCGTGGAAACATCATATAATGAACACTGTCGTTAGACCCTTCTTTGCTAGTTTCGACACCATCGACTAAGCGACGAAGATTCTGATACATAAGTTCCGTCAGAAACGGAGTAAAAGATGCCTAAAAAAATAAAATATCGTAAAGCCGAGATATAAAGAAAGTCCTTTGTCACTTACCATAATTCTAATCATGACAAACAATATGCCAAAAAGTGTTTGAAGTGCATGAACACAGTCATCTTTGCCATCTTCACCCTAGAAAACATAATAAATTACTCATCGTCATCTGTGACAACTTAAGAGATCGACTTCGAACCTTAAGACGTCGACGGTTGACGCGGACGTACCAGTTGGTCAGATTATCGACAAACTTCACCAACTGCGGCATCACAGTGTAAAGTCTGTATGCTAAATGAGCAGAAAAATTGAATAAAATCAGTTTGAATTTATTGTATTTCCTTTCCCTTTTTGAAAAACCGGACAAAGATGGGGACAGTTTTTGAAAGCAACTTCTGAACGCATTTCAAGATTTGTTAAGAGTAAACTAATGCGCCTAGATAATTTTCATAATATCTTTGAAAATAATTTTTTTTACAGCAGTTTGAAACTATTTTTCACCATTTTCACTGGTCAAAAACATAAAAATAGCATAACTATAAACTGCCATTATAATTTAATCTTAAAATTTACAATAATAATCTTTTCAAAAGGTCAAAAGCGCAGGGCCAGTTTCACACGTTACGAGTATCACGATACGTGTAAGATACTGAATTTACACGTTCACCAATAGAAGCATTCATACGGCCTACGGCAATACCTGAACGCTTCTCTTGCTGTACATGTAAATTCAGTATTTATCCTGCACGTATCGTTGTGTAAAACTAGCCTAACTCTTGTAATACAAAAACAACAACATTATGACAGCTTAAAAAAGGAATAAAAGACTATCCATTTAAGAACAATAGATGAAGCCACCACTTTGGCCCTGTTTTGACCTTCCTCTTGGCACTAATAATAATGAAATATACAAAAATAAGATTCTATCTTTTAGAAAAAAACATTTTTTTATTACTTATGTTTGATTAACCATAATGTGGTTTTTATTCAAAATTATAAGTTATAAGTTAAAAAAAATATTGTTGTAAATGGAATCCGATCTATTGTATTTTTCATTATCAGTGCCCTTGAGGAGGGCTCAAAACCAGTCGCTTCAGCTATTGTTTTTAAATAATAGTTTTGTTTTTGTATTACAACAGTATGCTTTTGACCTGTGAAAGAGATCATTATTGAAATTATTAATATTTGGTCAAGAAAACAAAATTATTTCTTTAAATATATGCGCCATTATGAAATCGTCAATGCACCCTGTTTAATATTCGAGTTCAAGTTTAAATAAATCTTTTAAAAAAAACATTCTCATCGCTTTTTTCAGCAAATTTTCTGCGCCATAACTCTAAATGAAGTCCCTCTTCATTATTGTCAAACTCCTTTCTTTCGCTTAAAACACTTACCAGCCATTTCGACTTTAACAAAAACAATGAGAGACTGTGTGAATGAGACAATCCATCTGTCCATAATGTTTTCAGAACAATTCAAAGCCGATTCATTGTATCGAAATGTGACACCTTCTTCCTACAATAATAAAATCGTATGGAGAAAAAAAAAAAAAAATCTAAATTATATCTAAAAACAACAACAATGGGTTAACCAGCTGTTTACTTTTTCAAGCCTTTCAACGTTTTGAACCAAGAACCGATAAGCATTGTACCACGGTAGAAAAACATCCTTAAGAACGTCTCGTACTCCTTCCTCCTTAAATCGCAGATTGTCGCCTCTAACAGCCGGAGAATTAATCAAGTATAATCTGAAATAATATCATTAACATAACTATCAATATATAGTGTATACTCGGAAAGCCTAACAAATAAGAAGAATCTGGTAGCAAAGTTTACCTAAGTGCATCGGCTCCGTATTTGTTAATGATTTCGAGAGGATCTGGATAATTTTTCTTCCGCTTACTCATCTTTTGTCCATCACTTTAAATACATATATCATTTGTAAAAAAAAATGTTTTTTTTTGTATTTATCATAATGCACAAGAAATAACCTGGCCAGGATCAGCCCATTGCAAATAAGGTTTTTGAACGCTGGTTCATCAAAAAGTGCCGTTCCAAGTACTTGCAATGTGTAAAACCTGACGTAAAATAAGGAAATACAAGAATACACGCCGCCTTAATGAAAATCACTGTACTACTGCTACTACTACTACTACTACTACGACGTAGAAAATACTGTCGTTTCGTAACCACTTTCAGCCATAACCTCAACGGTTAAGATATGTGAACACAAAATAAATTATCTTTAAAATATCTTTCAAACTCTGGTTAGTTATGTAATTATGTTGCTTTTTAGGAGCAGTAATAATAAGTTGACAGTGTGTTAGAAACTAGAATGACAGCTGAGTCCTTAAAAGTACTTTCATATTGATATCTTTCAAAATAAACCATAATTTCCAGACAACAATTAAAATATTGTCTGCTTAAAGTCGGGCCATTTTCATAGAATCGATAATTATGAAGTTTTGTTTTTTGTTCTCCCATCTCAAGCTTGCTAAATTCATGTTTAAGCAATCGAAATGTTGAATTCATTAATAAAATTGAAAGATTCAATTAAAATTACCATCCTCGAGTCTGGTCGATTCCTTCCGCAACAAAATCGGCAGGGAAAGACTCCTCAAATTCCTTTTTATTTTCAAAAGGGTAGTGAGCCTGAGCATAAGGCATACTTCCACTTTCAAACCAACAGTCGAAAACCTCGGTGACCCTTCGCAGAACACCTTGTCCAGTTGAAGAAGGTATTGTTAAATGATCCACACTAGAAGTATTACACGAAATAAATTTAGTAAAACCGAGAACCGATCCTCAATTTTTCTTACAATTCTCGATGAAGATCCGTCACTTTTGTATTGGTTAATTCTTCTAATTCTTGAATGGAACCAACACAAACGACCTTTAAACAAAATGTTGGTTTTAAGAGTAAGCAATCGCTTGAGATTCGTTCAAGTGTTGTTTGTTGCTCGCCTCTTTTCCATCTTCACTCATCCAAAGTGGAATCGGTGTTCCCCAATATCGATTTCTAGAAATGGCCCAGTCTCGAGCGTCCCTTAGCCAATTGCCAAATCGCTTCTCTTTGACAAAATCGGGAACCCTAATAATGAACGTCATTGTTAACTTGTAAACGGAACCCATCAACGTATTGAGAAAATAAAATCGTACCCACCAGTAAGTCCTTCCATTGGTTTCGAGCAGTTTCTCGACCATACTCTCTACACGAACAAACCACGAAGGAACCGCCTTGTAAATGAGCGGCGTTTCCGAACGCCAACAAAACGGATAACTATGCTTTACGGTGCTAAGATGTACAAGAAGACCGGCGTTCTTTAGATACTTAATAATGCCCTTATCTGCATCCTAAATAAAAACCGATCAGATTAACCAAAGAGAGAAGCAACTTAGTCGGCGGTCACACACACACCTTAACATACTGTCCCCTAAAGTCCGCCACCGGGTCAAGAAATCGACCGCTTTCGTCAACAGGGCAAACCAATTCGCCATCTTTAGTTATGATACCAGCTGCGAGACAAACTCGAAAATCTTCTTCGCCAAAGTAAGGTGCCGAGTGGACTACACCGGTTCCACTCTCTTCGGTGACGTACGTATCATTTAAGATACGAAAAGCACCACGTTTTTTCAGCTAGCAACCAAAAAAATTTATTTTTTAAAAAACAATAGCATTTAACGTGGTTTTAAAATATAAACGACTCTCAAACTCTGATTATCCTGTCGTTCAGGTGCAAAATTTTAAATAAGCTTTATGTGTTTTAGAAACTAGAAAGGTAGCTCAATCACTTAATGGCATTTTCATGTTAAGATCTTTCAAAATAAACTTTTTATGCTAGTTTCAAAATGACCCTATTTTAAGATATTTTATAAATTTTTCACTATAAAAAGTTCATTTTGAAAGATATAGTTTCTAAAACACTTCCGTCTCACTCCTAACGACGAAATAATCAAGAGTTCGAAAATCAGCTGTTAGTTCAGCAGCATTACCGAAGTATAATACGAAAATGGAGGACTGTATGTTTTGTCTTTTAATGTTTCACCCTTAAATCTGAAATTTCAAGTGGACATGTCATAGTAAATATTCACGAGATCTTAGAACTCATATCATAATAATAATTATATATATATATATATAGATTATAAACCTACTCTAAGAGCATAATTTGAACGAAGTTGGTACAAAAAGCTACTATTTTTTCTTTTAAAGATTAATTTGAATAAATACCTATCAAGGATAACATATTCCTCTGGTTTCTTGTAAAGAGCTTCGATACGAGCTTCCATCAATATGTACATCTTCTGTGTTGCAACGTCTATTACATTAAATAAAGGTCCCAGTAAGTCAAAATTAGCCTCACAACTCCTTGTTAATCTCTCCTCGACGTGAGCGTAAACCAGCGACGAAAACAATTACCTTTTACTTTGATGTAATCTTTCTCTGGATTCACGACGAGAGCAAGATTACTCGGCAGCGTCCAAGGCGTTGTGGTCCAAGCAATCATAGAAACATCGGGAGAATCATCGAGAGGAAACGCAACGGTCACTTTATTAAAGTTAAAAACAAGCTCGTTGAAACTCTTTCTGTTCAAAAACCGAATACAGTACTTCGATAGTAATCGTTCTCGCTCACCAGCCGGATCGGAAACCTCCTTGTAATTCTGACCTGACTCGAAGTTCGACAGAGGCGTGTTGCAAGCCGTTGAAAAAGGCATTACCTAAAAAAGGTTCACATCAATTATGTAAACCGTTTTCTGACGTCGCAATGCAAATAGATAATGAATAACAAGGAAACGAGTAGAAATACAGAAAACACAAAACAGAAATGTAAAAAAAGAAGAAAAAAACACGTAAATACACACAGAAACTCAAGTGTTACACGTCTTTTGGACAATTTTAAATGCTTTTTTCCACAAGATTCCATGTTTATTCCGCATATATTAAACGCTGTTCAGTGTTATAAATGCTTTTTACGTATTTCTTCTGCACGTTTCGGTGTTTTTTTTTTAGTTAAACCATTGATTCAGAAAATTTATTTGCAACAAACTCCGAACCTTAAATCCTTTGTAGACGAGTCCTTTGTTATACAGCTGCTTAAAAGCCCACCAAACGGATTCCATAAACCAAGGATACATCGTCTTGTAATCATTTTTAAAGTCGATCCATCGACCCAAACGAGAAACGACATCCTGTAAAACCAATCGTTACCGACCAACCTCATCGTGTATAGCATCCAATAGCAGTGTGTGACGTCATACGCCACCACTCACCTCCCATTCGTTGGAATATCGCATCACAATCTTACGACATTCGTTGTTATAATTGGCGATTCCCATCTTAGCCACATCTTCGGGACCTTTGATTTCGAACGTTTTGTCGATTTCGTATTCCTGTTCAAAATTAAAAAATCAAACACGTCGTTTCAATTTTAGACGATTTTATTCTTTTACAGATTATAATTATCAAGATGTTAGTTCTTAAAAAAAGATCTTACGACTGGCAACCCGTGCGTATCCCATCCGAATCGCCTTTCTACGTGATAACCGGATTGATGCGCGTACCTTGGTACGATATCTTTAATGGTACTCGTCAAAAGATGACCGTAATGAGGAAGACCGGTAGCAAACGGCGGCCCATCGTAGAAAGAATACCTAGAAATTACAATCGTTTTATAAACAGCCATTTGCTAAATATGCAAAATGAAAGAAGCAACATTAAGATGAAATTAAAAATAGTCTAGAAACTAGAAGAGTAAATGAATTACTTCCAAGAAATTTTCATTTTCCTGTCTTTAAAATTAAACTTTTTATGACAATTTCACTTGAGTTTAATCCATTTCAAACAACAATGAAACGTTTATTTTCAGGGTAGCAGTGATTTGAATCACATTGATTTAAATCATGATTTAAATCAATTGATTTTTTTTAAATAAATCAAATGATTTTTTTAAAAAAAATATTCATATTTATTTAAACATTTAAATTATACAATAAAAAGAAAACAGTTCCCAGCATTTTTCTTTATGTTTATAAAAATAAAGTCGGGTGGTAGTCCTTTTGTAAATGCATTATTTTTGGGAAGACAGATATGCTTGAGGAAGTATCCCCAAATGACTGGTGGAAAAATCATTATATGGACACATTGATATAAATAGCAATAGTAATCTATTTAAGAGCCTCAGAGGTAAACTGAGTTAAGTCACCAAAGCTAAATTTTACATGAAGAGTCATTTGAAAGTTTTCCTCTTCACGTGAAGGAATAGGACTTACAGTAACATGGTATAAAACCATCTAGCAGCCGATGTGTAAAACTGTGGACTTAACACTGTTCGCCACTGATAAAACTTGACAATCTGTTTAAAAACACGAATTTTATATCGCATTAAGATGTGTTTTTTTTTAAAGTGACTTAACACAGTTTACCTCTGAGACACTGATTTGCTCTGAGAACTGAAAAAAATGCAAAGCTGGTGTTTATATGTTCAGAATGTTAAATTAAAAGTGCTTGAAACTTATTATTTTCAAATTTGAATATTTCTTAACATTTTTTTTTCTTATTTTGCATTTTACTAACAACTTAACAATTAACAATATTATTATTACTCATTTTTGCAGACATCATCATAAAAAAATAATATTTCATATAAATAAAAAAAAAAAATAAAAAAAATCTGATTTAAATCAAAAAAATTGATTTATTTGATTTTTTTTTAAAAAATCAAAAAAATCAGCCACCCTGTTTATTTTTAAAGATATCGATTTTTTCTGTTGTTTCTTTACTTTGATGTTTTTCTTAAAATATTTTCAAAGAACACAAATTCCCATCTTATGACATTTTTTATTAATATAAAAAATTAACAAGAAATTCAAATTTAATCAAGATCCTGGCACTTAAAACACCCTGAGCAGAATTCCAACATAGAAAAGGCCTCTTCGAGGGTGTTTTTCTGTGTATTAAACACACTAAAACAATTCAAGTTGAATTCAAGCGTTAGAGACAACACATAAACGTTCTGCTTGAAGGCACCTCATTAGAACCGAGTTTTTCTGCGTTAAAACCCTGTTCAGAGAGTTCATGTTGAAGTTAAAGTTATAAGTTTTCCCATCCAACTTTAGGCCTATTAAGTTTTCTTCTTTTTCGATAATTAGCAGCCGCATAGCTTGTATACAAAAGATTGCACAGCTTTTTTTTCTTCTCCTTATTTCCATGCTTTCGACGCAAACCTATATAACAACCCCATAGTCTTAGCTTGGTGGCTATCGAAATATTAATAATGCCTGTAAGTGTAATAACCTAGGTTTTCCTTTGCTTTGTTTCAAACAAGTTCCAAGAACGTCCCATTCCTTCCACAGTTTTAGGATTTTTTCTTCTTCTCCAGGAAAATTGATCGTTTCTGGAACGGACTCAACCATCTAGAATAAATTATTTATTAAATTAAAATATTTTAAAATCTTAAAATAAGAAACCCTCAATCAGAAATGAAAGACAAAACAACGACTGGAAACATATTGCAATCGAATTGCATCATTTTCAGTACAAATTTACACCTGTGAGGGGGAGGGGGGGTCTATTGTAATAAGACATTTCATTCAGATTTCCGTCGAAATGATTCCCACTTTTAAGTTTTAAAGTTAATTTATAAGTGAAAAACGACCATTATTTACTACCTTTTGTTTCTAATAGATGAAACGTAATGTAATAAATACGTAAATCTAAAGATAAACCGATTATGTCAAGCAATTAACGAACGAAAACGACGAAAAGCCGACAAAAACCAACAACATAAAAGCGGCGTGGCAACTGGTGAACTTTGTGAACGTAGAATCGATAATCGAATTAAATCGATATACTTGTTTGAATCTTTCGTCCACCATGGTTTGAATATCGATATAATCCAAGATGGCGGCGTCCATGTGTCTTTAAGGCACGTTAGTAAATTGTACCATTTCACAAGAAAACAGTCGGTGTCGTTTTTTTTTTCTCTCTCTCGCGATAAAAGATGCCTAGTAATAAGAAATGTGTGAACGAAAATTGGAAGATACTGCTTTTGAAACGGCCGGAACTGAAAAAAAAGAAAGAAAAAAATCCAAATGTGAATTTGCAACTGAAAATAATCGAAGAAGTGGTTGGCAAAAAAGAACTAAAAGAGTAAGAATTTTAAAATGGAGATTACATCTTACGCCTTAATTAATGTCTCACACGTTGAGGGTTTTTTTTCTTCTTCAATTTCTTGCTTGTTCTAGGAAGGATAACATTTGGTTTGATGACGTTGATGATATTTCTTTGGCCAACAATGTCAAACCAATAACGACAAACAAAAAAATTGTAGAAAATGGGACGGAAATCGAAGTGAAAGCACAAAATCCTCTCGTTAACGAAAGTTCATTTAATGGGTTAATACGGAGTTTAAGTTTTTTTTTTTTTTTGGATTTATGTGTCTTGATTGACGTTCGTTTTATTTTGTTTTTAGGTTGACGCAGATCGTTGCGATTGATTGTGAAATGGTTGGTGTTGGAGAGTTTGGAGAAGATAGCATTTTAGCTCGGATTTCTTTGGTTAATTATTTCGGACAGTGTATTTACGATAAGTTTGTCAAACCTACCGAACCAGTAACAGATTATCGGACGTTCGTAAGTGGAATCAGACCTGAGAACATCGAAAATGGTACGAACGACATCGAACGAACTTTACGATAAAATATCTTAACTTCTCGTCTTTTTTCAGGTGAAGATTTTAAAGTGGTTCAAAAGGAAGTTTACAATATTATAAAAAATAGAATTCTCGTGGGTCATGCGGTAGAAAACGATCTTCGGGTAGGGAATGTTGAAGTACAAAGAGGAAATTTACGGATTATAACGAACGGTTTTCTTTGTTTTTCTCGTTAGGTTCTGTTGCTCAGTCATCCTTTTAAAAAGATACGAGATACTTCTCGATACGCGCCGTTCGTAAAGATGACTAATGGTAGGACTCCTTCGCTGAAACGCTTGTCTCAAACGATACTGGGTGTTGACATTCAATCGGGAGAACACAGTTCGGTTAGTTATCAATATAAACTGATATTGTGATCTGTTTCTATGTCTTCGTTAACACTATCATCAAACAAAGCAGATGTTTTGTTAAACTTACGTTAACGGTTCTGATTTCAGATTCAAGATGCGCAAGCGGCAATGAGGTTGTACACGATGCATCGTAGGAAATGGGAACGTGGAATAAAATCATTTGCACAGTTTCGTCGTAATGGGAAGACAGACAAAAAAACAAAAACGAAAAATCTAAAAAACCTTCTGTAAAAGATAAAATTTTAAAATAAAATCATTTGTCTATTCTCAAAATGATTGTCTTGTTTTTTCGTTAAGGATTCTCATGTTTTTACTTAACTTATTACTCGAAAATTGTATAACTGTAAAAGTAACAAAAGCAAATTACAGCAGAGCGTCGATTATCAGGACTAATGGGGGAAAGGGAAAAAGCCGATCGCAAAATTTTTTTTTTAGTTTTGTACAGAATTTAGAACAGAAAACTATTACACTGTGTTTATTTTACACAACCATTTATATTAATTAAATAAAACAAATTTAAAAAAATTAGTTCCGATAATCGACGCTCTATTGTACAAACTTTATCGAATTAAATACTGTCATATTTTTGTTGTTATTTTATTATTAAACATTCTTTTGCTGAATTTTGAATTTGAAAATCAGAGCATATAAACGTTTCTTTACTTCAAACTTTTCTTGATATTTACAACAAAAAAACGGCATCCATAGTTATAATAAACGTTTCAAAATAGAGAAGAGAAAAAATTAAGAGCCGCTTCACACAGAACACTTCATGTGTCGCCACTAAGTTGCACCACGTAGTGATTGACGCGGTTGTCTTCACACGGATCACCATTGAAAACAATGGAATGCAGTCAGTACTTTCCACTTAAACGATCTTTATCACAATTGACAAACAATCGGTGTCGCCACTCTAGCTGTAGCCAAACACTCTTTGCCACTGTGGTGCAAACAACAAACAGTGGCAGTGGCTCATGTGAACATGCATTTCAATTCATCTTAGTACACTTGCAGTCAACTCACGAGCGATGTGGCATTAGGGATAAATTCCCAATCATAAGTGGTTGTCATTTAGGCAAGGTTTAGACAATGTTATCAAATTGAATTCGACCTAAAACAGAACTATCTATCTACAAGAATGAAAGACCACGAATCAGTTCTAGCTTTTATTTCTTTAATAAGCATTGGCTGGCCATGTCTACTTATATTCTAGTAAGAATTGCATCTAACAATGCTCTGTTTTCTGCATTTAAAGAAGGACAAGGCTTTGCTCAGCTCTACAGTTCCCATTGAAGTTCACCCAGCACGATGGTCTTACATTTCACTTAAATTAAACAATCTTTAGGTCCTGTGGTGTCCTATCACAATTAATTTAATATTCAGAGATAATATCAAATAATTAATATGCAGTTATTACATGAAGATAATATTTTATTTCAACATCACTCTTGTAATCATTCCTGAGACAAAAATATTTTAATAAGAAAATATTTAAAATATAAACAAACGAATAAAAAAGTTTAAAAAAGCTATTTTATTTTTTAAAAAAACTTTTTTTTAAAAAAAATCTTCAAATTCCTGGAGATTAATATAATGAACTTGAATTTGCATATTCACAATTATTTCATAAAATACAAAAGGTCTATGAGTAGCCTATATAACACAACGGCAATCATTAAAATTATTGACATTTTTAATTTTTAAGCAACGTAATTAACAACTTCTTAAACAATATATTTAAAAAAAATGAAAATGCAAATTTTTGTTTTGAAGCTCATTAAATCAACAATGTCACTAAACCTCTTCAAAAGATCATCAATACAAGCAAATAATTAAGAATAATAACAAACTTAATAATCGATAATTATTAATTTTTGTTTTTCATCAAAAACAAAGGTACAATAATTCTAAATAAATTTCTTTATGAACTGTTAATAAAGAAAAAACGTTATCGAATATTTTACATACTTACATCTTGAAAAAACTCTTTAAAAATCAGAAAATTGATGAAAATGGATTTTTAAAAAACCTGTCAATATACTGTATTTTACAGTAAATAAATGCATATTTAAGCCTTTCTATAAAAAAATGCATCTCCTCTTTTTATCTGTCATTTTGTGAGATTTTAACTGGAGCTTTATAAACTAGATCGCCCCAACATAAAACCCATGGGTAGGTGGAGGGGATTTTGCATTGGTGTGTTCCTTTTCGGTCGAAATTATTTCGGTCGACAAGCCTCAGGGATTGGATTGGAGGCTAACAGTGACGTCAATAAAAAGTAATAGGGAGCGGTGAGGAGCGAAATAGTTAGGTTCGGTTTTCGGTTTCGGAGAAAGGGTTATATTTTTTTGGTAGCTCTTTCATTCACCGCTCCCTATTACTTTTAATTGACGTCACTGTTAGTCTCCAATCCAATCCCTGAAGCTTGTCGACCGAAAAGGATACCACCTTTGCATTATAACAAACCCATGGGCTTCATGAGCCTCTTTGGTCTGATAGTAGCAGAACCGTAACTAGCTAATTCTTGCACCCAAGGCAAAAATAAAACTGGTGCCACCTCAGTATAATCATTCTGGTTATTATGCATCCCTAAGCTTCTTTGCAACCTAGCCAGTGCCTCCTCACTCACCATGCCCTAGTCACGGCTCTGCCTGATAGACTTTGTGGGCCTAAAGGCCTTGAAGAAGTGGGCTGACTACAAAGTTTTGTGGGCTGAACTGAGCTCAGCCTCAAACCTCAGATTTTATTTTTTTAAAAAAAGATACGGGTCTCAATTACAGTGGAATCTCGATTATCCGGAATAAATGAGACCAAACCTGGTCCTGGTACGGATACGACGAAAAATCGCCATTTTTTTAACTTTAATTCTCTCTTTCACTATCAAGAAGTTGAAAGTGAAAAACACTGATGAAAAAGTCAGTCCAGATCACTTGAGATCCGGATAATTGTGATTCGACTATCTAAACAAACAAGAGTTATTTTTTTTTGCAAATTATATTTCTCAAAACGCAATAAACCAATGATGAAAAGAACACATAAAAGTTTCTTTGCTTACTTTGTAACTCATGTGAACGAAAAAGTCTCCTCCTTAAACCTCAAGAGCTTCACATTAACTGAAATGAAACGATCGAAATGAAATGCAATTAAATCCCACAAATTAAATCATAAAACTGAATTTCAGTAGAAAATATATATTATAATTTGACAAAAATTAATCTAAAAAAAAAATGAAAATGTACAGAGAGACTAGGAGAAACCTGCAGCATTTATATATTGGTAGTCACAATATTTTTCATATTACAATTGCGAATACATATATTAGTTGCATGTATAAGTACAGTATTATTATTATTATATAAACATTAAAAGCTCCTTATAAAATGGAATTACATGGAAGAGAGAAAACAAATTCTGCATAAACAACTTCATGGAATTCCAATAAAATTACCAGAAGATCCATCCAGGAACAAGTAAGAAATCCATTTTTTAAACAAAAATGTGTGTGTGTGAAAACAACACCTGAGAGAGAGACATCACGATATAATACAATTTTTGTTCGGATTCCTTCTTCGACTCTGACTGGCAGGAGTGAGGCACGCAGGAAGTGTAGCTGTCCTTTGTCTACTAGAAGACATCATATCGTTACTAACGTACGAGATGCGAACACCACCGTAACGTCTCGGAGCCAATTCGTAAGGATAATCGTCCGAACTGGAACTAGAACAGGTGCTACAATAATCATCATCGTCGCACTTTAGAACTTCGTGAGGATCTACTTTCGGAGATCCGATTGCCGACGAAGATCCGGCTGTTAAACTCTGTTGACCGTCTTCCAAACATTGTGATTGTAAAAACTGATCGACGATGCTGTTCTCGAGCACAGTCATATTGGAAGCACTCTTTTGTTCCTGTGTTGAAACCGCTTTCGGTGGTGGCGTCGGTGGTGAAGACGATTGTGGATTGTTACATCGTTCCGTATTCTGTGCTTCTACACTGTTAGTGTGCTGAATAGGTAGACTCGGTCGACCGCCGTAGCTCAAACTACGAGGAAAAGTGCCGCCGTGTTGCAACGCGTTGTGTTTAGGATACTGTGGTCTCGAAGGATGTTCTCGGACTCTTGTCGTGCCACTCTGGTATTTAGTGGAAGACGAAGGTTGATCTCGATGATGGTGTCTACGATGCCGTCGTGGCTGAGGATGTCCGTGGCTACTAGATTCCGAAGAATCGTCATCGTCTGCTTTACAACAGCTTGATCTTTCCGGTGACGAACTCGGAGGTGGATATCCCTCGAAGTGAACAGTCAAGTTACGACAAGAACCTCCCGAGTTTTGCTGCTGCGAGCCATCGATAATTCTACGATTACGATGGCTTAAATTACTTTTACGTGGTGAAGGAGTGTGAGGAGGAGACGGTGAAGTGGACGAATTAGCCGTTTGAGTGGCAGATGTTGTTGGAAGCGGTGGTGGAACACGCGGAGGTGATGGCAAAGAAATGGAAGCCGAGACTTTTGTCGTTTCAGTGACTGAAGGATGTTGAATTTTGTCACTCGTTATCGATAACGACTCAAAATTGTCTAGATTAAGATTCAGATCGGTGAAATCGAGTGGAATCGGATCTCTGTTCCGACTCGTGTTTGCTGCAGCGTATAACGAATCCCTCTTATCTCTATCGACTTGAAGACCTCTACTGATCTGAACTCGTTCTCCGTTACGATCGGAAACCACCTCGACGTCCTTCTCACCGACATCGATCATTCTCGTACTCAAGTCACGATGAGATGAGGAAATAGTCGGCAAAGGAGGAGGAGGAGGCGGAGGTCTTTCACGATCGAGAAGTGGTGGAGGAGGAGGAGATGAGCGTGAAGGAGGTCCAGCAACATTCGAGATCGACCGATGCAAAGGCGATTTCTCGACGGAACCACCGAACGTGGTCGCACTGTCGTGTCGCGGAGACGTGGGCGGCAAAGGTGGCGTTCTTGTGGGTGCCTTACTAATCATTGTTCCTTCTCCTTTACTACACATAACTGAACAGTAAATAAAACCTCTTCGAGGAAGAAAAGGACGTCCCAAAAGGGAAGTTCTGCAAGTGTGGCAACAAAAGCATTGATCGACAGCATGCCAATGCTGACCATCGTGTGTCATCTGACCCTGATCGACACCTATTGGATCTCCGCAAGTCTCGCAGTATTCTGCGAACATGGCATCGTAACAATGAAGACAATACGGTCTACCTTCTCTCATGATGTAACGTTGTCCACCCAGCTGACGGTCGCATTCGAAACAGCAAAAGTGTTTCATGTGCCAAGCTCGTCCTTCGGCTTCGGTACACTCGTCTGCAAAAATTATCTGATGCAAATAGAAACAACTAAATTAGTTTGTATCCATTTGAATGAATAGATGGCAGAATTCAATTACCTCGTCGCAGGCTGCACAGCGTGGTTTTAAGGACTCGGCATGATGCCTTCCACAATACTGTTTTCCTTCTCGGTAGAAATAGATGAGATCGACCAATAGCTCTTTGCATACACTGCATACGAAACAACCCGGGTGCCAACATGTATTCAGACCGGCACGAGATGCAAAGACACAGATATCGGCACCAGCCAATGCCTCATCACACTACAGGAGAATAATTTTATATCAATAAAAAATTTCTCATTGAAATTCAGAAATTATTTCAGTGATTTTCGTTCACATAATTCAAAATAACAAAATTAACTGGTACGAAGTTTTTTCTTGAATTTTATTTCAAATATTTTCTTCGCTAGAGATATTTTTTGTTGTTGTAATAAATACAATTATTAAAATTAATGGATTGAAAATTTTCTAAAAACAAAAAGCACTTGCAAAAAATAATTCTATGACTGAATCATTACAAGTACAATAGAAACCATTTAACGCGAAATATATGTTAGGCTCGGTTTCTTGGTATAGTTTTTTTTTTCTCTCTATAAATTTAAATTCTTTTAAGAAACGAATAACTCGAAAATTTTGGTTAACACGAAAAATCTTTTCGATCTCAAGAATAAAAATCTACCTAAAATCCTTTTCGTAACACAAAATAAAATAAAATGGTTAATTTTCCATAGTGTCAGATAGTGTCTTTGTAAAAATATTTTTCATAAAATAAATCAACTTAATTAAATCTTTGGCTGGGTTTCTCAAATTTGCTTTCTTTCATTATAATATAAACCGAATAATATTAACACGAAAAAATATTCGAGTCCCGTAAATTTCGTGTTAAGGAGTTGCCACTGTAGTTTCTAAATATATGTTTGAAATTCATTGTTTATGATATGCTCTAAAAAAAAACTTTTTCCTTCGTAAAAAATAATCCATGTCGAATGAAAATAATAAATTAAGGCGATTTGCATAAAGATTTCAATTTACAATTCCAAGAAACTCAATATCTGATTTTTTTATGTCTGCAACCAAGAAAAAAAATATATGAAAAAAAAAAACTGTCCATAATTTTATTTCAGAAAACTCTGTTTTCCAATTGCAAGTAATTCATAGCCAAAAAAAAAAAGAAGAAAAAAAAATATAGCATTTCATACATAATGGGAAAGACGTTTGTATTTATTGTATAAAAAAAAGATTCAAGAAAAAAAAGGGGAGAGAGAAAAAAAGTCAAAAAAGTGGAAATATATTAAATAAAAAGATAAAAGAATGCGAAAACAGAAAGATGTTACCGGAAACGGCCATTTGTTTTTATTTTTTAGAAACATATATTGATTTTTCTTTCTTCTTTATACTCCACATCATGAGAAAAATGTTAAAAAAAAACTTGGGATTTTTTTGTGTCTGACATTTGTTCATCTAAAACTCGGCTAATGCAAACTTTGGCCCACGAAACACATTTAATTGTCCTCTTAAAGACTAGTAAAAACTTCCTCAAGAATCAGAACTCATAGGGCAGCTTTTGCATTCGATTTTTCAAGTGGCGCGAATTGAGGGCCAAAATGTGGTCACGAAAAAAAAATAATAATTTGCTAAAACAGATAATGAACACACAAGTGATTCAGTTGCAGTTCTAGTTTCTAACACACTATCAATTTTTCCTTAGTAATTTCTCCTGGGAAACACGCAGAAGAATCAGAATTCGAAAATCAGCTGGTCAAAAAATCATCTTAAGTAGAACTTGGCTTGCTGTTTCAGGCAATCTACACACTGACTGAAAAGGCTATCTAAAACTTTTAATTAAAGATGATTTTAATTACGTTAATTTTCGAACTCTGGTGGTTATTCTGCATTTCAGGAGCAACATTAACACCTTATTTACACTTGTGCTAAATACATTCAAGTTAAATGTGTTTAATTTAATTATACAAAGTCCAAGTAAGGCCCACTTAGGACCAGTTAGCCCCACTTAATATCTGATTAAATTTAAATACAAATTTAATATATTTAATACTGCATATTCACTAAATGTATTGAGATATGAAATGAATAAGTTGAATTCGACATATTGTCTGTTTGACCTTAACATGGTTCTGTAGAACCGTGTTTAATATTTAAACGCATTTACATTTTTAGGTGTAGATAAGGTAGAGACCTACATAAAGCCCATGGGCCGGCATTTTTATATTAAAGGCCCATGGGTCTGGTGGGTTTGGTGGCCTTTGTGGACTTCTTTACAAATGTTTAGAAATGAACCACATATTATTTCACACATTCATAAAAGTATAACATATTCCTCACTGACCAATCAATAAAATAAACATATTAAAGCGGTTAATGGGGCAGTTTCTTTTCTTGGTAAGCATGTGAACCATTTAGTGCGGAAATTAGAGACCTACACAAAACCCATGGGATGGTGGGCTTTTGGGCTGGGCTGGGCTTGGATCGGCATATTTATGTTAAAGGCCCATAGGCCTGGTGGGCTTCGTGGACCTGGTGGGCTTTGTGGGCCTCATGGGCTTTGTGGGCCTCATGGGCTTCGTGGGCTTTATGGGCCTGGTGGGCTGGGCCCAGCATAAAGTCTCATGGGCTGGGCTGTGCTTAAAATTTTTACTAAATGTAGGTCTCTAAGAAAAGGTATACGAAATTGATATTGTTTTAGAAACTAGAACAGCAACTGAATTACTAATTAATCAGTATTTTCTTGTTGGTTTATACTGTACCGACCCTGTCAACCCTCCAAGTTTCTTAAACACTTTCAAGTTCACTTAATTCTGCTTGTAAAAGACGCAAAGTTCAAGGGTCAAATTTATACACTTTAAAAATCACCAGAGAAATATAGAAATTCTTAATTTTTTATAGCCATTTGAAAATCATTTTTCACTTAGTTTACACACCTATAAAACATTATTGAGCCACAATTATTTTTTTTATTTTTTGCAATATTAAGTGTGGCTCACAAACAAAAAAACAGTTGCCCATCGTTGAAAATCTAAGGTATAACTTTTATATAATCCCATGTTCTTCTAATGCTAGAAAATCTATTGCGAGATATTTTTTTTTTCTTTTTCTTCATCGCATTTTAGTGATGAATTATACTTTTGAAACTGTCAGCTTTGAAATGTAACTTAGGCATATGGAAGTTATAGGCAACACAGCTTCTGGGATTAGACTGAAGCAACAAAAAAAATGTTATTTTTTTGCGCTACTTTATAGATAAGATAGATATGTATTACTTTTATATAAGACAAGACAGCAGCGTGTCAGATATATTTGTCATAAGTTTTATATTCCAGACACTATCTGTTCTGTTATTATATTTCTTATAAGTTACTCTCCACCCCCAACACACACATTCACATCTTTGACTACCAGGCAGAAACACCATAAGACTTAAACAAGCTAAAACACAGTATGTTATTAGATTTAGGTAAAAAAAAAGGGCCAACAACTCTTGAGGGTTCCAATACAAACATAATCGATATGAAGTATTGGAATAACCAACAAAGTGACTGACACTCTTCGTGAAAGTTGAATAGGAGGAGGAGGAGGAGGATATGTGTGTTAGTAGAAAATCTCTTTACTTCAGTGCACAATATAGATTATCTAAAAGTCGAATCAAACTACAGATTTCTTTCTTATTTGTATATTGACGTCATCAATACAAATACCAATCAAGAAATGTTATCTAACTTATTAGGTTTAGTAACTGTTATGACATAATGGCCATTTCTAGGTGTTTAAAGTGAATGTGAACTTTTTTTTTAAAAGGAGCATTCATTATAAAGAAATTCAATGTTTGCTGCAAACTAGAATAGTACTGTATATATGTGATTTGTCCATTACACGAAATAAACATAAATTGGCCTGAGATGCAAAACGCAAAATGGACACACATTTCGTGTAATGGACAATAACACCAAATGGATGGGCGACATAAACATTTGTACTTGCGTCGCCCTTAGATGAAGCCTGTGACGTCAAAGGATTAACAACGACAAAATTAGGATTGTGTCATTTTGTCTGATAAAAAGGGTGCAATAAATTATCAGACAAAAATTGACAAAATCCTAAATTTTTTGGTCAATCCCTCTGACGTCACAAGCTTCATCTAAGGGTGTCTGCTAAGGGGTTTATTCTAAAAGTATTTTCATGATTAGAGTACCTTTTAAAAATATATTTTTCATGGCAGTTCGAAAATGGTCTAATTTTACCTCGTTTATGTATTGAAATTTTGTAAAAAGATGACTTTCAAACTGTAATACAAAGTTTTATTTTTTAAAAAAAATATCTTAACGAAAGTCTAGATTTTTCTGTTTTCTTTAAAAGTTGTTTCTCAGAAAATGAACTTCCGTTGTAAACATACTTACTAAACTTTGCCTAAACTGTTTTTTGTTGTAAATTTTACTTGTTAATTAGACACACACAAAAATTAAATGACTTAAGCAAAGAAGACAGACAACCCCAACCATCTTCTAAAAATCTAAATGACTTTGAAAACTTTCTTCAAAATGACTCTCCTCTTATCTTGAAAATATTTTTTTATAGAACAAAGCATTTTATTTAATGCCGTTTAACTTTGCACAAGTTCCTTTTTAAACGTAAGATTAAAAAAGAGCAATTCTGCTAATTTGCTGAAAGAACAACGAGAAATGCCATCTGACTGAAAATTTAAAGGCTATAAACCCATCTCAAACGATTTCATCTTAAATGACGACGAGGGTTGAAGGTGGAGGCTAGCAATTAGAGGATTACATCAGAAATCGGAAAGCAAATTAACATCCACCACCCACTATTAACTAAGTACTAGTGGAAAGGAATGTCTCCCCCCCTCTCCCTTTACAATTAGTTAAAACTGATGAGAGCCGAGCGTGCCGGCGCGCAGCAGACAAAATTATCATACTCCAATCCCATTACAGAGAATCCTTGCTAGCCTCCACATCCATCCCTCTACATTGATTCATATGGAATCGTATGAGATGGAAGACACAGATGAAAATATAATCTTCACATCATTAAGAAAAAAAGCGCGGGGGGGGTTTAAGACAACAAGGATGTACATCAATAAGAAGCAAAATACACACTGAAGTGATTATTAGTATTCACTCGAGACTTATAAAAAAAGAAGAAGAGACTTGTTCTTTGTTCTTTAAATCTTTTTTTCATTCTCTAATAGCAAATAAAAAGTAAGAAATTTTTTCTTCTTCTTTTTCCTCTTCTTGGAGAACAACATTTGGCAAACATGTCGTCACCCACAAAAGATTATAACGTTAGAGATTAGAAATGTCGCGAAGAGAAAACTTTCAAAGAAAATGAGATGGTTAACGATCAAAAGATGGTTTCAAAAGAGTAGAAGAAGTATAATTGAGGAAATGAAACAAAAGAGAATGAAAAAAAAAAGAGAGAGAGAGAGAGAGATATGACTCTTAAAAGCCTGCCAATTTCATTTTTTTTATATTTAAATAAAGATAGTTGAAACTTCTCCAAAAAAATGTTTAAATTCTTTGTATCGTCAGGCAAATACTGGCTACAAATATATTTCTTTCACCTTTTTATTTCAGCTAAACATGCTGGTCATTTTTGACCCACATCTCTAGCTCTCTCTCTCTCTCTCTCTCTCTGGAACGATCTGACGTTTGTGTCAGTGGTAACCGTTCTACCTTTACGCCGCCAGATAGCGTTTGCAACAAGACTAATACTCTCACAGTGTACCAGTGTTAACCTTAAACCATGCATAAGGGTAGACAGAGAGAGCATGATCCATAGGAGTTACTAAAAGACAGTGGAGCCAAGATGACTCAGCAGTTTATCCCAGGAATGTCACTGTTTCGGAATGAGAGTGTTGCCCATCGTTACACACACACACACACACACATTGGCAATAGCTTTGGCCAATTTCAATTTGCCAAAAGAAACGCTACACTTTATTTTTGCAGCGTACAAAACCCTCTCTTCAGAATCAGTTATTCTAATACTGCATCCATATTGGCCAATTCAAATTAATCAAAGCTATCGCCAACGACCGCCAAGTGACAAGTACCCGGGCGTCATGTTGGCCCCAAGGATATTGAAGGTGCTCCTCCATATACCCCTATTTTAATGGTTTAAGGCTGTAACTATTATAACCTTTCACCGCTAGATGGTGGAATACATCTGTTAGACTGTTATACCTTAGACTATTACTCTACTGGACTGGTAACTCCCTATCTTCTACATGTTAAAGCGTTAAATGCATGTTCATAGGCAAAATAAATAAGGCAAAAGTGACGCCAGCTCCGCCTGGTGGCATTATTTTAAAAGAAAATCGTTAGCTAGATTGTTTGTTTGTTTTTTTGCAAAGGGGAAGACATTGGGGGTGAATCATATACTGTATGGCAAGTTATTTTAGTTTTTTCACGGTTTACTGGATTTTCCAATTTTAATTCTATTCTAGGAATCCAGTAAAATGCGGATAAAAAAGTAAAATGAATTTCTATATGTGATATTCTGCTGTGAATTTGTGTAAATCTTAGTGAATCTCGTACATGATTTTTTTTAATGTCGGCCCAGTTGTCGTTTCGTCTCCTAAGCAAAAAATGGTTGGAAAACGTTGTTGTTACAGTGTTTGTGACTCGCATTTTCCTGATAATAGACCACAACCAAAACAGGTAACACTTTACAGACACTTTTTGACAGAACACAACTGTAGTTCTTCATCGGCCATACTTTTTATAATAATATATATAAAAAATCCACCCTATATAACTACAAAATGAACTCGTCCAAAGTTTGACTTTTGTATTAATGTTCATATACCATAGTCCCGCTAGAGGCGCCACTTCAAAAACGACGTCACGACGATTCAAAACTGTCCAACAGAAAATTTCGGGAGTTGCCAGTCCAGTAGAGTAATAGTCTAAGGTTATACAAGCATCTTAAACATATATTTATTTAAAAGGTTAACGTCCTAGAACGGGCAACATCCCCTATTCACCCCCTATTCCAAAATTCCAGTCTTATGACGGGCACGCTTCTTCATTTTTTTAATAATTACTCGTGACTAAATGCAGTACATACAAATGGCGATTAGATTTTAAATTTAGATAATTAACAATCGCCAACAAACTTTTAAAAAACGCGTTTTTGTGATGATGTGCAAGAAAAATAAAAAAATCATGATTTTTATCCACCCTGTGAGAAAGTGAAAGAAACCTCCAATCGAAATTCTAAAAAAAAAAAGCCTTCCATATAGGCCCTAAATGTATCGTTATAACATCTCTGTGCATCTCTTTAAAATACTTTGTGCAAACATTGCTCAAAATCCATAAGAAAACTATAGAAAAAGTCCAAACACGTAGAAAAACACAGTAGACTTTCTCTCTTTTTCTTCCTTCCAGTTCCCATCATCGATCCATCTGTGACACACAATTCAGGAGAATCTTCAAAGGCAAATGTTTGTTTGTCGTGAAGAATAAAAAATAAGATGAAATGTTCAAATGAATGATTCGCAGAAGAATAAAATTGAGCAATGGATAACAAACAAAAATAGAAGAAACTCATTTTCCTCTTTTTTTTTCTTTCGTTTTTTCTTTCTTAATAGTACTTGTAATTCAAATGGCGTGTTTTGTCACTTTCTCTTCCAAAAGATAACTTATCACAGTGACTTAAAATTGAACAACAATAACAGCAACAACAAGTCACAAGATGGTTTTGTAACTTGTGAGCTTCACTTCCGTAACGGAAACAAAAGTCATTGACAAGACAAATCAGAAGAATCCTTCTTCGAACTGAACGAAAAATGTCAAAAGTCAACCAAATAATAATAAAAAAAAAACTTCATGCAACTAACATATTATAACAGAAACTAGTAATAACAAAACGCAGCTAAAGGTTTGGTTTACTTTTCTGCACTTGTGGTCGCACCACTGTCAAAATGTCCCAATTACGGATATCCATAATTCAAATATTTATATCTGCAATTCAAATATGGATACGCATGATTTAATTATGAATATTCTCAATTAAATTATAGATATCCATAACTGAATTATAGATATCCATAAATGAATTATGGATAGACAAAATTCGGCAATTGTGACATGAAGTGAAGAAATTCAATACAAAAGCAATGAAATAAAAACAAGTTTCTTTGCATTGCAAAAAAAATGATAGCAGTGATTGCTTAACTTCAGGGGGGGGGGGGGGAAGGCGGTGCCATATGCCATCATTTTAACTTCTAGATTCCAGTTATCAACCATAAGCCAAGAAAATTAATATAAAGTGCTTTTTTGAGATTTAACATTTGCTTTTGGCACCGAGATTGAAACTTTGAATATTAATTTCCATAAGTAATTCTATTCTTTCTCATTTAATTTCTTCAGCAACTTTTCTAAAGTAATCAAAGAAATAGTATAACTTGCTAATTTTTTTTTAAAGAAGGATACACGCATTTTTTTTTTTGGGGGGGGGTTGAAAGAAGAAAGAGAGAGAGAGAAAAAAAAAGAGCTTTGAAAAGCAAAGCCTAAAAAGATTTAAAAAAAAGACACACGCACATAAAAAGTTACGCTTCAGTAATCCTCAGTTAAGTGAAGAAATCAATGTCCATTAGTGAGCAAGGCAACCGTTGCAAATCTTAAGAAAGAGAAAGAAATTCTCCTTCGCGTTTTTCTTCGTCTTTTTCTTTAGTTTTAAGGGGGGAGGGGGGGGGCATATCTCGTCTGTGTGTCGCATTCAATGCAAATCTCTTTCGAAAAATATATATATTCAAATTATATTTAGGAAAGCTAAACAGAGATTTTGTAATCCTTTAAAAAGAATGTTGTAAACATTCACAATTTATTAATAGTAATTAAAATATTTTTAAGAAGGTTTATGAACAGACAATTTTGAACGTGTTTTGAAAGTGTGATTGTTAGAAACTAGAAAGGTAGCGTCAATCACTCAAATAATATTTTCATGTTTATATATTTCAAAATAAAATTTTTGTGAAAAAAAATTTATAAAAAAAAAATTGACTGCTTAAAGTTGAGCTTTCCTTCTAGTTTCTAAAAAAAACACTTTCAAGTTTATCTTCATTTTGCTCTTGAAAGACAAAATACCCAGTTTGATGACAATTTACACCTTAAATAAACATTGTGAAATTAAAATAAGAACTAATTCACAAAAGAAAGAAAGACTAGGGGCCATTTAAAAAAATTGAGTTAGCAACGCCATCAGTTGTGAAATTGTTGATAGTTTCAAGTGTACTTTCAGGGTCCAAGCTACAAACATTATTATTTTCAGTGTTCCATTGGAATTTTATAAAGTTTTCAAACTTTAATTGCGTTTTTCACAAAAATTACTCAAAGGAACCATCCTGATCTCCCCCCCCCCCCCAATATATTATATTCCTATGTGTATCCTCTTCATTTTAAATTGTGCACTCTTCATCTTTATAATTATTTTCCATCTGTAATTAAAATCACTTCCAATTCTATCCCACTTTTAATTCAGATTTTAATCATCATACATAATTACCATTTTTTTCTAACACAAACTACAATAGCCTACGTCTCTCTCTCTCTCTCTCTCTCTCTTTCTCTCTCTCTTTCTCTCTCTCTTTCTCTCTCTCTTATTATAAACTCGGATGAATTTTCTAAAACACAATTTACAACTAAAATCAAACTTGCTTCAGATTATTAGCTTAACCAACGTTGAATCATGTACTAAATAAAAGGTGAAAAATAGTCTGTGAAAACAGCGGAAAATGCAGTTTTGCATTTACCAGATAGATTCATTTCCTTTTTTTTATTTTTCTTCTAAGAGTTTGAAGTAAGAATTCTGATAAGAAGAGATTGTGATCAGGAAAGGAAAAGACGTTTCGCAAAGCCAAAAGACACAAAGTTGTGTTTTGAAGTTGGATGAAACTGTTTTAATGGGTCTGAAATCTGCAAGTGCTTCTAAATGTAACCTATCCTTTAAAGCTACGAAAGAAAATCATTCCTTTTCCATTGATATCTAACTCTGGTGTCTCACAAAAGTCAAAATAAATCTTCGTGACTTGCAAACGGATCACTACTTTAACAGGATTGTTTAGAAGGAAAAAAAAGGGGGGATTTAGACACCCATAAAAAAGGGAAGTTAAAAATGACGAGAGAGAGAGAGAGAGAGAGAGAGAGAGAGAGAGAGAGAGAGAGAGAGAGAGAGAGAGAGAGAGAGAGAGAAAGAAAGAGAGCAAAAGAGAGAAAATCTTATTTTCATACTCAAAATGAAGAGTCCAGAAAGTAAAGGAGAAAAGATATTTCGGGACTTAAATGTAAGAAGGAGGTCCCTATATTCCTTGAGCATACATAGAGAATAGCCTAAAGATACATTAAGTAGAAAAAAAAGATGCTCCAACAGATAGAAGCAAATGGATTTGTGACAACGGTCACTTTAAGAGGAAAGTCAGAAAACATTCCAAGGAAGAAGAAAAAAAAAAAGGATCCACTGACCACTAACCAGGGTACAAAGAGAAAAAAAGATATTGCAATAATACTGCATTAGATGGTGCTGTTTGATAAGCAACAGCATCCCCCCCCCCCCGCCGTCGTCGTCGTTAAAACTTCCAAATCTCTATCGACCATATTGATGTGGACGTGCAGAAAAATATTATTTTTAGTTCTTTGTGTGTAGCACCAGTGACACACACACAAAGTAAATAGAATCCCGTTCATAAAATACACAAGATTTTTTTTTCTATGGCTAAAATATAACTAAAGAATTAAATATTTTTGTTTAAACAAAAAAGGGCTTGAAAATTCAATGAAAAATTCGAAGTAAAAAAAAAAAATTCCTTTGCAACCACTATAAAGATTAAAGACATACAGGTAGCTCAACTGCAAGATAGCAAATTACCGTCACGTGTGAGCCAACAATGCAAGTCGATCAATTATTTTGTCCCTGTAGCGTTAAATAACACCACTAGTCCTCCCATAAAAATGTATTGACGCTCTTCTTCATTTTTTTTCACGTGGCAAACTTTTAATTGCGTCATCTCTATTTCTACACGTGCTCTCTTCACTTATGTTCTGAGTAAGCTTGTTACGTGCTAGTTAGGTTAGGTTGTTAGGTTAGGTTAGGATAGAGGTTCAAATCCAACTTCTGACAAACTGTTTTTATAAATTTTATTGATTGTTAAATTCATTTTTCATATTATTCGAGTTAAAGATAACTTAAGTTAAACAATTTTAAGTTATCTTAACTCGAAAAATGCGAAAAATGAATTGAACAAATCAATAAAATTTATAAAAACCGTTTGTATGACATTAAAATGAATTCGTTACCTGAAATGTCTAACCTCTTTTAGACATAAAAGTAAATTAAGGTATTTTTTATCTTTTGGAAACAAATTTTAATATTACCTAGTAATAATAAATTATTGCAATTATTAATATAAAAAAAGTTTTAATATTTATTGATAAGAATAAATGTTTTCAATTATTGGTATATATCGGATGTAATACCTAGTACATACCTGATAATTTAAATACATTTAAATAATAAATGTGTTCTACAGAGCCATGTGAAGAGTATAACAAACATTATGTCAAATTCAATTTATTCAGTTAATAATAAGGCTGTACCAAGGGGATTTTGCCGAACCGATTTCCGATCATTAATGAATTCAACAATTAGGTCTGCTCCCCGATAAAACGGCAGCAGTGGAGGGTCATTCAATTTATTACCAACTTTATCACTAAATCATCTTTAAAAAGAAATTGTTGTCTTGCCTTTGCATTGTAAACTCGAAAATTATAATTTAACTCTTTTTTGTGCGAACCGCTTCTCTCCTGGGCAACGCAAGCAGCCAAAATCCGAAGTGAAAATCGGCATGATCGGCTTGGTTAAATCGATCGGCATACCAATTTTTTTTGTGTGATCGGTTCGTTATTGGCTCCGTAAACAAAAGTGTGATCGGTACAGCCTTAGTTAATAATCTGAAAATATTAAAAAGTATTTCAATTTAAAATATTAATAATAAAGTCAATTTTTATAATAATGAATTCGGTATAATTCACCTAAACACATTTAATTTGAATTCATTTAACTCATGTATGCCAAATTTATAAGGGTAATATAAATTATAAGAATAATCCACGAATAGGGGCGTGGGTTCAAATCCCACCTCTGACAAATTGGTATTTTGATTGATTTCATTTATTTTTATCCATTAATTGAGTTAAATGATGCATTTATCTAGGTATGGTATTAAATTAGTTTGTTACCTGAGAAATCTAACTTTGCGGTGTAAAGATAACTTGAGGTGTTTTAATATATTTTCAGAAACAAAAAGTTGAGTAATTAAGAATTTAAATGATTGCAATTATAATTGGTAAAATCTCAAGTCTTTTTTAAAACTTCGATGAAACTAATTTGCAAAGACACTGTTACTAGAATGATAATAGTGAAATCCCCACGTTTCTGAGGATTCCTGCACTACAATGTTTCTTATAAAGTGTATTTGTGGGTGCAGGTGCATGCGTGCGTGTACGTCAGGATGGCCGAGCGGTCTAAGGCGCCAGACTCAAGGGTTAACATCCTTCCATAATATACAATGGGTCAAGCATTCTGGTCCATGAATGTGGGCGTGGGTTCAAATCCCACTCCTGACAAAAAACTTGCTTTTACATATAAAGTTTATTTCTTGATTAAACTAATTTTAGTTAAATAATCCATTTATATACGAATGGCATTAAATTAATTTGTTACCTCAGAAACGTAACTTTTAGTTTTAAATATAAACTGAACTCTTTTCGTATCTTTTGGAAACAATAAATATAATTGGTAAAACCTCGAATCTTTTTAAAACTTCCACAAAAATAATTTGCAAATTTCTTGATACTGTTATGAGAATAATAATACCGGTATTGTGGAAGCTCTACGTTTCTGAAGGATTCTACTGCGCCGTCATTTACCTAGGAACACACCTCCAACATGTGTCAGGATGGCCGAGCGGTCTAAGGCGCCAGACTCAAGGATTACCATTCCTTCCGTTGTGAGCAATGGATTAAGTATTCTGGTCCACAAATGTGGGCGTGGGTTCAAATCCCACTTCTGACAGCTTGTTTTTATATAAGTTTCATAGAGTGGTTATGCTTATATTTTTTTACATTTAACTACTTCAGTTAAAAAATCAGTTTATCTAGATAAACGGATTTTTTAACTGAAGTAGTTAAAAAAATCCGTTTATCTAAGAATGGTATTAAAATTAATTTGTTATCTCAGAAATTCAGGTGTTTTCAAATATATTTGGAAACAAAAAGTTGAGTATCGGTATTTAAGAATTTAAATTATTGCAATAATTGGGAAAAAACCTCAAGCCTTTTTAAAACTTCTATAAAATAATTTGCAAAGATACTTGTTATAAGAATTATAATATTGTGGAATCCCTACGTTTCTGAGGGATTCCTGCGCTGCAATTTTTCCTATAACAATTCCCTATATATGTCAGAATGGCCGAGTGGTCTAAGGCGCCAGACTCAAGGATTACCATTCCTTCCGTTGTATGCAATGGATCAAGCATTCTGGTCCACGAATGTGGGCGTGGGTTCAAATCCCACTTCTGACAACGCTTTTTTTAATGTAGTGGAAGCTATAAAAAATTAAAGTCCCCTCTCTCTCTCTCACACAAACAAACAACAACGTTTTTTTCCCGCAAGCCAATGCACGCGCTTTTCATCGATTTACATTATTCATTAAATTATGGCGCAACTGAGAAATAATTTAGCTCTTATTGAGAATTGTCCTATCTATTGTGCTTTTCTATAGAAAGATTGTAGTTGAACTACCTCTATGTACGTATATTGTGCTGAAATAACTTTGCTTTTAGGATGTTTGCAACTCCTACTATAAACATAGTAAATAACTATCTACCTACTAAAATAATTAATTTTTTACATTTTTGAACGCTTTATGAGAATTTTAAAAAACACCTATTTTAGTTTATAACAGTTATATAACAGTTTATTTTTTTAAAGATATCATCACGATACAAAAATTCCTTTCAATCATTTTTGCCAATTGCTAGAAAATTATTAACCAGATAATTATAATAATTAAACTAATCCAACGTTAAACAAATTGATAATTTAGTTTTCTACCAAAAGAATTATTTTAAAAATCCATTTCTAAGTTCTAAAATTTCTTTTTTTTTTTCAAAGATAATTCAATAAATTTGTGTTTTTGGTTCATGAATTTTCTGATAGTAATAATAATAATAACCCTTGAAAAATTTACATACAATGAAGTATAAAAATTCCTTTCTTTTATGTAGATTCTTTTTTTATAGCATCATTTTGCGAATTCAGACAAAACCAAGAGTGACTTTTATATTCATTTCACCAATGACAAGTTGCTTAGTAGCACATTAATTGGAAAAGTCTGGACCAATTTGGATGGATGGTAGAAATGATTATCATCACCATCACCATCACCATCGTCATCATCATCTAGGTTTTTCGGAGAGAAACAGAGAATTCAATTATCACCACATAATTCACAATTATGTTAGCTTTATGATAAAACTAGAAGATCTTTTTTGCATACAGAACAAGTACAAGAGTAATAAAACAAGTGTCACATTTTATCACACTGATATAAAACACTAAACCCATCCCCCCAAAAAAATCCAATTATGGAGAGAGAAAAAAAAAACAGGCGAAAAAAAAGAGAAATAACAAATGTTACTTAACTTTGTCTTACCTTACCTTATCCATACCTTAAAAAGAAATTCAATTAACCTCACATATTAAGGCTTAAATATAAGATCATATAAAATATTCTTATATAATACCATTAATGATTTTTTTTTATTTACAATTAAAAAAATCACCGAAATTCAAATTCAATTAAAACTTTCCAGTCAGTCAAAGTTATTTTAAACAGTTAAGTTAGAGTTACCTGTGTATTAAATTACTTACATAGTCACAGGTCATTGTGGCCTGTAATGTGGCCGGTAACTGTTTGACGGTTCCTCGTCCAAGAGCCTCTCTCTTCCTTTGAGCACTGAATAGCCGCAACTCTTTCTTTTCCTCGTCTCCAAGCCCATTGCAATAACGCACTTCACTATCGTGCGGTGGCAACTGTTGTAACAGTTGTTTAATGCGATACTTTTCTCCGACACTGTTCACATATGGAATTTTGTCTTCCGGAAGGGCCGAAAAATACAAATGAACCTATAAAATGATAAAAAAAAATTGATTTTAAAAAAATGTTGCCCAAAAAAAAATAATAATAAAAGCATTACAAACAATTTCTGTCATTAGAATGGTGGTTATTCTGCGTTTCTTTGTTACACTTTTCGACTTTAAAATGAAGATGAAGGTGTTTGGGATGTGGTTGTAATGAATTTTCTATGGAAAGTCTCAAGGTGTTAATGTAGGTTTTGGCGACAACCAACCCGACTTCACTTTGCAGTCGAAAAGTGTTCCAAAAGTTATCTGTGTACCATGGGCCTAAAAACGTTTATAAAAAAAACTAGAAGAGTAATTGGATCTCTTATGCCCTCTGTTTATATAGTCAAAATAAAAATGTGGAAGTGAATTTCAATTAGGTAAGTTTTTAAAGAACGTCTTATAAAAATTTATGAAATTCTTTAAAAACGAACGCTAGCAAAATTCTTTTTCACCACCTACTTTTACGGTTTCCACTTAACAGAGAAAGACCAGGGAAATTTATGTTGATATTTAAAGAAAAAAATAAGATGGTTTTTTGAACTTTATCGAAAGTTTTACACAAAGTTTGTTCCAACTTGAACTGAAAAACTAAAAGCAAGAATTTGAAATTGCTGTAAAAAAGTTTTTTTTTAAATAACACCAATATTAAAACATACTTAAGCATTAACCGATTCATTTACTCTTTTTACCTTCTCTAAAACACTTTCAATTTGTTGTTTAATATCGCTTCTTGCAACTCAAAGAGTTCCAATTTTATTGTTCTCTTTCAAATTGCGCATTTGAACTTGAATTCTAAATTGTTATTTGATTGATTCTTATGAGTGACATACTATACTTAATACTCGAAGTGACCAAAAGTTTCTCTAAACATTTTTTTGTTAACTAAGAAAACATCCTCCTTGAAACGACGACACCATCTTAGTTGTCATTTTGGCAGTATTTACCAACGAAATTCAACCTCTTTATGCCTATATATAAATTATAACATAAAATGCAAAAACTGCATAGAAAAATGAAACCTCTTCTCCCCTTCTTCAATAAAAAGTAGCTCTTGTTATGCAAACATACAGCCTTTTAGACAAACAAAAAAGAAAAGCCGAAAATATGAGAGAGAGAGAGAAGCAGATTTTATATACAATATATACAAAAGGGATAAAAAGAGACAGTCAGAATGACTAGACAGTAAAAATGTAGGAAAAGTGAAGGTTTCCTGATGGGATTCAGGAAGAACAAGGCATAATCCCATCTAGTGAAACTCTCAACTCCCTACATCCCTCTCTCTCTCTCTCTTTCTATCCTATTCACTCTCACTTAAGGCTGCGATTTATAGGTAATTCAAAAGGATTAATTATTTTGGTCGCCACCGCTTTGCCTGTCAACCTTGATGGATGAGTTACAACTTAAAACACATCTCCATTTCTCCCCTCCACCTCAACCTCCTTCTCCTTCTCCTTCTCTACATTTTTGCCCTTCTAGAATATAGATCATACAAACAAGTCAGAAGGATGCTACTTGAGAAAATGACAAGAGACACAACATCTCATCTAGATTCCGACACACTCCATCATCATGGCAAATACACAAATATATGCAAAGCCAACAAGTGCAGGACCAACGTCAATTTCCATTAATCAGAGAAAAATGTGTCGGAAAAAAATGAGTCCACCACAAAAAAAAAAAGTTCTTCCTCTCAACTCCCCTCAATTTTTAAAATACAACAATAAATATCAGCAATTCAGACCATCATTCTTGTATGCAAATTACAATGCTAAATTTTTATTATATATATACATGTATATACACCTTTGTATAATATGGAACTTTTTTTGCTACTCGCCAATTTTAATAATTTTGACAGGTTCTACCTTTTTTGCTGTTTGAAAACGTGCAGATATTTCTAATATAAGGAGGACTTGAAACTTTTTATCATAAATTTTGAGCAGGGTTGGCAAGGTTTTCTCACTGTTTAAATATAGTTTAAACTAAGCTGGACTAAACATTTAACCCATTTTGGGTTTTTTTATTTCAGTTTTACATGGAATTTTAAATTTTTTTGAAACTTTGGCCGTTTTTGAGTTTTTTGAGACTCCTTCTGAGCCCCGTTAAGCCTTCCCAAGCCCCTTTTACTGTATTTTAGAGGGTTTAATTTTTTTTAATTTTTGGCCGTTTTTGGAAAAAAAATCCAAGCCTTGGATTTTTTCCTCCATTTTTTCGAATTTTAAAAATTCTTGAATCTTTGGCCATTTTTAAGCTTTTTTGAGACTGCTGAGCCCCATTACGCCTTCCTGAGCCCTTTTTACTGTATTTTAGAGGATTTAAAAAATCGGTGTTTTTTTCTATTTTTAAAAAAATATTTCAAAATTACGTATTTTTACGAGCATTTTTTAATGGATGTGTGATCGTATATTGGGCGTACTCAATGGAGTTTAACATGGAGGTTAACAATTCGCGATTTTGAAATATTTTTTAAAAATAGAAAAACACCAATTTTTTGTCATTCACTAGATCAGCACATATATTTAAGGTGCATATTGCATTTTAACCATCAAAATTGGACAACTTTAAATATGAAAAATAAACATATTGCCACCGCGACTGTGTATTTTAAAAATTAACATTTTTCCTTTAACACTGGGTCTATGGGCTCAGAGATTTTTCGAAGTCATTTTATGATGTAGCCTCTTTAGGGGCCCGGGATGAGAATTGCCACAGGGCCCGAGCTGGCTCTCCACGGCCTTGTTGATAACTATGACGAGTCATAGCATTATTGGCCTTCCCCATTTTCGTAAAGAGGTTTAACCCATTTTAGTCCATTTTAACCCATAAAAACCCGGGCTAAACCTAGATTAAACCAGTGGGCTGTGCTAAATAAGTAAAACCTGGGTTTTTGGCCAACCCTGATTTTGAGCTGACATTTTCCAATGTCTCAACAGAAAATACGAGTCTAATTTGTTTAAGACCTGGTTCCACACGGACACTAGTCACTTTAAAACAGACATAAATGACCAGTCAATGTGTAGAGAATAGTATTCTAGTAGCCAACTTGTGACAAACTTCTATGTTAAAAGTATAACTTGTCTTCATAGCAGTAGCTGACTGCTCATTGGCTACTCATTGCAAACTACTAAGTCAAAGTAGGCTGGATGTTTACTTAAAAAAATTAGGTCACCAACCAGTCACAAGTGGAACCAAGGCTTTAGAAAGAAAAAAATTATAGATGTGATGAACATATGAACTTCTCTCAATACTTTTAAAATAAAACACATTTAAAACCGTATAGAACGAAATGGAAGAAACCTGAATATTTTTTTCATGTTAATAAAATTGTGCAAATCTAAGGGAATGGACAGAAAATATATGGTATTTCGTGTTACTCGATTTTTGTGTTAAACAGTTTTCACTGTAAAACAATAAAAATAGAAGCAATCACAAAATTACAACAAGAAAAAAATACCATAATCCAAATTTCTGCAAAAAAAAAAAAGAAAAAAAAGAAGCTCCGACCTAACGACTAAAGTCTAAACATCTTCAATCATGATTATAATCTTCCAAGAAACATTTATCTCTTAAAAGAAGTTAAAACATGTTGAGGAAAACGCAAAAAAATCAGAAATATAAATAGTTCCCATTATAATAGAAGCTGATTGGTACATAAGGAACACGTGGTAGAAAAGAGTAAGCATCCTTTAAAGCTTTAAAAAAAAGGGCAATGTGAAATTCCTTGATATATGACAGGATTAAAGTGGAGGGGGAAAATACGTAGCCTTCCTTCTCCGTTCATCAAACTGGGATGGATGCTCCTGTTGTATTTATTACCTGAAAACACAGCTGGATATTTACTAAGCTTAGTTTTATGGCTTTAGAGACGAGCAGCTGTTTTGTGCCATACTCTTATTATTATTGGAATTATCACTGTCTATTGTGATATCATCATTATTAATATTATTATTATTATTATGAATAGAAAGAGAGAGAGAGAGACACAACACACAAAGAAAGTGATAAGATTTAAAAAATACAAAAGAGACATTTAGTTTTGCTAAAGAAGATTAAATAAAGAAATGGGCAAGAAGCCATTATTCCGCTCTTTTCTTCTGTTATAATCAACTCCTTTTCTCTCTCTCTCTCTCGCTCTCTCTCTCTCTCTCTCTCTCTCTCTCTCTCTTTTATGCAATAAAAAATAGCACTTGCTTTATAGATTGTTTGTATCATAATTGAAGTTAACACAACTGCTAAAAGAAAATTAAGCCATAAACAAAACTGTAATCAGTTCTGTCATCACCATCAAGTCAGTTCCTTTAACTAAAATACAATTGGTGCACCCGCACACACAGTAGAATTTTCAGGAACGTTTTCCTTTCGTTAACCATGGTCCATGGTTAACGAAAGGAAAACGTTACTGAAAATCGTATCGTTAACTGAATCATCCTTACAGAGACGTAACTAGGGCAAAACGAGTGAGGCATCTACCAAGGTCCAAGGGCACAAAATAACTAGAATGATAATACTAACAAAGGTGGCGCCAGGTTTATTATTACCAAAGTCCAGAGGCGCAGAAATAAATATGCTAAACAACTAAAATGATAATATGGAGGTGCCAATTTTATTCTTGCCTTCATATGCAAAATTAGCTAGATTATTATTGGAGTAAAGATGACTTCTGTACTTTATAGCGAGGTGTCGTTCTCAGAGGTAACGTTAAACGAAGTATGACTGTATACCGAATCAAAACCCACAAAATTCTAAGGACAAGTTGGACAACACAATGTATAATTGGATAAAATAAATTCAGTTTTTTTCTATTCATCATAACTTGAATATACGCACGCTCGTGTAAGTCAAGTAAAGATAAAAATCATGATAAATGGTGAAAATACAGCAAGACAGTATGTTGTTGTCTTTCTCAATATCCAACATGCAATTTTCTTAGCAAAACATTTTTCATCTGATTCTTACCACGAGTTTATAGCAAGAAGTTGATGGATGAAGTTGCTTTGTGGTCATTTCACGCTTACGTGACCGTGAGCAAGAAAAAAAAAATACTTGACAGGTTAATCTAAGAGAACTGGACAAAAAAATCCAATGCATTTAGATGTGCTGCGTGGGTATCAATGTTAAGTGTGTGTGTGTGCGTGTTTTATTTTATAAAAAATAACAATAGAAAAGAGGTGGACTATATTGAAAAAAGTTCTCTCTCTTGTCAAATTTTTATGTAAGAAATTGTCTCGAAGATCTATCTATTCCGAAAACTATTTTCTTTTCCTTACCTTAAGGCCTTAGGTGTTTTCTCACAGTAAATAACAAAATAATAATGCTTAGAGGTCTTTACTGGATCTGACAGTTATGTCATGTTTTTTTTTTACAAAAGCAGACATTCTAAAAAAATGTCAATGTCCTTTATATTGAAACAACAACAAAAAAAATGTCCTGCTCTATATTTCCTGAAACTGTAAGATTTCTAACTTGTTTTCTTATGACAACAATCCACCAAAAGTGAAGTAATTAATAACCATCACTTTGGATAAGGTGGATAAAATGTGCCCCGTACAACCCGCAATCACACAAGACACCAAGCATCATCATCATCACTACTTCCTGCACCTTACACCACAATACGAAGGGTCGGCCTAACGGCTTCTAGCTCTCCACTGCTTTCGATTTTGTACCAAACTTCCAGAGACCACACATGCCCCCCCCCCCCATATTCCGTTTTAACACCTTGTGTTCCAGGCTCGACAAAAGTCAAGACAAACGTCAAAACCCAATTAAATATTACATTCTCTATTTCGAGTCCAATATAAAATTCTAATCTTGTTTGAAAATTATTATATTAAACTGAAAAATATATTAATCGTTAACTGAAAATTTAATAAAACTGAAATATCTTAGAAATTTTGATTTTAACACGAAAACGGATAACAAAGAATCGAATATCACGAAATATATTTTCGGTTTGGTGTTATCCTTAGAATAGCCAAAAAAATTATTTCAAAATGGAATTCGTTTAAAACGAAAAAAAAAAAAAATATTCGGGTCTTTCTATTTCGTCTTAAACAGTTTCCACTGTCTATAAAACAAACTTTTAAAGTTTCACAATGATAAAAAAATGAGTGCGTTTCTTTTGACTGAAAAACAGAGAGAAAAAGGAAGGAAACTAAAAATAAGTCACCTTTTTTTTGTAAGAAAAAAAAAAGAAAGGAAAGGAGAAAATAAATTCAATTTTGTCAACGTTTCCCCCACAAAGCTTTTCACAACCTAGAATCTAAAAATTTTCAAATAGAGACATATACATTTAGACGACCTAAAAAAAAACCTGAAATAGCACACGAAATAAAAATCGATACTTTTGAAATCAGTCCACAAATCTATAAGAAAAAATACAGCAAAAAAAAAAGTATTGAATATTTCAAAGAAAAAAAATATAGGGGGTTTCTCTCTCAAAAGTTCATTTACTTAGAGAAAAAAAAACCCCTCTGGTCTTTTGGGACATTCGACTTAAATGGCCACAAAAAAAAGTTTGGACAAGACCAACTTTTAAAATAGACTTTGAAAAAAAATGAGAATTGACCTAAAGAAATAGTAAACCTTTTTATTTTCTTCACAGGAAGAAAAGATTACAAACGGTCACCGGTTACTTTTTTTATTTCATAATTAAATACCATGAGCAAAGGTGAATAAATCATCTGTTTCCTTATTAACAATGAAATTTCAACTGAAATACAATAGAGAAATTTATTTCCCATGAAAAAATCTAATCAAAAGTCAATTTCAAACTTACAAAAAACGTTTTATCTATTTTTTTTAAAAAAAATAGTTCTCATTAAAAGGTTTTGTAAAATATTCGTATTTTCTTAGAAAGAACGAAAAAAAAAACCTTAAGTTTAGCGAAGAAAATTCAAGACTAGAACCAAAATTAACATTTTCAACAGAATATAGTGATCTCAATATGAGCAAATTACGTTTTATGCGTAACATATAGGCCTATACGCAATTGAAAGCAATCATTAAGAATGCAAAAAAACCAATAGATTACACTATCTTTACACTTCTTTTAAATATTCCACAAGTGAATGATTCATTAGAAAAATCTAATGAAAAATTCAGAAGAAGTAAAAAAAAAATATGCTAATTGAAAATAATACATCATCAAAGAACGAAATTTGCAAATGACACGAATGTTAAGACACAAATGTTGCAGAAAAATGTTTAATTAAACTAGAAAAAAAAAAATAGATGTGAATTTGAGACACAACGCAAAAAAAAAAAACATCTCTTCTTCTGTTTTTTTTTAATATAGAAAGTTGGAATTTCAAGTATGTTAATACTAACATACAGACAGACAAAAAAAAACTGTGGGGGGAGGGGGAATGAAATGAATACGATAACTAAATTGATAGGAGGAGTGGTCCACACAGTAGTTATATTCATAAAGGACGGATGTCTACGTATTAAATGTGTGTCGGAATACACATTTGACTAACAGGCATTTAGAAATCGGGACGAACACAAGTTGGCTCCGGCAACTTCTAATTGGTTTGTTGTGTGGTTCGACGTTGAAAAGGGCGGAGCATGTGACGTCAGACTGCATAACCAACCAATTATAAGTTGCTGGTCGTCATGAAAAGGGCGGAGCCAACTTGTGTTCATCCCGATTTCTAAATGCCTGTATTTGACTACTCTAAATATTTTATTTCCATTTCCTTTTCAGTTAAAACAACAGTACTTTTAAGTTGTTCAACGGTCAGCGTAAACATTTTGTTTTAAGAAGAAAAAATTAAAATTTATTATAAATTATAGTAGGTGAATTTGCTGTAAGTTTTTTTATTCAAAATAAGAAAACTTTTGATTAGTAAACTAATCAATGATATTTTATAAACAGCTGATTTTACGAACTTCGGTTATTCTGCGTTTCGGAGAAGCAACACTAAAGAGAAATTGAAAGTGTGTTAGAAACTAGAACGGTAACTGAATCACTTAATTATATTTCTATGTTATATACATTTGTATATACAAATATATATTTAAAAAAAAAACAGTTTGCTTAAAGTTGGTTGGGTCATTTCCAAACTCACATAAAAAGTTTATTTTTAAAATAAATCAACACGAAAATACCCTTAACTGATTGACTAACCCTACTAGTATCTAAAATACTTTTTTGGTTCAAGAAAAACAAAATAACCGAAGTTCGAGGGTCGTTTATTTCCGCTTTAAAATCATTTTAATGATCAAGAATAAACTACTTTAAATATATTTGACCTAGAAATAAACAACATTTGCCTTTAATTGCTTTAAATAAGTCATAGAAACTGAAACCCATGTTAGGACATTTATTTTAAAACCACAATTAAATCAGTCACATATAAGAATTTTATTTTCAGCAAAAAAATCTGACCGCTCTGAATAAACGTGACAATGGAATTCGAATCGAATAAAGTTATTCTTAGCAGACATGAACTGAACTGAGTGTTCCACGTTGTGCTCTGCTCTATTCATCTAATTATAGGGCCTACCTATAGATAGATATTGTCATAATTGTGATTCTATCCAACGACACACCAGTGACATATAGAGAAAGAAAGAACGGACCCAAACACACACATACCCAACATTGAAGAAATACATTAGGAGTTACTCTAGGGCTCATAATGAAATTTCCACCTCAATAAATACTAGAAGAGTCGATAAGACAATTTACATTAATGGATACAACAAACAGACACAAAGGTTACGACCTCAAAACCCAAGAGATGATGAAGAAGAAAAAAAAAAAAAATAACCGTCTTGTGTGTGTGCAAAAAAATGCGCAATGCACATCCATCATCATTTTTCCCCCCTTTGAACAAAATCAATAATATAACACATCAGTTGACTAACTGAATAAAATGAATTCAATTCAGAATACAATGAATTTATTATTTTTACTGTTTCAATTTAATTTTTCATGATTAAGTACTAACAGTATGTATGCAAATGAGTGGCAGAATCATCATCCGAACTATTTTTCAACCTCAAAAAGATAGTCATACTTCGTTTAACGTTTGAAAAAATTGTATTGTTAATCGAATCATCGTTAACCAAGTTATCATTGAAGTCAATACAAATAAAAAAAATACGATTCCGAACGAAGCTATAGAGTTTGGTAAATTACGTTATAGCGAGGTATCATTCTTCTTAGAGGCAACGTTAAGCGAGGTATGATTTTCATTTATTATGAAGTAACACCTAAAAATTGTATCTCTCACTAGTCCAATTTCAAGAAAACTTGGCAGTTGAACTTCAACTTGAACCCTCTACACAGGGCATCAACGGAGAAAACCTCTTTTCTAAAGGGTATTCAACAATTTTTATATGTTATGAACTTATGAACCATGGAAGTCAATCACAAAACAAGATAATAGCACTGTCACAAGATAGCATATTGTCATATTTAGCTAATAACCTAACAAAAAAAATCAAGAAAACAAATTACAAAATATTATTACACGACAAATACTGTCATATATTTCGTGACTGCCATTTACTGGTGCACAACTGAATATCACAGTCATAAAATGGTAGAACATAAGCTGTGACATCATAATTTATGATTTTTTTTTTCTTCTGTGATGAGGCCTCCTGTTCAGGTTGCCCAAGTTGAAGTTCCAGTCTCTCATGATTTCTTCTTAAATTTGAGACACAGAATTTGCTTTAAAAGACAGATCTGTTAAAACTTCATGAATAATAAATTATATACTAGCTCAGTACGTACACGTCACTTTTCGATAAATACCTTAAAAGCAAAGACAACATTTTCCCATCAGCCGAAAAAAATTTTTTTTAAAAAAGCACTCAACCCTTTAAAAATATAAAGTCATCATCATCATCATCATCATCAAGACAAGACAAACTCCTCCTATCCCTTTTTTGCATATAAGAGGATTCCTTCCTTCCTCCATCAGATGATGATGATGATGATGATCTCTTCACCGCGGCCTTAAAACTGTTAATTGACGACCGTGGCGGCTAGGCTCATTAGAAAACGCCACTTGCTTAATTAGCTGAGTGCCTGTTTACAAGAACACCACTTCAATTCCATTAAAATGTACCTCCTTTTACTACATTAGTCCTTATATAGTCACTATTATCACTATATATATTCAAAATCAAAGGCATAACTCAACGGTTTACACAAGGGATGGATGGATTGCGATGCAAAATAATACCTACAGCTGAAGCCCTACATATGTAAACAAATGCACATAAATAATCGAGTTAAACTCTCTCAAAAAAAAAACTAGGAAAATTATTTGCATATACAGTTAATAGTTTCTCTGTCCATTTTATGTAAACATTAAAAGGGGAGCCACAACAACAACAACAACACACATCGTTTTGTACATAAATGTCGAGTTTAATTATTATTATTATTATGTAGAAATGTTTGCTAAACAAATTAGCAAGAAGACAAAATTTTATATTTTTGTAAATTATTTTTCTGAAGAGTTTTTGTAATACATATTTTTTTCTTTCTGACCCTTTGAAATAGGCCTAATAAGTAAAGTAAACACAAAAACGGATCTAAAAAAATCGACGAACATATTGGCGTGCTACAATACTGCGTTTTTCTTGGAATTTTCTATATTAGAAGTTAGCTAGGTTACACACATAAGACCTACCAGTAATAAATACCCTTCAGACAACATTTCTCCAAATGTTTGATGATCAAAATTGATAAGATTTAATTAATAGATTTGACATCTCAAGAGAGACATTGTAAGCATCGATCTGGGTTCCCCCCCCCCCCCCCATCCGTACACTTACAGAAAATTTTAAACCCCTTTTATTTCTCTCTTGAAAAATTAATAGAAAAAAAACCACCACTAGAATGGACGAGAGAAGGATAAAATAAGAGAAAGGGGGAGGAGGTTTAAGATTGGCTGGGAAAGTCAGAGGGGGGGGGGGGGGAAAACAATTAATGAGTCACTAGAGAAAACCCAAAGGTGGATTCTGAAATGTACTTTCAATGCCTTTGAGGCAGTAGAGACATCAAAATAATATGCAGCCTAACATTTATCACAAAAATATAATTATTATCCTAAAAATTAAAGTCTTTGCATTCATTTTTTTTAAAAAAATGTTTCTACATTATAAGTTACAATCTTTTGAATGTTATTTCAGACAATGCATTGTTTCAGCAGCAACCAGAACACATTGTAATTGTTGATGGGGTTTTATATCTTTGAGTTTTAATAATGCATTTTCGCATGCTGCCAATAGACTTTTGTCCCTGTGTCACGAGCCTTCTTGACTTGCTTTCGGAGTATTTTTTTTTAAATTGAAATCTTACACTTTAAGACAAATGAAAACATTTCCATGACTAACTTTCAAAAAAAAAATGTGTTCTTCTCCAGTAACAACACACAACCTGTGAATATACTGTAATTGCATTGTGTTGAAAAGCCAAAATGCCTCTCTGCCATATCTCAACAATGGTACGCACACATTAGAGGCTTTTTCAATTCCCCCGCACTCATTGAGATTTTAGTCATGGTTTGATGAACACACTTTCCATACAACACACAATAAGATTGAAAATGCAATGGAGCATTTATTTATTGCAACACTGAAACAAGGCCTTTTATAAAGAGAAAGAGAGAGTAAACCTTGTCCTTTCAATATTTAACAAAAAAACTGTCGTTGGCTTTCAACTTTGTGCTAACAATCAACCAACCCATAGATATTTGTTGAATAACAAAATGAATTAATTAAATTTGTATTCAATAAACACTAAACTTCAACCACAAACTGTTTGTGACTTGCAGTAAAGCAAAAAAAACAGAAACTCAACACTTAGAATGTAACACATTACTAAGTATAATACGAAAGAATATACAGTCGTACCTTGGTTAACGATAGTTACGTGTTACTGAAAACGTCATCGTTAACTGAATCATCATTGAAGCAAAGTTAACAACGCTATAGAGAGGTATCGCTCTCAGAGGTAACGTAAAGGGCGGTATGATTTTGTACAGTCATTTTTATATTGTGTAAGCAACAACACTTAGCAGATTTTGAAGTGCAAACGCCCCTCTTGAACTCGGTATAAAGACATTTCACCAAAAGTTATTCACCTAAACAATTACACCTAAACCAAATACTCTAAATGTTTTTTCACCTAAATGACAATACACCTAAACCTTTTCACTTAATGAACGTTCACCTAAAAGTTCTTCTAATACATTTTCATCTAAAAATATTTAACCTAATACTATTTCACCTCAATTTGTTCACCTAAAGTATATTTCACCCCAAACATTTTTCACCCAAACATTTTTTCCTAAACCATTTCACCTAAACAAATACACCTAAAATCTATTTTGCCTAAAGGAATTTTCATCTAAAGATTTTTCTTCTAAACCATTTTACCTAAACAAATTTGTCTAAATACTATTCACCTAAAACACATTTTGCCTAAAATACTTTTCACCTAAAGTAGATTAGGTGTACTTGTTTAGTTGAATGGTCTTTTAGGTGAACAACTTTAGGTGAAGTGTCTTAGAACGCTTGAACTCTGGTTATTCTGCCTTTCAAGAATAAAATTAAAAGACATTGAAGGGTGTGTTTTAAAAACTAGAAAAGTATCTCAATCACTTAAGGAAGTTAAGGGTGATTTCATGTTGATATATTTTAAAATAAGGTTTTTATGTTGAGTTTTCAAACTGAAAAATGACCCAACTTTACGCAAATATATATATTTTTTTAAATTTTTAAAAATATTTTGAAAGACATCAACATGGAAATACTATTATTATTATATGTATGTTAAAAAAAGTAAATTTATGTTGATATTTAAAGTTAGAAATTAAATTTTTATGCCCGTTTTAAAATGATCCCTGTTTTATAGTTTTTAAATATACTGTCATTAAAATTCCTATAACATATTCACCTACCATTTTAGTTTCTTAAATTTGCATTGAAGTGAGCTTATTTTTTTCTAAAAACTTGACTTTTTTATTAAATTATAATACAAACAACAATACCATTATATTTGTAATTGTTGCCCTAAAGACGCAAAACCCCACCGCCAAACGACCTATTGGAGCCATCATTTGTGATCGGCTCAAAAAGGATTTCAGGATTCATGTTTAAAGAAGAACAAAAAAAAAATGACTGTACAGTAATTTCTTAAGTGCTAGCTCCAATTTCAAACGCAAACGCCCATTCACGTTAAACATAATATGAAATTCCCACCTTTTATAGTTACTTAATGACAAGGTGACAAGATTTTCCCAGAAGGGATTTCTCGTGAGCCTTAAATTAAGAGGTCGATGTCCCTAATTCCTATATTTTTTTTTCTTCTTCTTCTTCGTGCCAATAGCCCTTTTATTTAACTCCCTTTAACAAGAATGGATTTCATAATTAATAACACATTTGCAGCTGACAATTTTCAAACTAACCTCTTGATCGAAAACTATTATTTTTATATTTTCTATAAAAATAACAAAACATAATTGGACTATTATTAACAGCTGTTGTGGGTCCACATTTAAGGTTTTGTCAATCGATGAAATTGATGAAGTAGTTTACGCAGAAGATTTTACATTTTTAAATATATTTATTGCACATATACATAATAAAATTTTACGACAAAAAGTCAATTATTTTAATCACATATATCCGTTCTGAAGTGGCATTGCACTCGCAATTTAGATGTTTAAATTAATACAATATTTAGCAATTCAAGTCCTATGCCGAGTGTTTCAAAAACATAAATAAAACATGGTGAAAAATAAAATGTATTTCTTGTGTTCATCATTAATTAATCAACAAACTTTAGTTGTGTTTTTTGTTCTTGTCTTCAAGCTGAAATTTATTCATGCAAAACATAATTATGGCAAACTAAAATAAAGAAAACATAAAAACTACTCTTAGAAGTGTCACATCAGGCTTAATTGGAATTTATTCATTAAAAAGTAAATCATTTCAGTTTAAAAACCAAAATGGATCCTGAAATTTATGTACCCAACTTTTCTTTAGTCACACAGTCCCACACTACAATATTAAATAAAACCTCACAATCCAGTAATAAAAAGTGTTAAGCTTGATATACAGACGGTCCAGTCTGGCTTGTCAATCGTGGTGATTGGGAAAAAGAGCAATTAGTTAAAATAGGAGAAAAATGAGCCATGCCCAAGCAGAACTTAAAAAAAACAGAAAAAGACTGAACAAGCCAGAATAGGATTGTCTGAACCCAACTTTAACCTGCCTATATTCATGATAGGAATAGGGACTGAGCGAGATCGCAGATCTGATCACTCGTAGTCCAGATCCGTTCCTTTTATTAAGCCAATCCACAAACGGATCAGATCTGACAGTAAAGTGTAAGCATATGCCCTCACTCGTATAGATCATCACCTGACAAATCCTCTTAATTCACAAAGATCTAGAATGACGAATCTGAACTCTGGAGCCCAATTCAAGGACAGATTTGATCAGTCAATCCAGGATTACAGCCCGATCCAACAGTTTTGATCGCATCCTGAATGTTTACCTTAAAAAGCATTTTTTTAACCTTTCCATAATATTTGAACCTACAATTAAGAATTCCTAGAATTCCAGGTCACATATACAGTACCATGATTTATGTTGACAAATGAAGAAACACTGATAAGTGATAACCATTCATTCATTTGTCAAAGCTTAAGTGTATTACAGACCTTCATATTATGAAACATTATGTCTCTAGATTCTATTATTGTGCCAAAAAATCCCTAGAGAGAAAAAAGGGGTAGACGAGAAACAGAAATTGGCTTTACTACTGACTATACTCTCTAACAAGAACCCCATATAATAAGCAAGATATATCCATAAATGACATCTTGAACTTATATTACGAGGTTAATTAAGGGAGAAAATAAATGGGTGCAAGCGCAGGAGAGGGAATAAAAGTAAATGTAGGCAGCAAACAGTAGGTCCAAATATAACCCTACATACATATAAAAGGGCATCTGATATCAAAGTTTATATTAATGTTCATTTGCAAACATTGGAATCATATGATCAATCAAAACTGGCCAAAACAGGGAAGAAGTAGAGATAATTTTTAACGTAGAATCCTGTATAGGAGAGATCTGGGTGGGGGACATATATTTTTGAAACATAATTATTAAGTGCAACAAGCCCACCAAATAATACTTGTCCATACACTGATACTTTGGCAAAAAACTAGTTATGATTCTTTCTAATTTAAAAAAAAAAAACGTTTGAAAATAGTCTACACGCTAATTTCCATAGACGATTAGTTCGTTTATAATCGTCTATGAAAAAACTAGTATGTAGGCTATTTTAACTAACATTCTAGTTTCTAACACACTTTTAAACTACTTAGAAGAAGCTTAACTCCAGAAACGCAAAAATAACCAGAGTTCAATAATTAATCAGCTGATGTTTGGAAAACAACTTGAAAAGTTTTTTGAAAACTAACTTATTATAGAGTTAATTATTCTTGATATTCTGAATTCTTTTGAAGCACAACAAACAGCAAAAGCTGAGCTCACACTAGAAAAGTTCTTTGAATAAGTTCAAACATGGATTAAATCTCCATTCATGAAAATGCTCAAAAAGCATCAAATCAACTCTATTACAAGCAAGTAATTTAAAGACTAGATCCAAACTTTTGTCTATACAGCGGCTTTCAAAAAAAAAATTCAACATGCTTATTAAAGAAAAAAAATCCTAATACACCTAAAACACCGTGATGATAATGAGGAGGAGGATGTATTTGGTTTATGTATTACCCCTGTATGAAGACATCTTCTATATGTGTGTGTGTGTACTTTTCTCAACACACTTCATTGTTATTCCGTGTTGGTTTGTATTTATCAGAGATCTATCGAAACGAGAACAGCTTCCTAAATGAGAAGAAGTAACCCCACCACCAAAACACACACACATAGGTCTACATCTACTATAGAGTAGAATATATCAGTAGAATTTCTAAAAGAAGGACATCACATCCAACTTATCCTCACAAACAAGTCAAGTAAAAACACCCGCCCCCCGCCCCCAATAGACTCACATACTTTTCAACCTTCTTTTCCTTTAGTTTCCTCCTTTCTTTTTCTGATCTAATTTTCTTCCCTTTTCATCTTCAAACTATTTCTCCAAAGTTAGGTTCTCGTTTGTGGACATGCTCAAAGTCTCAAAAGAAGCAAGCACGCATTCTAGCAAAAAGAAAAAAAAAATGTGAACGGAACTAATAATCTTATTGGTCGACTGACTGCCTTCCATTTATTCTAGAATTCTGCAACAGCCTCAAGAAATGTTGCGCCAGCATATCTATGCTATAGGCCTTATAGGCCTACACCACCATCATAATAAAATCCTACATGTACAAAGTGTATTTCGTGCAGCAATTCTTCATCTTCAAGATAAATGTATGAAACAACAAATTGAAGAAGACATATCAAAACATACACAGAAGATAACGTTATGTTTTATAATGTAAAAAAAGCCCTACAGTGGCTTTCATAAACAAAACCTGTGCAAATCGGACACGAACAATATAACAAAACAATATTAGTTTCTTGTGTAAATTTATGTTAAATTGTAAGTGAAACATTTTTTAGTTGCCAACCATTTTACAAAGATACCCATCCTCTCTCTCTCTCTCTCTCTCTTTCTTTCTCTCTCTCTCTCTCTCTCTTTCTCTCTCTATTTAAAACTGTATATTAAACTTTATAAACTGCATTTCTAATATGAACAGCAGCCGACAAAATTAATTCTATAAAACTAAACTTAAGACAAAAACTATTGAATAAAATCTCATAATCCATGTGTCCCGCGAGATTTATGAACTAATAAAAGGAGTAGCGCTAATCTAGCATCCAATTGGAAAACGCTAAACTGAATAAGCGTCAAGTTGAACAAACGCCAAACTAGATAACCGCCAAATCCTCATATTAAGGTCAACTAAAACAACCAAAAATAATAATTTATCAACCCAATTGCAAAGTCGCTTATGGGCCTAGGTGCCACGCGTGAGCACCACCACCACCATGCCAAAGGCGTGCTACACGGCGAAAGACTGTACGGCTAAAATGAACTGAAATCTTTTCAAATTTACTCGACTCCTTAATTTAGAAAACAAAATTAAACAAGAAATTTAACATTCCACAAATGTAAATTATACAATGTTAAATTATGTATTAGGATTGATATCATCGCATTTGGTAAACATACTCTCTTGAGCACGTTAAATATATTAACCAGTTAAAAAAACTTTTGTCTATTTAAATTAAGTACTTTTAATTAACGACCACGGATATTTGTTAATCATTTTACGTTTCATCTCTTCTTTTGTTTTTTATCTCAACTCCGTGCAATGTTTATTTCATGAACTTCTTTTAATAATGATGTCGTGTGAATCTTGAAAGAGAATAACTACACATTCTTATTTAAAATGTCCATCTGTATTTAAAAAAAATTTGCTATTTTCTTGAGCTATCGTCATTTATGTGACAACGCAGTTTAATAAATGATACACAATTAAAAAAACTTGTTGTATTTACAGAAGTGGCAATTGTGTTGAATAAGAAGAACAAAAGAAAACAGATGCTGTACTAAAAAATAAAAGAATTACACTGATTGTGAATTTTAACATGAATAAATATTTTGTCCACGTCGATCTTATTAAACGAAAACATCAAAAGTGAATTCAATGAAAATCTTATTTTATGAGGTCATGTTTGGGTGACTACAACTAACTTGTAATTTTTCACATTCATTCATCAAAATTTATTTATTAGATTCGCTAACAAGCTGACAACTTTTTTTTGTTGTTGCCTTCTTCGAAGGTTTGCAAACAACTTGATGGCCTTTTTTTTTTCAAGACAAACTTAAGATTGTAAGTTTAATTTCGTTAATTAGCCAATGGTATCCAAAATAAATAGCAGTAAAACAAAATTGACAAAAGAGAAAATAATTTGGAAGTATTTTTTCGAAAAGTTGAACACTCCCCCCCCCCCCCAAAAAAACAGAAAATACTTTTCAAAGTTGAATACACCCACTACTTATATTTTTTGCGATGACCATGGTGGTCATTGTGGTGGTCCATCAAGAAACACATTTAATTGCTTTTTTGTTTTTGTTTTAAGGGGGTCTCTAATCCACTCAAACTGAGAATGACCAAAAAAGGACAATTAACTTAAGTTTCTAAATACAGAGTGTGCCCCAAAGGTCTGGAACCAAGGCTTGCTTGTGATGCTTTTGAACCCCAATATGATCAAAAGAATTAAAAAAAAAACATTTTCACGCCGACTCGAGAAAGTGCGTGATGGTTAAAGCTTAGACTATTACCTTCCTCAACTGGAGACTTCCTATCTTCTTCGTGTTAAAGCGTTGCATGACTGCTCTAAGGCGGCTAGCTGCTAAAAGAGGCCAGCTCCGTCTGGTGGTATTAGCTGTAGGCAAAATTTTAGCTAGACTCGTTTTGTTTTCTCTTCCGGTTGGTAATAGTCTAAGGTTAAAGGATCTCTCAGACCAATGCGGGACACGGGAGGAGTAGTGGGTAGGTCGCGGGACATCCAACACATAGTGGGGAATGGGGCTGCCCACACCAATGCTGCGGCACCGCCGGAGGGTGGGCCTACTACCCGCCATATGTTGGATGCCCCGCGACCTATCCACTACCGTTTTCTTGTCTGTCTGGGAAATCTCTAAAGTTGGACATGTTGAGCACATATTGTGAATAAGACAATGGTTACATTGGATGCCTTGTCTGATGACAAACTGTCGTATGTCTCCGCATGTTGTCGTGAGTTGAAAACAAACACGACTATACAAGTCAATAAAAGCGGTTACACTTCACGCGACAGTGTCGTGGCAGAGTCGTACGTGCCGTACGACATCTTTCTTCCGATCAAACATGTTTCTTATGTGCGATTATGAACGACAGAAGCGTTCAACGCATAATAACGAAGATAAAGAGGGAAAGAAGGGATGTTTGCACCTTGTACAGCAACAATTAAATTATGTTGACAACATTGTAGTACTCAATGGTACGACACACATCTCGTGCCGTGGTAGTAATTTGCAACACATCTCGACGGATAACGAATCCAATGTAACCATAGCCTAAGGGTGTAAATATAGTAAAGCATCGCTTAAAGCATAGGCTTGAGCGGTGACATAGTAGACAATCGACTCCAGCATTTTTTCCCCCAGGATGGGAGAGTAAAAAGTGACGTTTGTGAATGAGGGTTATTTTGCAAAACAATAGAAAAATTATCATAGCTCGTAAGATGGAGAAAATGTCCTTCAAACGACCAATCAGCAATCGAAAGTTTAAGCATCTACCAAAGTATTTAAGGGAGAAAAAACCAAACATGTTTCTTTCTTTGATAGAGTCGATGCTTTGTGAAATGCATTAGTCAAGAGTCGATGCTCTACTATACAAAGATACATTTTAAAGTAATATGTTTTATTTCGAGGTATCGAGTCACTGCTTTAATCGAGGCTTTACCAAGTATTTGTTGTGTAATTCCCATAGATTCCAGACTTGTTGGACACCTTGTATACACACTCACCACAGGGTGAATGAAAAAAAATCTAAATTGATGAGATCTTTCTGAATATGAAAATTGAATCATTTGTCATTATGGAGTCGCGGACCACACCAGAATGTACAATCTAACATATGACCCATAACAAAAAACCCTTCATTATACAGTGTTCCAAAAATGAACTACTGTAAGTGGTGAGAGCTTTTATGTTAATAGCGAGTATCCTGTTAAGGTGAAAAATGTCGCTAACGAAAACAGACAAAAGTGACTAATAGACGAAACATGAGTCTGCAATTTTCTAAACCTGATAATAAAAAATATGAATTAATGAAGATCTTGGAGTTTGAAAATAAAAGTTCGCTTAAATTTATTAATATCATCATCATTATAACCAGACTCAAAGTAGTTACAACGCCATTAATTTTCTAAACATCATCTTAATGAATTATAATGTTGTTTTGCAAAGTAGTCAAACAGTCACGAACAAATGATAAAAAATAATTAACACGTAATGTTAATTTTAAATACCGGTGTCAGCAGCCATTTAGTTTTTTAATAATTGATTCAAAATTAAAAGACAACTTCTGATAAAAAATTTTATTAAGAATTTTATGATATTTAATTTAAAAACTTGAAAGATTTACATATAAAAAAGTTTAATAATTCTAGTTTTGTGTATTCCGTGTTTCCTTTTGGAAAATGAAACAGAATTTATTTGATAAAAACTGCTATAGGGAGGTTGTATGTTCTACAAGAATATATAGTTAAGTCATCTGAAAGCAACTTCTAGTGTGTTTTTTGGAAGTTACGCAGCCTCCAAAAAAATGGTATGTAAAAAATAGCAGACAATTGGTAGGTTTTATTGGAATTTAATATTATGTTAAGATGCATCATGATTGAACCTAAATGGCTGCTAGTTTTCTTGACAAATTGCAGAATATGTTACAACCTTAGGAAGAAGGTTATTTATCCTTAACAGGGATGTTAAGGATAAATAACCTTCTTCCTAAGGTTGTAACATATTCTGGCAAAAATAGGCATTTCCAAATATAGGCAAGAGTAAAAATGAAAACAATGAGTGATTCAAGAAACAATTATCAATGGACCAATAATCTGTATAGTAACTGTGAACATTTATATTATTAACTAAACTTCAAATTATTAAAAATAAGATTACAGTCCTCATACCTCGCTTAACGATATTCCCTATCATTAAATGAAGGTTTGATTCTATTCTGCATCTAATAGTTCCTGAAAAGTCTTCCTGGGAATTATATAATTAACCTAATCAATACTGGAGACTGCAAAGGTGTATATGTACAACTACGTTATAGAGAGGTATTATTCTCAGAGGTAACGTAAAGCGACGTATGGCTATATTCAGAAGAAGAAAAAAATATATGCTTCCCACATTAGTACCGAAAGCCTGAGAGACTCTGAAGTTCTCAACAAAAATACATATTCTCTAGCATGCACAAAATGAAAATCTTATGTTTTTTTTTTCTCATGGCAAAGAATAAAACCAGATTTCCTTCAGTGAATATTACACAAATTCAAATACATAAACAAAACTACATGTATATCAAGACTAGAAAAGTTAAAAAAAACCTAAAACCAACGAAAGAACCAGATTTCTTTCGATAACATACCTCTCAGAGAACACACCTAATACCTACTTATAAAGAAAAGACTGTAAAGTTTGATGTACCAAAAAAAAAACGTACATACAACCTAAGCATAAAAAAGTCTTAAAATGGTAATTTATGTAGCCACAAGCAAACATTTGCAACGCTTTCTCTCTCTCTCTCTCAGTTCACAAGTCACATATATTTGTATGTATCACTAAAAAACATAAACCCAACCTATGTACCTGGTGTATTCATAATTTTTTTTTTCTAACCTTGAGCCTGACACCATTTATAATGGGATTACTAGAAGAAAATGTTCTCTCCGCCCTAAATCTACCTCTATATATGATTAATATTGTATGTAGCCATCCCACAAAAGCCCACCTACTGTTTTGTGGATAAACTAAAATTGTTTTCGATTTCAAACCAAAGGGTATAAGTAAAAACGATAATACAAAACAAAAACCTTTTTGAAAAGAAAAAAAATCTGATTTTAGGAATGTCTCTCACACAACAAATATATTAATACATACTGTATATTTATGATTATCTTACCTGTTCAGGCCTTATGCCAGGAGGCACCCAAGTGTATTCTTCCAACGCACATCCACTGTCATCATCCGACTGTGACAATCTTTGAGCAACTTCCGCATTGTAGACAACTAACTTGTTGAGAAGTCTATCCGTTTGATCAGATGGACAACCAACAAGACCACTACCACAGCCACCTCCACTAGTGGACATCGTTGCAGCTCCAGTGCCTGTTAAAGCTGGACTGTTGTTGTTTCCAACAACACCACAACAATGTTCTTCACGAGGACATTTACAGTTTCGACACACTTTCCTGTAATACAAAAAAAAGGACAACTTATATCAGTATAATAAATTAAACAGTTCAACTTCAAACATCCTTCTATTTCTCAGGCATCTTTTGGTACAAATCAATCAATGTCTTAATGAAGTACAATTGTTGAAACAAAAAAAAAATACTCGAAACGATTTATTGAGGTAAAAGATGTTTAAGAAAACTCGTCACGTCTTAAAATAAGAGAAATTTAGTCAGAATTGCATGTAGTAGATAGAGAACAATAAGAAGAAAAAATTCGGCTTTTTTTAATTCAGCAGCCAAATTAAAAAGGTCAAAAGAAAAAGAAAAAAAGATTCACACGAAATTCGGTTATTCGAATATTCGGTTTTCTTCCAATTCATGTAACACACGGTTTTTATTGCATTTAATAATAGTTTAGTACTTCAGTTTAATAAATTATTAGAAATTTGGAAACTAAAGTGTTCAGACTTAAATCCACTTGTAAATAACTTGTGTAAAACAAGGTTTTAAATCAAGTAATTTCAGAAGTGTACTGTGTTTACTATACACAATATGTGCCATCATTTTATTTTATATATAACTATAAAAGAAACCCTCCTATTTTTTATATATAAAAAAATATTTGCAAACTTTTTTCTTTATATAAAAAATTTACTTTTAAAGTTTTAAGACTGAAGCCGAGTGAGTGAGTGAGTGCATGATGAGCAAGTGGCACTTAAAAATGAATCCACTCCCCTTTACTTTTTTGTTTTGTTTTCTAGGTGTCAAAAAAAATAAGAAAAACACAAAAGTGTGAAATTACTGGTTGTTAAAAAAAATTTCGTGTCAAGAAAACCCTACGTTAAATACTAGAGAGTGCATTGAACGCAAAAATAAACCCTTTGGAGGCTATCATCCTTACGACTGTATAAAAATGTTCACTCACTCAAAAAAAAAGTAATAAGAGAGTATATGTAACAAGAAATAATTTCACCTATGTATACAGTATCACTAACTGTAATTTTAGTATAAATCACAAACAAATAACAGAAATAAAAATACCGAGAGAGTGATAGTTAAAACTGACAGAACTTTTTTTTTAAATAAAGATGTAACGTGTAAACAACAAGGTGGTGACCTGAAAACACTTCAGAGATTCGGTTTCATTCATTTCTTCTTAAGGTGGTTTTAAAGGTGTGTAAACGTCTCTTGAACTAAGGTTATTCTGTCTTTCAGGTGTAAAATTAAGATAAACTCAAAAGTGTTTTAGTAATTAAAAGGGTAAATCAATCGCTTAAATTTATTTTCATGTTAAAAATATAAGCTTTTATAGGCAGTTTGATAATGAATCAACTTTAAGCAGATAATATTTTCAAATTTTCGTCTATTAAAAGTTTATTTTGAAAGACATGAACATGAAAATACTATTAAGCGATTCAGTTAACATTCAAGTTTTTAAACATACTTTCAATTTCTACTTCGTATTCCCTGTATAAAGTAACAGAAGGTAATTTTCATTCATAAAATATAGTGTTGGAGGAGTGCCGAAAACAAACCAAGGAAATTACGATGAAGTTTGTCATCAAATTCCAGCACTGGTTCAACAAATAACATTTAGAATAAATTCTGACTTTAGCTAAGGTATATAAAGATTTTTAAAGATAAAAATCTAGTCATTACTTTCCTGAATTTACGTGTGGTAATAATAATCAACAGTCCATCTTATCTCGTATTTTAAGAAGGAAAAAAAAGGGTTGTAATAAAACAAAACCTCCAAAAAATAACATAAAAAGGTGATCTTTATCTTAAAATCAGGTTTAAACTAACCAAACAGTTTGTCACAATTTTGCACCAGTTGTGGGTTTTGAATTACAAATTTTGAAATGTTGCACAGATGGGGCTAAAAATTCTCAAAAACCAACAAAAATATAAAAGTAAACCACAATGAAAATCTAAAATTAGCACAAGAAAAGAAGCTCTATAATTCATTTTCATATAAAAATCTTACATTGCATCAGACTAAATAGTGCTATAAATAACAATAGTTATTAATGATGCAATACAAATTTCAGAACTCTTATTTCAAAACTAGTGGGGTAACCCATCATAAATGACGGGAGCAAAATTCACAGGCAATTGTGCCCAGCATTAGAATTTCTTTTCCTCCGCCCTTTTATGACATCAGACCAAGTAACAAACCAATTAGAAATTGATGACGTTCATAAAAGGGCGGAGCAAAAGAAATTCTAATGCTGGGCACAATTGCCTGTGATAAATTCTAGTATTTGAAAGAGAACATGAGTTTTTCTTTTTCTCTGGTGTGCGCATGCGCGTCGTTTGTTCCTTTTTTACTCCTTTCATTTCAATTGCAGTCACCCCCTCCCACTTTTTCCCCCTCCACGTTTCTCTCTCTCTCTCTCTCCCCCCTTCTACACTTTCCAACATTTTCCCCTTTCCAATTTAATATCATGGGGTTCTTGGATGGGAAGGGTGCAACTTAAAGTTGACCTTGAGAAAGAAAAGCAGTTCATTTATACTTATATAAATTGCGATGTGCTTCAAGGTTTTTGTCCTTGTTTGTACAGCGTTAATCACACACACACTGACCTGGCTTTATATATATACAATATGCTTAGCATTCAAAAGTTATAATCGAAAGAGAAATGAGCTTTGTATTTTATTATATTAATTACATACACCTGTAATTTGCATTTTAAAATGTTACTAACAAATATAGTAATTTCAGAAAAGAAAATTGCATAACTCTTTAACAACACCACCTGCTAATAAGATGCTAATTTATGCAATTTCTCTTTAACTATATCACGTTACAAATATATTTATTTCACTAGTCACACATTTGAAAGTGTATATTTCAACAATTATAACCAGCATATTTCAATTTAACTAATTTAATGACTCAACTTCTACTCTAATAACTAATATAACCTAACCACCATCACCACCCACCACAACCTAATCAATGCTAATCACCTTAGATATTTATTTTTTCTGATAATTAGTAACCTGTAAGTTGTGTTTTAAATCCATCAAATGTTCTTACTTATCAGTAACTTTAATCTCCCAATTGGCAAAACTTGAAATAGGTTTCTAATTTTAAGCTACAATAAACTTATTGATGGCTTTTAAAAGGCTAAATTACAGAATTTATTTCAAGTTATTCAAAATTTCAAAGCGTGTGAGGCTGAGTTGACACGGAAACTTCAGTTATGTTAAAATTTCAAATAAGGAGGCAAAGGAACAATAAAATTTCATCAGACAAAAAAGAAACATAACATGTTTTAGCCTCCAACCTCTAACTCCCCCATCTTCCTGACTTCATCAAATCCAGAAGAAGAAGAAGAAAAAAAAAATCATAAATAAAAGAACAATGTTACAGTGAGTCCAGAAAAGAAAATTAAGATAGAGCTATAATATATTTTTTTTTTTATCATTTCATCCTGTTTGGACGTTGTAATCAACGTTCAGAAAATTATAGACTTATCTTTATCATTTATTGTATCAAACATAAAAACAAAGAATGTAATTCTGACGATTCAATGGTGGACACAAAGAAAGATAATGTTTGGCGGTACTTTACTACATTCATAGACACCCCGTGGCACCATCTTGTTTACAACATAAGATTCAACTTCCACCCTCTCTCCCCTCTCAAACACACAATTTCAACATAAGTAGAATGGTTCTACAGAATTTCTATAATACAAGTAAGAAACCAAACATACATAGAAGTCAGAAATTAACTAGAAGGGGCCTCATTTTAGATAAAAGAACCCGTAGGAGGAATGAACCAAAAAAAAAGGAAATTATTACAAAAAATGGAGGAGAAATAATTCTATTTGAGAAGTTAGCAACGTAATGATCAAATAAGAAATCTCAGCCATATGGTTCAGAGAGATTATAATCAATAAAATTTAATTTATAAATTCCTGAAAGACCATAAAACAATTTTACAATAATTTTAAAAAGAAAATCACTCTCAACATTCTTTTAAACTGGGGGTCACACATAAACACTACCACAATACATTGTTCTAAATTATGCGAATTTATGCCAGCAGCACCACCCAATAACATGTTATGTCATTGTCTATGCTGTGAAAGAATAGGACTTAGTTGTATATCTATTGTGTACAGGACGTTGCAATCAATAGGAAGGAAGTCAACCTTGAATGTTGGTGTCGGGCAACTTCAATGCACACCAGAACTTTTATTTGTTGGAACACGTTAGTAATCGACTGCACTTCAAACACTTTCCTGCAACTTCATTTTGTAGTCGAAATCGACCACCAAAAGTGATTGTGTGAAAAGACATTGTTGGGTAGTTTGACCATTGTTTAAGCTCTTATAATTAGCATGCAGCTGTATTAGAAATTAGTTGTTAGTGGCAACTTTCCCAAACTTATTTCAGAAGAAGAAGGATCTTGATTTTTAAAAAAAAGCAATCTATCAAGAAGGTACTAATAAGATTGGCAGTAGGATGGTAGTGCTCATCTCGAACGATTCCATCTCAAACAACAAGGTTTGGAGGTAGAGGCTTGGTATTAGAGAATTACATTATCGAATTTATAGTATTAAGTGTGCCATAGTTTTGCGCCGGAAACCAAATTAACACTCTCCATCATCAGCATACTCCAGCCACATACCTAGAAGAATTGTTGCCTTTGAGATGGCGCAAACCAGCAGGACACTTACATGCGGTCCCAACTTTTTTTCCATTTATTTAAAAAAAAAACTGAACGTGTTAACAAATTGATCTCAAGAGACAAGGACAGAGGATTCGACCAGTGAAAAGAATAATTTGCTATGAGGAGGCCCGTGGGTGGTCAAACTAGTCCTTATTGTCTTATTATTCTTTTTACTTTGGTTTTACTTCCATTTTAATGGTGACACGTGTATTTTCGTCTTTTTTTGCCCATGGCTGTGCAATAAATCCATTTGTCACAATTAAAAGAAGGCAAATTGCAGGTGTCAATAACTGGTACAAAAATGTGGACATCCAGGTTCTGTTTTTCCATGTCTAGGGTGAAACAATTTTGTTTTCATAAAATAATTTCATTATAGGATTAAGATTAATTACTCAAATAAGTGCATCTTTCTTTGGTATTATTACTGTGATCATAAATTCATAAATAAAAAAAATGAAAACCCGAAAAAGTTTAAACGTAGATCTACTTCCTAGTAGTTTTAAATCTCCTGTTAACTTCCGGAATTTAAATCTTCTAATGTACATATTTGCACTTTAAGAGCGTAGATCCACGTCCATCTTGTTGTTTTGAGCAGACGACAACGAGACAAATGAGTGTTCTTATATGGTGTTACTAAAACTGAAAGAAATCGCCTCACAATCGCTCAATTAAAATACAGTAAAGCGCAAAATGCAATAAAAAGTATTGTTCTTTCAGTGCTCGCTTTATATAAATTTTGAAAAAGGTCCTTCTATTTTTAAACAAGGTTTAAAGTCGTTCGTTTTTTCAACCCCATGTTAAATCCCATAGGATCAAAAACCGTCCCACACACATTTGAAAAACTCTCGTTAAAACTGATTTAGAACAATAACAAAATAATTAGCACATACATTCATGTATTGGCTTCACGATGTTTCCTTTTTATAAATTTTGAAAAGGTCCTTCTATTTTTTAATAACGTTTAAAATGGTACGTTTTTTAACTCCATGTTAAGTCCCATAGGACTAAAACACCGTCCAACGAAAGTTAAGAGAACTCTCATTAAAAATGATTTAGAGCAATCAGAAAAATTAGCACGTACTTACACGTGTTTATTGCCTTCAGGATTAGTCCTTTTTCTAAATTTTAAAAGGGCTTTCTATTTTTAAATAACATTTAAAATCTTACGTTTTTTTAACTCCATGTTAATTCCCATAGGAGCAAAAAACCGTCACCCAAACATTTGAAGAACTCCCGTTAAAAACAACTCAGAACAATAACAAAATAATTATTACGTGCATTAATTTACTGGCTTCACAATGTTTTCTTTTTATAAGCTTAGCACGCGAAATTATTTTTCAATTAATTATTATGTGACTTCGAACCGGGAGAAAAAATGTTAAAAAACCGTTTTTCAATCAACAACGATCGCAGCGCCTACATTCGGAGAAATTTTGAACTAAACGATGTATCTAGCCTCTTAAAAAAATAAAACGTACAGCTCAAAAGTTAAGTTGAACATCAGTAGAAAGGGTCAAACTAAGTCAAAGCTAATACTAAACTCATCAACTTTTACATGAAACTTCCTATTAAACGTGTATGAGTTTAGCACTGTCTTTGACTTAGCAATCATTAAGAATACGAGTGTTTAGTCACAATGTCAAAGGATTACGCTATCTTCAACTTATCTATTAGTTAACATTGGTTAAATAGACTGTAAATGTCTTTCAAAAGACAAAAGTTACAAACTACAAAATACAAATTTTTGCCTAAAGCTTGCCTAAATGCAACATATCAAACAGTAAAAACGTTTTAGCCAAAGGTTAAGGCTAATCTAAAAATATTTTGATAGGAAGTTTAATATAAAAGTTGATTAGTTTAGCGCTATAGCTAAAGCTGGGTAAAGACGGTAAATTCTGGATTGTCCATCCTTTGAAATTTTATGTGGACAGCAGCACCTATTTTTTTTTTCTCTTTTTAAATAATTACTCATATTCTGAACATTGAAAATCATTACAATTTGAACAATTATGTTTTATTCCCCCAAGCCCCGAATTAAGAAGCCACTTGAAGCCAGAATTGACCGTATCCAACATAAGTTTTGACTAAAAAATCATTAAGAATATGGAATTTTAGACAAACCCACGCGACTAACCTGAACCAAAACAAGAACAAAAAATCACAAAAAAAAATCAATAAATGTACAATTGACAGTCAGCTAGAAAAAGGTCAACGATAAGACAATAAAAACGTTAAAAAATCTTCATTGCATCACACAGATTTTTTTTTTACTTCTTCAAAACTTTAAAGTTTATTTTTCTGCCACTGTTTTTATATTCCTTTTGATGAATGGCGGCATCAGCATTTTATGCAAATAAGTCACTAAATAGAAATACAAACACGACAAGAGACAAAGCTATGCATGTATAATTAATAATTATTTGAACTATAAACCAGCTTTCTGTCATGATTTTTTTTTCGTAGATACGTTTTTAAATAATAAAAAATCATCATGACATTTTACGTCTATAAATTTATTATTCAGAAGTGTTCAAGATTTTCTTGAAATTTCTGATACTGGCATAATACAAAACCGAAATTCTAACCGAATAAAGTTCAATAAAGGTTATAAGTACACTAAATCTTTAATGCATACATACTGTATTATAGTAAAGACCATCAAAAGTTATGAGTTTATTACACCTGTAATATGCTACGCAACTTTCATAATATCTATTTAAGTGTAATATCACTAAAGTGATAATAAGTGCTATGAAAGAAGTTGATTCACACCTAACTAAAAATGCAACTTGCTGAAAGAAAAAAAAACCTGGTAACAACTTAACAATAGTTAGTAATCAATACTAATCATCATCACATTCACAAATGTTAATTTTCTGTTTGAAGCAAAGCAGAAAGATTTTTCCAAGGAAAACCACAAAACCTTTTCTTAGGATTTAAAAGTTGAAATCATTAAAAGTGATCGGCTTTTTAGTCATGGAAAAAAAACATGCTGTTAATTTTCTATACAAGATTAAAGATTTTTTTTTCCACAAGTGTGAAAGTGATGAGAGAAAAAAAAAATTGTATTAAAACTGTATAAAATAAATATATGCAACAACGAGAAAAGAAACTACTCAATATCAAATAGAAGTTATTATTCAAGCTTAACTGACCAAGCTTGGATAATATCTGGTATTTTTTTTTCTTTTCTTCAACAAATAAGAAGCTACTGGTTGCAACTTCCTGAAAGTTGCTCAGAGAAACTATTCACTCACAACAACAACTTGGAAAATGTTAACAAAAAAAAACCTATGAATTCTACTTGCTTTGTAAGAATCTTGCTCCTGAGATCTACTTCACTGAATTGTATATTAAAAGTACAAAAGGAAATAGTCTCACAATGAACTCAATAATATTAATATTTTATACAATAAAGTTGATAAACCATTGTGAAAAAAGAAAAAAATTCTTTTGTTTTTTCTTTTTGCTTCATTTAAAATGAAATTATGTTAATCTGTGCTAACAAGACATTATGTTGAAATTAACATTAAAAAATGGCTACATGTTTGGCTGAGGCAATGACACACGTTTTTTAATCAGTTAACCATAGAAGAAGAAGAAGGAAAAAAAAAAAGCTTTATTAGATTTAACATGTTGGTTGTTGATACATTCATTTTGATAAACGAAACTATCAATATTAAACTTTTAAGAAAATTATTTTAATGATACTATTTTTCTTTGTTAGTATTAAACATTGTTGTCAATCATTGAAGGAATTCATCGAAAAGTACCCATGACTTATGAGCAAACAAACAAAAATAACATAAGTTATCTCAGTGTTTCAAAGTAGAATCATTATTGTACATTACCAGAGCACGAATAAAGTTCTTCAGTTTACAGAATAAAAAATGAAATTCTATAAAAAAAATCATTTAGCATTCTGCATTTGAAATCCAGCCACAATTCAAACATGGGGCCACAACACCACATTCAAAAAATGTGTTGTCATTACATAAGAACTAAAAAAGGTACTTATTACGCTGATAATTACAACACAAAAATCTTAATGCTAATCTTCAATGCAATTAATTCAACTCAGTACATTTGCAATCAGCTCCAGAGCTAGATGGCAGGGAAGGCAGGGTGGGGTAATCTTAATGAATACTTCGTCAAAAATAGAACTAAACTTATCAACTTTAGATATGAAGTTTCATGTAAATGTCGATGAGATTAGCTCTCTTACTTTTGACTAAGCAGTCATTCAGAATACGAGCCATAATTCTGAGTCACAAATGATTGTCATAGACTGTAGACAAAGTTTAAACATCATCGTAAAATTAAAATCGTCCTAATACAAGACTGTCTGCAGAAAGAGAATTCCATACGTCTGAATACATTTGAAAATAAAGACCACAAAAATACATCACTTCTAGCTCATAATTCTTTAATTGTCCTTGAATGGCCATGTCTACTTACATGAGGATTTCTAGTAAGGATGCCATCTAATAATGCAATGTTCTCTAAGGGTTGGTTTATACTCCCTTGCTAAGCGGCAAAGCAGCCTGCGAAGCTTCAAAAATGACGTCAGAGCTTCAGGTTTTTGCCTTCGCCAGAGCATGAAGCTAGCTTTGAAATTGTTCAACTTTTCAAAGCTTAGCAACTCAAAGCACCAATCAGGAAACGGATACACAAAAGGGGTGAATAAGTCACACCTTTTTTCTTCCAGAAGGGGAAGGGTTCTATTGTTTTGTGTATCTGTTTTATAGGATATAAAGGTCACAAAATAGGGTAAACTTTGCAAGACCACATGTATGTGTGAACAAGCTAAGCTTTGGGGAGCTAATTTTACAGAACTTCAAAGCTTGCAAATCTTAGCAAAGTTTGGAGTATAAACCTACCCTAAGGGTTGGTTTATACTCCCTTGCTAAGCGGCAAAGCAGCCTGCGAAGCTTCAAAAATGACGTCAGAGCTTCAGGTTTTTGCCTTCGCCAGAGCATGAAGCTAGCTTTGAAATTGTTCAACTTTTCAAAGCTTAGCAACTCAAAGCACCAATCAGGAAACGCATAGACAAAAGGGGTGAATAAGTCACACCTTTTTTCTTCCAGAAGGGGAAGGGTTCTATTGTTTTGTGTATCTGTTTTATAGGATATAAAGGTCACAAAATAGGGTAAACTTTGCAAGACCACATGTATGTGTGAACAAGCTAAGCTTTGGGGAGCTAATTTTACAGAACTTCAAAGCTTGCAAATCTTAGCAAAGTTTGGAGTATAAACCTACCCTAAGGGGGTAGGATTTGCTAAGATTTGCAAGCTTTGAAGTTCTGTAAAATTAGCTCCCCAAAGCTTAGCTTGTTCACACATACATGTGGTCTTGCAAAGTTTACCCTATTTTATGACCTTTATATCCTATAAAACAGATACACAAAACAATAGAACCCTTCCCCTTCTGGAAGAAAAAAGGTGTGACTTATTCACCCCTTTTGTGTATCCGTTTCCTGATTGGTGCTTTGAGTTGCTAAGCTTTGAAAAGTTGAACAATTTCAAAGCTAGCTTCATGCTCTAGCGAAGGCAAAAACCTGAAGCTCTGACGTCATTTTTGAAGCTTCGCAGGCTGCTTTGCCGCTTAGCAAGGGAGTATAAACCAACCCTTAAGCTAGCAAATGTTCAAGAAGGGCAAGGCTTTGCTCAGCTCTTACGGTTTGCCAATAATTTTTCCTGTAAGTTCATCTAGCATGAAGGTTACACTGTAAGAATGTATCTATTTACCTTTAACAAATGCTGTACCTTGTCTGTTATAAACTAAGCTAAATTCAGATTCAATATTACATAATTTTACGAAACATGCTAACAACATTTGGCGATTTCAAGTGAAAATTATTTCAGAAATCTAAACTCTCATTTCTAAATTGAAAAACATGAAAATGACTTGTCCAAAACAAATGTGTTGTTGTTTCGTATTTCATGTATGCCTTCATTCGTATTAAAACTTACTTATCAATGTCCCACTCGTTTGAAAATTTCATAATGTCATCATGTTGAACTTCCACACTCTCGTCTAATATGGAAGAATCTTTTTTCAGTATTGTTGTATCCTGAGATTGCAATGTTTGAATACTAGTTTTTCTTCCATACATTTGTTTGTACATTTTGTATTGATCTCCATAGACCCAACACACTTTCCACCACTGACGTCGACACATGAGAATTGAATTATTATTAGTTGAATTCACACCATTATTATTATTTTTCTTCACATTGAAATTCAATGTCGGATTTCCCGACACAACATTTTCTTTTTCTTTCGACATTTTCAAATTTGTACTCATAATCCACCTAGTGATCTTTTTTTTACTATAACACAAAACATATCCAAAGAATCTTAACCGTATTTGTTTTGAAAGGAACACTTAAATCACATCCTGAGTTTGAAAAATTTGTTTTAAATATAAAATTATAAACTAGAATATCATTTTTTATGATAAAAAAACCACTCGGTCAAGAGGACAACTTCTATATCCAAAATTATTGATCAAAAATCAATCCATAAAAAGATGAAGTTTGAATTAACATTAACAGCAGTGCGCTCTCAGAAGCGGAAAAAAAACTACAACAACCTATTGAGTGAGCTTGCTTAGAAGACACTGACTGCCAAACAAAATTACTACTAAGTTATGAAACCGCGGCAACTAAAGTAAAACTTTCGAAACACAAAGAAGGTGGTTAAATACAACTCGGTCCACAGATTGAGTCAATGCCGATGAATCTCAATCATTCAAAGCCAACTTATAAGTTTACCTGACCACCACCACCACCACGCCGCTAACAACAAAAAAAAAACACTAAAAGAAACAACCTGAGAAAACTATACATAAAGAAGAAGTAAAATAGCAACAACAGCAGCAGAAGCAGCTTTGATTCAGATTCTCCCGAGGGCCACTTCTTTAGTTTGGCTCGGCTGACTGACCCGTCTATGATCCCCTCTTCCACCTCATTCTCCTCTCCTCAGCCAAAAAGGACAAATGGCCAGAGGCCTAACAACAACAACAAAAAAAGAACTCTTCACTTGATGATGTATATTTTTTTTTCAAATAAAAAAACCTACCCCATGGTGGTCGAGAAAATTTTAAGAATAGGGTTTGTTGTTCCTGTTGTCTATCCAGTTTAGTTGATGGACAACATAAGACCCGCGAGCTTTACGTGGCCCCTACTAAAGAGCTAGGGCAAATATGGCTATTTCATAAATTCTAGTCGAGAAAATCGTAAAAAACAAGGGTCTTTACGTTGTGCACCTCTACTTTTTACCAGAGTTTGCAAACTCACATCCCATGTGCTTTGTTTATTAAATAGAAAATTTTCTATTATATTCAACCAATAGTAAATAATGATGTAAAAGAAACACACAACACACCCAAATTTTCTTCTACCTAAAAAAAAAATATGCCTTCTAGAATAATTTCATCTTGTTTTTATATCCCTTGTTCACAATGAACGTAGCACCAAAAAGTGGTAAAGCCTCCAAACATAAAAATAAGTCACTAAAGGTCACAGATTAGCATCACTATCTATCTTTAGAATCTTTTGGTTCACGGCTATGGGCTACAACATAGAAATTATAAAGCAGTCCCCCCTACATAAAATAGGACAAATTTCTCTGAAAACTAGAAAGAAACTAGCAATTGGGATGTTATTTTAGTTATATACTACTTTTAAATTACAATAACTATCCTCTCTTCTATAGAGCAGCCAACTGTGTGTAGAAAATGTTTGTAGAATTAATTAATTATTAAATTCCAAACAATTTTGTACGCATTTTATTTATGACAACAATCACGGTGACTGTTTCAATAGCAATATTCAACTTGCACAAAATTCAACAAATATTGCAACAATTCGGACTTTCATTAAAAAATCGAGTCTCTCAACAGGTGAACGTGCAACGCGCAGAAAGATGATATCATTGCTGACTTCGTAAAGTTAGGTAAACGATGGCATCTGAGCTACAAATGAATATACCAATGGCCGAAATTGGCCAAGATTTAGCAAATAGTCAATCAGGCAGATGGAGCAATTCTCAAAAAAAAAACCAAGAAATTTTCCATCACGGCACCAAACAAAACAGGAAACAAACGTTCGCTCATCTGAAGACTAATCGGTGAGATAAAGAGCACGATCGTTTAACTGATTAGCAAATCGTAAAGTTAAAGAAAGTGTGGAATGTCTTGCAAAAGAGCAGAGGTGAGCGTTTTCTGCAAGTCAATGTGCAAGAAACTATTCACAAGTTGTGCAAAATTCTTCTTTTTCAATGATTTTCCAAAGTTGCCAGCTCCAGCCTGGCTCTCAGTCATGTTTGCCCGGCCGTCTGCACGATTTCGTTTTTCCATCTTGTCCGTTGTCTAAACCCTTTTCCGACACCCTTTATCAGACTTCAAATAACAATTTATTGCAGGCAATATAGCAGTGCATATTCCTATAAATATAACCAGTGTGATGAGGGCCACTTTTAAGTGAACTCACACTATAGTGAAATCAGTGTATGTCACTTTATAAAGCAGCAGATGTGACATTGAAATCCTTAACTACATACCTGTTTAATGTGTTTTAGTGTAGTCTGGCCTAGCTACAATAATAAGCATAATGAGTAAAAAAATAAATAAAAGGGCGGAGTAAGAGTTATTTAAGATATATGCAAATTGCATCATGTACTCCTTAAATTTAATTGTCGAGTGAATAAATTGAATACATTTTACTGTTCGTTAAATGTCAGGACACCTGTTTAACAAATCAAATTAGATATCAAGTGGCTACCAATTTCAATAAAATCACTGATGCTTTTCTAACAACGTTATATAATGGTATTATTAGCTGACATAACATTTCAATGCATTTTCGCCATAGGTCAATTTAAGCTTTCGAGTCAAACTTCACACAAGATGCTGCGGTCCCACTTCTAACAGTACCGGGCCCATATAAGTAAGAAAATTCACTCTCAAGTCATATCTTATTTGTAAAACTCCCTTTTTTAAGTAAAAAAATATGAAAATCATGTAATTTTTTGAACAAAAAAAGTGGTAAACTGAAATGACACCTTTTTAGTTTAGCAACTTTAACAAGGCTGTGTCCCATCTCAAAAGACGACGAGGGATGGAGGTGAAGGCTGGCTATTACGCAACTTACAGTATATTAAAATACTAAGTGTGACCACACTTTGCCCTACGACCAAATTAACATCCTACATCCCCAGTTTCCAAAACAAATAAGAGAAAATATATTTGGAAACTCATTACGGCTAAGGGTCATATTTTAATGATTTCTAAGTCAAAGCTAATGCTAAACTCATCAACTTTTACATGAAACCTCAATATCAAAAGTTCATGAGTTTAGCACTAGCTATGACTAAGCAAGCATGAAGAAAACGACCCTAAATGTTCCGGCGCTAGAAGTTAATATCTTCCACCGCCAGTACACTACCACCATATCACCTAGAAACATTGTTAGCCTCTATCTCCAGTCCTCGACGTTGTTTGAGATGAAATCGTATGAAATTGAATACACCTTTAGCAACTTCTGAGAAACTTCTTGTTGCGTGGAATAGGCCTACATTTTAGAGGACCACACAAGACCCTGTAATAGGTGGTAAAGATTTTTTTTTTTGATAAAATAATCCTCTGAACGTTCATATCAATTAAGAACTGTCAAATGTTGTTTGATATTATAAAAATCCCTCCAACAAAAACATAAAACAAAAAATAGAACCTTTTTTTTTCTCCTCATATCTAAAAAAATGTGCCCTATTTTTGTTTTCAACGAGTATTTTTTTTTTTCTTACAGAAAACTTCATTTGTTCCTTCAGTGTATTAGGAATTGATGATAAATTGATTTTTGGAACTATTTCAGATTATTAAATGTAAATTAAACGTCAAAAACGAAATTTCTTTTTCTAAAAAAAAAACGTATTTAGTGATGAAATGAAATTGTGTTACAACAACAAAACTTCTTTTAAAACCACACTTAAACAGTATATGACTGCAGGTGGCCTAAAAAAAAGTTATTTTTAATTCACGTTTCATATGTATCATGTAAGAAAAAAAGATAATGGATGTCAGGTAAAGGCTACAAATGGTGTCACGAACATAAAAGAAATATCACGACTAACCACCACCACCCTCAAAACCACTTTTATCCTTCTCTCTCTCCATTAAAACCCCCTGAAATAATGAAAAGACCCAGCCAGCACTATTATACTTCGAGACAGCATAACAAAATATTCATTAAAATGATAATATAATTTAAAGAAAGTGTTTATGAATAGAAAAAAAAAGCAATTAAAACTTCAAATTAAATTTCATAATATGATAATTAATTCAATTAAATGAAATTGTGATACGCTATTTTAACTAAGAGGTAACAACATGTTAGAAATTCTTTTAATTAATAAAAATGTAGGCTGACATTTGAAAAAAAAAATAACATATGACGCTATTGAAACTGACCGAGTTTTCTTTTTTTTTTTAAGGTTCAGAATAAAATATTTGAAAAAATTAATCATGCAAAAAATATGCAAATAATAATTTCAAGAAAATAAACAACGAAAACAATGTTTAACATGCACCACTGACAACTGAGACAGGCCTTATTTCTCTTCCATTTATAAATCATGAAAAAAGGCATTAATATTACGAAGTTGAATGACCCAATTATTAGAAATTATATTCTTTCAAACTGATCAAAATATTATTCTATCTAAAACATTAATTTCAAACAACTTATTTAAAATATAATATAAAACAATAGCTCCAATAGAGAGAAAAAAAATGCATTAATCATTCTGAAATAAAAAAAAATCAAAGATAAATCAAACATTTTACCCCATATTTTTGATTTTCTAACTTGTACCAACTATATTCTGTATGGAGTCAATTCGAACCAATTTCACAATTAGGGAAGAACCACACATACCGGAAAAAAATCCCACTGATACCCTGGTAATTGAGTGGGGGATAACTTCCGCCTGTGGTACTGGGAGGGGGGTCGCTCGTTCGAAACCCCGTTGAGGCACGATTGTTGTGTTTGTCTTTTATAATTTCTCCATCATTAACATCAGGAGTTCACATCAGGCAGGGCAGGGCCCTATTGGGGCTGCATAGCTCGCCATCATCTCTTATCATCATCATCCTTGTCCTTGACCGACCCCCGCTTTGTGCGGGACGTGGGCAAGACGAAGAAGCAGGCATTACTTACCAAAAGTAACAGTACAATGGTACAATGGAACACCACATGTGTCATTTGAATTTCTATTTTCTGGTGGTTTTTCAGCGTGTGTGATTCTGCCCCTACCCTAACAGTTCTAATTTCATATACATAGGAAATTATGTTTCAATTGTCCTTTTTTTAAAAAAAAATTACTAAATCAGAGATACAGGAAGAGTGAATTGAGCTTTCTGTGTTACTTCGTTTAGCACTTTGAATTCACTTCTTCCAAGACTAAAATTGGATGGAATATTAATCCGAAGATTATTGTAATCTTTTAGTTAATCTTCTTGTTAAAACACGTTGACTTTATCCTACAAATGTATTTATCCTCAAAAACATTTTTAAAACAACTAATCCTTCTTATGCTAAGACCGACAATTTATCATAATAATTATGAAAAAAATAACAACAGAAATTATACGAAGATGACATATAAAGCTGATAAACATTTTTACAAGAAAATAAAACCTTTTGTCAGAATAAGCTTAACTATACTTACTAGTTCAGTAATTGTAACTTACATGATAAAAAATATTGCAAAAAATAAACAACAATATGTTTTACCGTTTTTAAAGTAAAGAATACATCTATAGAGCTAACAATACCAAATAAAACATAATTCACAATCAATGCTAGGAAGATAAGCATAAATTACATATCGTTGTGCCTGAAACTGTAGAGACTAACAATTTAGTAAACAGTTGAGGGCCAGCCCGCCAAGTCCATAAGGCTTATAAAACAAATGGGCTTTTTTAGCCTTTATGCAAATCTCTGCATGACAGATAGTTTGAAGTTGTAGCCAAACCTGTTCTCAAATTTCAATTTCATAAAACGACAAAATTAGATATACTACTATTTCATGTAGAAATACCACCACCATCACCACCCATTTTTCTAGTAATTAACTAAGATATTGCAGATTTAACCAGTCTAATAGAGTCTACCTGTAACAATTATCAAAGTTTACAAACAAAATTTTTTTGTGAAAAATGAGATAGAAAAACATGAATCTACGCCTATAGTAAGTCATAACGAAAGCAAAGGTTCCAAATAGACAACGACCCCTTATCCCACCAGCATGTCAACTATCGAGTAATTTATCGAAGTGATTTGCATTCTCTTTAGAACAAGAAGGTGCAATTAAGAAAACTTTTTCTTTTTCTATGATACAGGTTATGCATGATAAGTGATAAAAAAATTGCTCACAAAGGGGTTCATTCAACGATGGCCACATCAATTAATATCTATAAGAAATGGCATCGTTCTTTCTGTTTAAAACTGGCAGTTTGACAACGAAGACAAGACATACACAATTTTCAATGAAATTTGTGTAGGAATAAATATGATCCCACCTTCTAAATGCATTTAGAATACAACACTTAGTAGTAGTTCTTGTATTATGTGCCACACACTGTACGTCTATATTGAAAGTACAAAGACTTTTTTCAGAAACTCCTACAGCCTATAACACAAGATAAACCTTATTTTTTCTTTTAAACTTGTGGTCCAACCCAAATGTACACATTTTCACGTGTGAATATGTAAGTTTCAGACATTAAATATAGATTCAATAATAATACTAATGTTCTTTTTAAATCGCAAATTCTTTACTCTCATATATGGTGATAATGGTGTTACATTTTAGGGGTACAGGCCTTGATACATATTTTCCCCACCAACGGTTAGCATAGTGTCTTGGATCTTTTTCTTCTGGTAAATCAGTTTTATTTTATTCTCATAGAAACAATAGCTGTGTCCGATTCGCCTGTTCTGTTGCAAAAAAAAAAGAGAAGCAGAAATGAAAATTGTTCAAACTCAAAAGAACAACTACTAACTTCGTCTGCTAAAATAGTGAGCAGGAATGGCAGAGAATTGGTAATAGTGATTGGAATTTAACACTTAGTCAAAATGCAATAATAGGGCCTACATCATAAAGAGAAACCATTCTAATTGATTCATAAATATGGTTTGCTGAAAATGTCTTTTGTTATATAAGCAAATCAAAATCTTAACAAGGACTTAGCATTCCAGCAAAGGTATAAAGGTTTATCTAATAACTAGCGGCACCTCTGTGTCTATATAATGGCAATATTTGCAGTCATTGACAGATTTCGGCACATTGACTGATAACTGTTAAGCGTCAAGTCGTGCAAGAAAATGAGATAAATATAAAAATAAGGACTAGCTCTCTCTCTCTACATTTGGTTTAATTGATCCTAAGAGAAAAATAAAAAAAAGAAAGCGTTCACCTTGTCCTAATTGACCAATTGTAAAGAAATTAGAAAAGTGAAAGCTGCATTTAAAGCTTCCCTTCAACATAATAAATAAATGAATGCATGTTGAACTTTTGTGTGTCAAGAGAAATCTATCTATTAATTAGGAATCAAAAAACCACACAAAGAGATCCCATTTAGCTTGAATCATTAATCACAGACGCCGTTGAAGCTGCGTGTGATCACCTTTTTTTTGTATCCCAAATGCTTCAACTATATATAATAAAGCAACTCTAGGTAATTACAAAGGCCCACATACAATTTGATAAGAAAACTGAAACACATGTAAAAAGATAACCCACATTCAACACTACTAACATACAAATAGCCAATGGTAATACTTGATGATGATGATGATGATGATGGTGGTGGTTGTGGTGGTGGTTATCCTTGATCAATGATAATTTAATATAATCTTCACAAAATATCTAGATGATTAAGACCGAGCAAGAAAAAAAAAATCCAGTTTTTGGTTTAAGATTTTCGTCTTTAACAGTACCTAGTAAATGAAGAGTAAATTTTACTCCCCAAAAAATGTAGTAAACGTTTCGTAGAGGGGAAGAAACTGTTCGATATACCCCATAATTATCTTTCAAAACTTTACACAGGTAAAATCTCGCAAGGTATTTTTTTATTCTTCTTAAAAGTATTCTTCTTTCGAACGAGAGCAATGTTTCAAGGTTTTCAGAACTTTTTTTGGCCTAAAGCAAAATTGGAATAATATATAAAATATGAACTCCACCCTTATATCCAAAGAAAATATGAAAATCATTTTGTAACAAATTTCAAGTCTGATTCAGAATAATTTTTTTTTTTAAACCGTCAAAATATTTTTTTTTTTGGCAAAAAGAAATTGTTCTGAAAATCTTATTTCACCCCCCCCCCCTCCCCCTTCACTTTAAACGCCACAAAAACTGTTCTAAGAAAATATTTTTTCACTAAAGATTTATAGTACATAAGATGATTTTAAAGTGTAAATACCTGGCAAACTTTGGGTTATTTTGACTGTCAGAAGGAAAATTAAGAGAAAATTAAATGTGTTTTCGAAACTAGAAGGGTAGTTAATCACTTAAGAATAACTTCAAGTTGATGATATCTTTTAAAATAAGCTTTTTATGTCAGTTTTTTTTAAAAAAATGACCGAACTTGAAGCAGACGATGTTCTTTTAATTTTTGTCTGAAATAAAAGGTTTATTTTGAAAAATTATTATATATATATATATATATATATATATATATATATATATATATATATATATATATATATATATAATATTCCAGGTCTGTGTGCGTGTGTGTGTGTGGAGTAACACTGTACAAAAACCTTGAAGCACGTCGGAATTTATATAAATTTAAATAAATGAAGAAATGAACACTTTTTTTCTCAAGGTCAACTATATGTTGAACCCCATGATATTAAATTGGAGAGGGGAAAAGGTTGGAAAGTGTAGAGGGAGAGAGAGAGAGAGAAGAAGAGAGAGAGAGAGAGAAACGTGGAGGGGGGGAAAAAGTGGGAGGGGTGACTGAAATTGAAATGAAATTAGTAAAAAAGGAACAAACGACGCGCATGCGCACAATTGCCTGTGAATTTTGCTCCCGTCATTTATGACGGGTTACTCCACTAGTATCAATATAAAACAACAATATCAGCTACCACAATAGTTTCTAAAACACTTTCAATGTCTGTCTAGTGTTCTTCCTGAAACACCAGAATAACCACCATTTGAAAATCCGCTGAACATTTATAAAACGTCATAATTGACGTTACGTCCTCGTTAATTTCATTATACATTATAATGTAAGTCTGTTCAACAGAATCTTATACAAAACAGGACTTAAAATTATAAAGATGTCACACCAAATAATTTTTACTAAATAATTACATCAATTACAGTTCTGAAGAATAACATAAATATATAATATTGTTTTGACGCAATTTCACCTAAATTCACTTGAACACCATGCACTTTTGTCGAAATTAAAATTTATAAGAGATAAAGACAAATTTATCTCAAATTCCCATAGAAAGTATTTTAAATAATATTTTTTCTTCAAATTTAAAATAACGATTATCTCAGCTGGTTATTTGTTGCTCACTGTATGTGGACCAATTTGGGTTGTAAGGTTACCTGGTCCATCATGGTTACGGTTCAACTGGATCTTGAAATAACTTCTTGGCTTTTTTTGAAAAAAAGAGAGACATTGTGCTCCATATATTATAAAATTGTAGGCTAACCAAATCCAAAAACAACAAAAAATATGCCATATAATTTAACTAAAAGGTTAAAATTCTCATTCATAGCGTGATTCAATGGCAATTAATATCACATCTAAATTGAGGCCTCAGGCAAATACATATTTTTTTTAAAGTTTCTTTTGTATAAATATATAGTCTAACCTTCCCCGAAATTTATGTTTTGGTTATGAACTCAAAAATAAGACAATAGGTGATCTACAATTGGTCACCTTTATGACCAAAGATGTGATATTCAAATGTAACAACACAATTACTCATAATAAGAGTAGGAGGACCTATCCAGGCTATTATTCTATTTATAAAACGTATTGTCAAAGCAATATAATTTTATAATATGTAATTATAAAATTCAAAAGTTCAAATAGAGAACACTTTCGAGGATATAAATATTAGATTAAATGTAGATAATTGAAGTTTAACAATTGCCTCGAAGTGTTTTCTTTGCATATGTAAGCAGAAGTTGATCGACATCAATTTTTTTTACCATAATTCTATACGCATACGATATATTAAATACAGGGTGTTACATAAAGTCCTTGCCCCCCCCCCCCCTTTGCGCAGTTTCAATTTGTACAAACTTTGCTTCTATAATAAGATCTGAACAATCTGTAAAATGCAACTGAAAGGGCTACAAAATCTCACTCTCTAAACAAGTTTTGTCATAGGATAACAAATATGATCAAGGGCTACTGTATAACTCAAACTACTACAGAACTTGTTATCCTTTTGTATCAGAAAAGATGGTGGATATGTCTTCAATCAAGTTGACAAAACACAAACAAAACAGAAACTCAAGTGTTTCGAGACAAATTAACGACAATTCTATAACATTTATGCGACTATTGTGTTTTGTTTTTGTTTTGTCTGCAATTTCACAAACTATTCCATGTATCTATCGGCTCAGGTCGGTAAATGTGAAAAGGTTTGTGTTTTGTTTCGATAATACGCAACATTTTGTGAACTCTTGTCTGTGCAGTGTGGACATTTAATTAAACAACAACAGAACAGTTGCGTAGTTTACATAGTACATGTATAAAAACAAAAACAAAACCCAATTTGTGTTGTGTCACAAATTTGTTGTGGTTTTGGCTTCAGTACTACTGACTGTTGTTTCAGGTTTGTTTTCTAAATCTTTTTTTCTAACATTTTTGTTGTGTTTTTGTCTCGAATTCATGTTATACTTTTGTCAGCTTGATGTGGAATCTGAGCATTATAGAAAAGTGAAGTTATTAAAAATTGAAACTGTACAAGGACTTCATTGTAAGCTATATTGAAGGTGTTTGTCAAGTATCCACAGTTAAAATATTTACAATTTTACAAGTTCACATACAAAACAAAATGACAAATGAAGATAATATATTGAAGGAACCTAATCCAAATGGAGCCAAAATGACCATTTGGTTTTAATTACAGAAGTTCAGACTAGAAGTTACAACTAAACATAGAAAAGTATTGAGAAAGATTCATGGGAAATTCAGAAATAAAAGTTAGAAGCGACTTGACGCTCAATTTCTCAAGTTCCAACACTTTCCATGTCCAAAAAATTAAGTATTACATTGGAAACACTGTCTAAAAGGGAACTTCTGGAAACTAAATACTTCAGAATCCAGCCTTTACGGTGTAATTATAAAACATACTAACTACACAGACCCCAATTTATTGCTGCTAAACTAGCAAAAAAAGGCACAATTATCCATTCAATGATCGCCATTGGTCAGATAAATGTTGGGATACTTATGAGTTCGTGGGAAAGTATGTTCTGAATGAATCATGGAGGGGAGATCCAACATTACGTTCCATTTGCATAAGTGCACATTTCTGAAACAGTTGGTTACTTAAGCTGAACGCCCTTAAACAGGGAAAACTAATTGAAAAACCTAAATGGTCACCATACGGTGATGGTCGTGGTGGTGGTGGTAGTGGTCAACTTAAAATGAATTCACTCACTAACTTCCGTTGCAACCGAACAGATAGATATTTTCTGTTCAGCCACCCACCCATCCAGTAATCAATTATACCAACTCTCTTTCTCTTTTTCTCTCTCTCTCTCTCTCTTTCTCTCTATCTATCTACTTTTATTATAGGTCTGCAGAATTCAAATGCAAACGACAACAACATCCAATAGTAAATTACAGCTGCGGTCAACTTGACCACAGCAATTTATCTATTTCAGCAATGCTAGTAATTATATTTGATCACACAAGAGCATTATTTACAGTAATGTTATGACATATCTGAAACAATGATCAAAGCCTATAAAAAGGCCTACAGTTAATTTACATTAACTTTTAATTTGCAAAAATAAATCATAAAAATACAGCCATTAGCATACAAGCATACTCGGAAGTAATAATGAAGATATTTAATTTTTTTTTTTAAATTCATAATTTCTAGCACATTTACTATCATAAACTGTTGTTTATAGAAACAAGTCACATGTGAACGCCAATTGGTATAAACTTATGCGACCGCAAGTAACAAAATTTGGATGGAACACTGGATCAAACTTTTCTCACTGATTAATAATAATCCACAATGTTTTTCATTCTATCCTTAAAATTCCCACTATTAATAATAAAAACTTGCGATGTAATTTTAGATATATGTCTATATGAAGGACAATACTGAGAACCATTTATGATTGTTTTCTGCAACTACAGCATAATAACTTCTATAAAGATAGAGGGAGCTCACATACTGTATTATTGTGAAGCCATGCAAATCGGAGGATTTTTTTTAGTGTTATTTCGTGACATTTAATGAGCAAAATCCGCCTTTGAAACCTCTGAAATCTTTATTTATATTTTCAAATTTCATATTTTAACTGCACGCCTAGATGTCTATAATTTAACAGGTCAAAAAGAAAAGAAAAGGGTTGTACACTTATTATTGAAAGTTAAAAAAATAGCAATTCTTTAACCACAGTGCTGCTCTCTAGTAAGTTAGTTAAATAATGTAATTATTAGGGCTCGGATTTACAGTATATGCATTATCAACCAAATGCTTCTCAATCTGTTGCCCAAGAGCCAATTGTGAAGTCACAATTCCATTAAATCAACCAACAGTTATCTTTTTTTTTCAATCAAAACACGGGTTAGAGGCTAGAACTCTAGTTGACAGACTAAAGTAACCAGACAACTGGACTCTAACCAGCCTTTTCGATTAGAAAAATGCATACTTGCAGTTATTCTAATGGTGATGATTATTTCATAAAGCTAACTTCTAAAATACATGTCAATCAACAGGTTTATTTCTCTAGGATCTATCTGTTAATTGTGCACCACAATTAAGACAGAGAGAGCACATTCTGTATTATAATTATCGTTGGTTAGCAATGACTACAAGACACAAAAAGAGAATCTGTTGAACTACCACCACATAACAGGGCAAAAAGTAGTTACCACAGGCTATGCCTTTAGTAATGCAATGATTAAAATATGCAACAATACAAAAATGAATGCATGCATAAAGAAAATTTGCATTGTACAATATTCTTGATTGTTTTGTTATATTTTGCTCATGTTTTTTTTTTTTTCTAAAGAAGAAAAACCAACAAAGATGAACAAGAAGACGAAAACAAAAGTGCTATCCACTTTCTCTTTTCAAATACAACATATTCCCCTCTCTAATAACTTGCAATTTCCATTGCATTCTTTCTCAAGAGGGACTTGAAAGGTCTCGCTAGTAATTTTCCTTTTACAAACACACGTGTCCCCGTCCCCCCCCCCCAAACACACACACACACAAGCCAAATAAATTGAAGTGAACATCAAGATGTTAATGATGAACTCAGAGTAGACGACGGTAGCCTAATATGTCACCAAATTGAAAAGGGAAATAAAGAGTGTATTTTTCTAAGGAGGAAGAGAAGAATTGTTGAATAAATAAATGGTAGAGGAAACCATCCAAAAAGTAAATTAAAAGAGATGGATGCATCTTCAAAAGAATATAATATAATAGCTACCTTACAGTATGTACCATTACTTTCATGCATACAAAACATAAGCATGAATTGGGAACGAACTACTTCTATGAAACCAACTACAGTAAAGTTTTCTGAAATAAACTTATGATTTACTTAGATGTTAGCAAGAATCATTACCAAGTAAACTTAATACAAAACATAAGAATATGTTGAGATTTATACAAAATCTAAAAAGTGGAAATGTGTCCCCATTCCCATCATATGTCTTGATTCCTAATACATTGATGTCACCAATATTATTTTAATACAGCATATGTGCTGTATTAAAATCCTAATCTGCCAGTCAATAATGGCTACAGACTCTGAGAACAGTCTTATGAATGATAAATTAAAATTCTAAACTGCTGAAAGATGAATATTGCTAATGACTCTAATGAGTAATGAGTTTATATGTCATAGGAAGATAATAGTTAATGAAAAACTCAAGTTGGTCAAATGACACCCACATGGTAGAAAAGCAATGACTTTTTCATTATCTTTTCTCTTTGTGTTTCTCAATTTCTTTTTAGGCAGTTAATCATAGTATAAAAAGCCAATAGACATATACAGTAAGTAGATCCTTGTCAACCATTCTTAGATGATGAGATCCTCCATGAAAAGAAGACAACATGTTGCAATGATATTATCATATGCTACTCTATGAAGTAGCAGACTGCAATATAATAACTCTTGTATTAATCTCACAATAGGGAACTAACACTACTACAATGTATGTATACAATATATGGTAAAGCTGTAATTAACGAACGCCCTCCTACACATTAGCTCATGTATAATCTAATATTAAAATGCACATAATGCAGTATGTACTCCTAGGTAATAATTAACACTTGATGCTTGAGAAAAGTATTTCTTTTCATATTCTTATTATATACCTCACTCTTTATATAACAAGAGTTTTTAGTTTTTTTTTTAAAAAAAATACAGCTCTTTCCCATCCCCCCCCCCCACTCACGAACCAATTGTCTTTTTTTTTTTGTTTAAAAAACATTAAAGAAATCTCGAAAGTTATTAAGTTTTCTTCTGTTTTATATTTATTATATTTTGGATGAAGACATAATAGAAGCACCACGATTAAGCTATTGTACCAAATTCCATTTTTTTTCATAATAATAATCCATAATATTTTGTATTAGGTTACGTATAAGCTGGTTTTAAAGTGTGTACGTTACACGAATTCTGGTTATTCCGCCTTTCAGAAGCAAAATTAAGAGAAACTTGAAAGTGTTTTAGAAACTCGAAGGGTAGTTCAATAACATAAGAGTATTGTCATCTTGATATCTTTTAAAACAGACATTTTTGTCAGTTTGAAAATGACCCCAGCTTTAAAGAAGATGATACTTTTTTTAAACTTTTTGACTGTAAAAAGTTTATTTTGAAAGATATCAACGTGAAAATATTCTTAAGTAATTAATTCAACTATCCATTCTAGTTTCTAACACACTTTCAGTTTCTTTTTAGTGTTGCTCCTCTGCAATGTAGAATAAGCAAATTTTGAAAATCAGCTATTCTTTATACATTTTAACATACATTATTCAGTTTGTGGACACAACAATTTCCGATTATGCGTCCACATCTTATGCGGAAATCAGTGTCAGTGCTCTCTGTTCAGATAAGACAGAAAGAAAAAAATGCTTAAAAAAAGTAGAAATCATTTAAAATACTGGCAATACTACTTACTAGAAATTCACTTCTGTCAATAAGGCAATATGTATTCCACCGTTCTAACTAAAAATACTACAATGAATCCCCCTTGAGACAGTAATAATTAAAGAAGATCTATGAAGCGCTTTTCTTAAAGCTTTAAAATGACAACAAGTTTTACTACACCTATCTTCCTATGTTTATACATTTATTATAAGTTATAACCTTCTACTTGAATTGATCTCGGGGAAAATGACACCAACAACAACAAAAAAATGCTACTTTTACGACCAATTCAGTCAAGACTTAGAAAAAAAATATTAAGTCATTTTTATAAGCACATTCTAAAAAGTAACTTCTCCATCCTATTGGAATTTTAGACACACACACAAATTTATGACAGTATTTCAAGTGTGTGTTTTTTATCTCTCAAAGAAAACAAACCCAAATTCCCTCCCGTTTCCACCAAAGTCAAAGATGCAATCAGAATTCTATAAAGAAGTCACAAAGAAGTAATATCTCCTTCTGGCGACTTGAAAATAAATCCTCTTTAATTGAAGAAACAAAAAAGTATAATTCCCTTAAAACGAAAAGAAAATAACTTACTCCTTCTTTAATCTCAATTGAGAGAGATTCACAATTTTAATTTGAAAATCAACTTTTGTTACAATCTTAAGAAAACAAGAATCAAAGAACATAAGATAAGAAGAAGAAAAAAAACTGTATCTAAGTTGTTTTCTAACTAGGAAGTTAAGAACCTAAAATAACCAGTTAAATATTTTCGTAAGTAATTTAGCTCATTAAAAGTTATTACAATTGTCATTGACCAAAAGTAATGTCCAAATTAGAGCCTTTTTAGTTGTCTAAAAAAAAATTCGTCAACTAATTTTAATTAGTTGACTGAAATATAAAATTAGACGACTAAAATAAAAAAAACTGGCTTTTAGTTTTAAGTATACTGTATATTTTAGTGTTAGTTCTATGATTAGTGAATGAGGAGATAGTATGTTGACTAATTCGATTTAATTAGTCATTTTAGTTTGCTTAAAATTTTAATTGCACAGCTTTAATTCAAACAAAAAGTCAAAAATTCATTAATTGCATGGGAACTTCATCAAATAGGTGAAACTGATCGAGAAAAGAAAAACCTGCGGTTTGAGTAAATTAATGAAATACAAGAAAAATCATAGATTTAAAAGAAAATTTCATCTAACTGTTGAAACTGATGAAAAACTGGTTATTGGCAAAACTGATGAAAAACATGAATTGCAAAAAAATTAATCAATTGTTGAAACTGATGAAAAAAAAATTGGGAGTTTATTAAACTGCTGAAATGCGTGAAAATTATAAATCGAATCAGAATTTCATGAAATTATTGGAAATTATGAGAGAGGAGAAAAAAACTTGATTTTCGGTTTGATTCAACTAATTAAAATTTATATGATGTTAATGAAATTATCCGCTACTACGTGGCGTTTCAACCCATGCACGTTGTACTTCCGAAAGGCATCTTATATTAATTTTTTCATGTATATAAATGACACAACTTACAAACTAAATTAATTCCAATATAATGCAGGGCTGGCGGCCAAATGGCGACAGAATAATTTCAATTAAAACAGAAAGAGCCTATCTAAAAAAAAAATTCTTTTACGTTTATAGAATCTTTTATTTCACAAAGCCATTGACATATGAAAACCACAAATTGGATAAAACACATTTTGAATTCCACACACACACATTCATCCCAATATTATTCCATACACCATCTCTTTTTTTTTTTCTTCTTTTCTCAATGTATCATCATACGAACCATAAAACTTTTATGTTTTGCCTCTTTTTTTTTTGTTGCCGCCAGCTACAACCAGACTGAAGTACGGCATTTTCAAGGAAGGAGTCAAATGAATAAGTCCTACAATGCTATCCAATGAGGCTTATCTCAATAATTAGAAACTACATGTAGGACCACTACATATTTTTATGTAAATTAAATTGTAATTTCATTTCAAGATAAAAGCGGGTAGTATAGTAAGTCATAATGATATTAAAAGATACTGTATGTTGGGTGGGGAGGGGGACGTAAAGAAATATCACAATGTTATTAACATCGTTCTCCTTCCTTTTAGTTAATCTGTATAGTTACAAATATATTTGCATAAAGAAAGACCAACAACCATCATCACAAGTTATAAGGAAGAAGATGAGAGGAGAAAAAAAAATAATTAACAGCTAAAACCATAATGAAAGTGATTATTACGTTAAAACGGGTTAACGTAAATGGGTTAACTTTGACTACATTAATTATAGATGCAGAAATAATCTGTATGACACTATTTCCTGCACTTGTTAATTAAATAGTGTATTTGGACCTAATAAATTAGATTTGCATAGTAAATTAGAAATGGAAAAAAGGTGTATTTCAATTGTTCTTAAAAAATCTGTTCAAAATTTACACATTTTCTTTTAAATGTTGTTTAAAAAAGGCTTATAATATTACACAACAACACTTTAGATTAGCGGTCGTATTATAAAAAGTTACATAAGCCAAAGTGAAACTTAAACAGAGCTGAACTTAAAAAAATTATTCATATTTTGCGTCATGGTTTAAGCTTAACTTTATTTTAAGCAACGTTTTTGAATACAGCAGTATAACTAAACAAATACAGATATTTTACAATAAAATTTGCTTTTTTTTTGTTCTAGATGAACAAAAAAAAAGAAATTAGGATAAAATAAAATCTGTTTCATATTTTCTCAACTGTAAACTTTTTATTGTATGAATTACTTAAATATGTAAATCGTAACTTCAAATGAAAAAACTTCAGTTTCTATTGAAATGTTTTATGCTTGTTTTTACTACATATAAAAACTAAGCTTAATAAAAATAATAAAATTATGAAAATTCATGATGCTAAGTTAAATGTATGCATGAATTCAGAAGAAGATGAAAAAAGTACAATAGGATGCGGCCGGGCCAGTTTGCACATAAAACCAGAAAATAGAAAACCACAGACACTTTTTAATCTAAAAAAATTATACAAAAGACTTTCTATAAAAGCCACAAAACAAGTGCCATCGTATATCCAGACAGACTTATCTCCTTCATATTTTTGTGGCCATGTAATAAAAAAAGCCTTTATTCATAAAGCAGCTATTCAAAAATACAAATATAAAACCAACAGACCTTTCAGAAATAAACCTATGACTACCAACACAGATGGAACATAACCTAATTTAAAGTTCATTTCATTAAAATGTGACATGCATTAATTTAAATGCCTTATGTCTGGCTTAGTTTTCATTTCAATATTTATTCAAAGGCTGTGTGAATTATCTTGAAACCATTATCAAGTCATACTTGCACCAGTATGCTGGGGACCACCCAGCATGTGCATCCACAACAAACCTAGTGGTCCGCCATTGGGAAACGTTTGAAAAACGTTATGAGTAAATTTAAAGTAGGTAACTAATTAGTCATTACCTTTTAAGTAGACATAAAATTAAATGCCTAGAAATTATTCCACCAAGAAAACACTATTTCCAACTTAGCTTATTGCCTTGTAGACATTTCCTTAAATACATGTATGAATATCAAAAGTTGTAAAATATAACAAAAGTTTAAAGTTGCACTTTAATTTATAGGCTAAATGGTTCCACAAGCACAAAATAACCATTCATTTTATACTGTTATTGAACTAGTTTCGATACATTTGCATACAGGCAAACAGTTACTTCAAGAGACAATATACCTAAATGATGATGAAACTGAAATGATGTATAGACGTATTGTATTTATATTAAACTGAGCTAAAAAGTAGAATAGACCTTCGCAACCTTTAATCCCAAATGCAATAAAACATTCCAAAAAAAATGTTCAGAACTAATTCTCACCGAGGTGAAAATAAATTGGATTGAGGTATAAAATTTAATAACTCAATTACAACGAGGAGAGATTGAAAGAGAGAAAAAGAGAGAGAGAGAGAGAGAGAAAGAGAAACAAGAGGAAAAAAATCATGAAGAAAAAAAAAAAGCAAACCGAAGTTAATCCCTCTGGCTTCTAAAATCGAAAATGTTCTTCCAATATTCCATATAAAAAATAGTTACTTTGGCAAGATATTCTGATGAGAACAAACCCAGTTAATAAGGCTTCATTCCAGGATTGGTAACAGTGGTTTGGAGTTTTGCAAAAGAGTGACAGTGTCTAAAATTAGAATGCGTAACCCATAATACATTATCTTAACCCACATTTTTAACCCCCATAGTATTCGCCTACTACTCTCTTTCATACTTTTCAGGCTTTTAGCAACATACAACCCATTCTACTATTAAGAGTGACCTGAACTCGTTTTTAAACAAACGTGCCAAAGTTTTCAAACGAAAGAGCAAACAAAACTCGTAGGCCTTTCTCAAATGACACATAAGGTACCGCAAATCCATGGTGAGAAAAAAAGCCCCAAGGCGTAATGAAAAAAATGAGTAACCTAAAAAAAAGATGAAGGCAGGAAACAGCAAGCCTATGGGAATCCAAATACCCAACCCAACTTGTCAGGAATCTAAGGAACCTTCTTCTCGAGATAACTTTTTTAAGGTGTTTAACACAACAATGGCATAACTAATGCAAGTCAGTATTATACAGACATATCTGCATATTATGAGGTGCTTGTGTTTTTTATATGAATATAAAAACACCAGCACGCGTTTAATATGCAGTCTTGCATTTCACGAATAAAAAAGAAAGCATTAATTTCCACAGGGAATCTTGTTTTCTCATGATTGATTTCCTTTATTCTGAAAAGAATAATACTAAAAAAAATGAAAGAAATATTTTTATGAATCTACTTTAGAAAATATAAAATGAGCTTCGTGTATGAGAAAAAAAAAAAACCCAAAAAACTATATAAACATACATAAGATATTTAAATTTTTTTTCTGTTGGAAAAAAACAAAACAAATGAAAATCTAACTCATTGCATTTTCTTTATGGCACAACTTCTTCTAAACATTGGAACCCCGTGTTTTTAGACTATCAAACCCAGAGCCACTGTGTGTTTCTTTATTTGTACGTTCGCAGTCCACACTTCAGTGCTGACCCTGTATGCAGCCCTGTGTACTTTTGCTAATGTGGCAGTTTTCTCTTACACCACTACAGATGGTGAGACATCAGTGACAACACAGACATGAACAACAACAGTGAACATATTACAAATACCTATAGTGACCAGCCAGAGTGCCATGAATTCTTCAGTGCTTTATAACTTTCCACCTAGTCTGACATTTGCCTTCAAGCATTCCCAATATGCATCATCTTTCCATATAACATACTGTCGTATACCCTCAGACATCAGTGGCCTAAAACCTATCGGGACTGATGGGCCGCAGTTATTTGCAACACGCATCAAACTCCATTATTAATAGACTAAATTTTAAACCAATCAACATAATAATATACTGAATTCATTATCACAAAGTTAAACATAATTGAACCCATGTGATAAATAGATGAGAATTTTTAAATATGTATGTAGTACATGTAGATATGACGTGCATTCTATCTCTATCTATCTTAACATAATTTCATTCAGTTGAAACATCATTTATCAAAAAATATAAATAGGTATGCGGGGTTCGGTTTTTTTTTAGCTTAGTATGAAAATGAAATTCATATGAAACAGGAACATGAAAGAAATATGCTTGCAGCCATACACATACACATAACTTAGTGCATAAATCCATATGCAAATCAAGAAAACCCCTAATGCCCCCAGTAGGCCATCTACAATTCCTTACTCATTCTTTCCACAGTTAGCATAATACATATAAAAATATATATATGAAGCTAACTTTCTGCATATCATTTTGTTTTGCTTATAATATACCTTAGAAGAAGAAGAAGAAGAAAAAAATCAATCATTATTTAAATGTGTTTTTAGACAGACACCTCAACAGTGTATTTTTGGTAATATTTTGTACTGTACAGTATACACAGATCCAATTTCTTCTTTATATTGGTACTGGTGATGTAGAGGTAAAAATGGAACTCATAAAAAGAGAACAAAAGAAATTCAATTTTCCAAAAAAAAATCCTCTTCCTGTGTATGAAAGATGGCGGAGAAATGGAACCCATTTCTTTGACTGTTCTAACCACCCTAAAACAAAACTCGAAGTTCCATACATGTAATATGACAATATGAATATGCTAATGTAAACCCTGCATAACTCAACTTCCAACCCCATCCTGTAAAACATGCCTGCTAGGGAGAGAGAGAGAAAAAAAAAAACCACGTAAATTTACATATGAGGGGAGGAAAAAGGTTAAATAAACTAAGATCAAGTTTAGTTTTCATAAATAAAAAAAATTACAGAAATACCATGAAATGAATCACAACATACAACTTAAAATTACACCAGGGTTGAAATAAAATAAGTGTACCACCAATTGAACATGTTTAGTCTAAAATATGACATGTAATTGTTTCAAGAAAACCACACTATGAAAATTAATTTCATCCTTCAAATACCTTATTAAAATTAAAAAAAAAACATAAGTTCCAGTTATATAATCAATGTTATAGTTACTGCAATACAAGTTAGAAAATGTGCTTTGATTTGTTTAGATTTTTTTAAAAAAAACTTAACTTTGGTTAAATGAAATTGTGTCATTTCCTTTTCGATTTCACCTCCTGTTAAACAAATGTGCTTCTCGTAAAATGTTCACACATTCAGTAAAAAAAGAATTCAATGCTTTCACTACAGCCACCACCATCTTGCTTGTAGGAGGATATATTTAGCGTTCAAAACAAGAAGCGATGATTTACCTATTCAATAATATTTTTAACTATGCAGTTCAGTTACCTCCTCCATTCTGACAAATTTTACTCTGGTTAATTTAACCACATTTGTCTCCAGTAAAAATTAACAATGGTTACCAGTTTAACTGCAGTTACTGTTTATAATGAAAACGTGGTATAACTAACTGGCCATAAACCATTATACTAACAGCTCATCCAAGATGTTGCCATTAATTTGTAAGCGTACAACGCTTCAAAATGGGCTGATTAAGTGACTCTAGTCTCGAACGACTCAGTAAGTGGCACACTCTCAAAATTCAATATTTTAAATAAGTAAACCACTACGAATAACGAAGATTTAATGAAAATAAATGTAGTGTTCGTCAATAATGACAACAAAGCTGGCGTCCAATCATTACAGCTGAAACAATATTCCTTTCAAAAGTGAAATTTTTAACATATTTCTTTTAACAAGATAGAGATGTTGAATGATGAGACTTCTACCAAATGCGTCAAATGTAAACAAGGAATCATCAGTCCTAAAGGATGTAAAATTAACAGCTGAGAAGAGAACGACTAATCAGTTCAATTCATATGGCCATCAATCATGATGAAGAATAAACGATCAAGTTGATCGATGTTGACATTTGTAAGATATGATGACTCTTTTGTCTATTCACAATAATAACTCTTTTATTTTTTTTCTCTAGAACACAACAACAGAACTCTTCAAAAGACTTTTTGAAGTCACCATCATCATCATCAGTTCATAAACATAACACAAACCCCCTGTGCTTTGACATATCAGACTGACGACATACTTTAAAATCAACATAAACAAGGAAGGCCGTTCTCTAATTATATAATATGGCAACTAGAAAGCGCAAACAATTGATGCCTCTATGAAAAATATCAACTATAGTTCAATTGTGGCTTCTTGCTTGATATTAACCATTTACAAGTAGACGCACACAAAAAGTCCAGTGTTCTTGTAAATCTTGCTTTTGAACCATATCGGGGTAATATATATACAGTATATATATCTATATATTCAACCTAGACCTAAATAGGATCCAATATGAAAAAGCCAGACACACCCGTCGCCTAGAAATAACAAGTAGTTTATAGATCAATAATTCGTTTCCAGTTCTGACTATCGATCCAAAATCGATCCATCGCCAAATTCTATCAAAGATGCATCAGTGAAAGTTCCGAATTGAAAAGAAATTTCTATAAAAAACCTATGAATAGAGTTCAAATCACAGCCAATTTAGAGGCAATTGTGAACATCGTTACTTCAATATAAGATATAAGACAAAAGCACATGTGCACACACACACAAAAGAGAAAAATCGTAAGAAACTCCCGCCAAATTACGACTATTTTGGTCCCCTTCTTCCCACCTCTTGCTTTAATAATAACAACAGCAAGAAATGGCACACATTAGCCCCATACTCAAGGAAGAAGTAAAAGCCAATACACCAAATGGCATCAAACATCAATGCACTTTTCCGTACCATTTCCTCGCAATAAATAAAATGCTTACGACGAGCTGGTTTCATAGCTTTTGGCTCTCTTGTTGTTTCAAGTCATTAAAGAAAAAGGTCCATGTATATAATTGGTCTAATGACTGCTTAAATGTCTATGCCATGGTTAATTCATTTGATCCCACGATGTTCACATTTGAAATCCAAATCTGCACTTATGAAGGGTTCGCGTGTAGGGAAAAAAAAAACATTTATTTGTGTCACATTGGTGATTTTTTAAGAAATTGACATTTGGGTTAAATCTATAGTCCCGAATGAGTTTTATACAGGTCCTTGATTTTGAATCCTGGGCTTAAGAAAAGATGTCTGCATTGTCGATCTTTGAATTGAATTGCATTTATGTTGATCACTTCTAGTATTTAAATGATTTCAATGATTGCATTTGTACTTGTCTAAGGCACTTAGCACACGGAGCACTTTTGATGGTCGATTTTTGACTGAAAAATGAAGTTGCAGGTGGTTGGGCTGTAATGCATTTTTTATGGACAAATTCGAAGTGGTCGGTTTTGACGACCACCAAAAGTGGTTTGTTTGTGTGTTCCAACCCTTAAATCTAACAAAACAATAAAACAAATTTTAAAAAAGAAGTACAATGGAAACCAAAATGATTGGAAAACAAGATTATTTTTTTTTTGTGTTAAACGAATTTCGTGTTTAAAAAAATAATTTGTATTAATTTATATTTATCTAAAGGATCAGACCGAAAATATATATCTTGTGTTATCCGATTTTTCGTGTTCTTCGTTTTTATGTTACATATTTTTTTACTGTATGTTATTTTTTTTCAAACTTGAATAAATAGACGTATTTCACGGCTATATCGCCTATTTAAAAAAAAAACGTTTTTTCTTTGTATAAGTTACAACAAATGTACGTCTGGTCGTAGTAATAATGTCCAAAATGAGACATAACGTTTTACATTATGTGTTGTTTTGTGTCTGTAACAAAGAAAAAATCTCTTAATGAAGACATCCATTCCAAAAACCAAATACATGTAATGTCTGTAGGTTTTTACTTAGTATGGGTACAATTGGAGATGGAAAGATGGCAGTTATATAGTTAGGAGGAGGAGGAGGACGGGGGTAAAGCAACCGTTGACAAGAGAGCTTTTTTGGCAGAAAACAATGTCACTAATGGCAGCTGTCTGTCATCAAGCAAAAGATTAAGGGAAGGCTGCACCGACCATACTTTCATTTTCTTTTAACAACCTTAACTTTAACAGACAGATAGATCTACTTAGGAGAAGAAATGAAGCTGAAAGAAACACCATAATTAATAGGACCTACTCTCTCTCTCTCTCTCTCTTTTTCTGGCTGTTTCTAATTTTTGAGACATGTTGAGTAACTTAATAATGCTGACCAGAAAGTTAGAAACAAAACTCGAAGGGTAAGGCTAGAAATAATTAACTTAAATTAAGAATACTATTATACTACACGTATATAAGAAACCTTGAATGTAATTCAGAAGAAAAAAACCTCAGTAATCGTAAATGGACAAATCGCACCTCAGCTGGAAGAGTGACACAACTCAAAAGACCACTTTTTTTGGGGGGGGGGGGGGGGGGAGGGGAATGAGTTTAAAGTTAAGAGAAGATTCATGGCTTGCTTTGCTGAGTTTCTCAAGCGCAAAAAACCGTTTCGACTATTCACAATATGGGTTTATTTGGCTTCCCTGCAATAGTTTGAGATAGAAAAAAAAATGCAACTTTAAACTAATTTTCCCAAAAAAGTGTTTTTTTTGAGTTGTGTCACTCTTCCAACCGAGGTGTGAAATATCAAGTTGTCTCCCATCGATTCTTAAATATGAAGTGCTAATTTAACTGCTTAAAGCTTAAATTTTGATAAACTTAAAATCACCAATGCCTTTACTGAAGTCACAATGGCCATAATTACAGCAAGATACACCCCACCACAATATTTCCTGAAATAATTGTTATTGCCAGTGTTACATTTCTTGTAACTTAAGTTGTAAGACTTGCAAGAGTTTCTTGCTAACCGACTTCATATAAACGCTTATCTTCATTTTTATGCAAGACACTATGCATGATTGAAAGCAACATTTATAACTTGTTTGACGAGATAGCTTGATGATGATTATGATAACTGAGTATTTGTAAGTCAGTTAATGAAACTTGAGTTCTGAACAGCTGTAATTGACATCACTAGATGGCGTCTTCGTTCATACGTAAGAGTGATTGAACAGGGTGTTAATTCTTGGAGTGAATCTTGCTTGTAAATATTGTCGTCAGTGCAATCGGCACTTAAAAGAGAATTTCCAAAAATTAAATGTTGTTGATAATTTTGTCAAGATATTTTAATTCTTACAGAATAGAATCATCATAGAATAATATCTAATTGTGAATTTAAACGCGTAAGTTTCTTCTAAATGATTGAACAGTTTATATATTTATAGAAAACCTTCAAGAAAATATTCTGTAAAATATCTAAGTATTGTCTAACCCCTCTTTTAAACCTATAAAAAGAATTGTACAAAATGACATATTTTTTGTCACAAGGTTCTTTATCGTCATTGTGGGACCAACAACCATAAATAAACGACATGGCCATGAATATGATATCATTGCATACATACACCCACCCACACCACCTTTTTATAAAGATATCTAGTTATATTTTTGTATGCATGCATAACAATACAATCCCAAAGGTGCAATACAGGATGAGTCCCACATGCGCATTTTTCTCTTAGCAATTTCAGTTATCGTTATTTTTAGATGTGTGCAAAGGAAGTATGGATGGGTGGAGTAGGTCATATACTACACATATATATATATATATATATATATATATATATATATATATATATATATATATATATATATATATATATATATATATATATATATATATATATAGGTGACTCCATTATTATGTCTTGAAAACATACCACAAACATGTGACACAAACCAAAAAAATGTCTCAAAAGACAAATTCTGTCTAGATCTTGATCAAATGCCACCACCCTCAGAGTAAAAAAAAATCACGTATTTTCATTTCATTCACAACGAATTTACATCAAACAAGATGAAGAAAACGCATTGCCAAGACCGCCCAAAGATTTTCCATCATTTAGAAGAAATATGAAAAAAAAAATCGTATCTCGTGTGTCACGCTTGTAAGTGGCCCAAACATCATTTTTAACTATTCGCAATATTTCGTATGCTGTATTTATAATGCCGTGGACCTACTCCATATTGTCGAATGTAATTTTAATATTGCATACAGGCAAATAACGCTTAGCATTCTTTCTGCTATTAAAAATACACGAACAAGTAATCCATTTAACGATACCAACGTTTTAATTTCTGTTTAACAACATAAATAACATTTAATACTTTACAGATTAAAATTTTAGTAATCATTAAATTAAAACTGTCAGGTGCCATCTTGCATTTCGTAACTGTAATTGTAAAAATGTAAGACTAATTATTGTTGCCATCTTCAAAGATGCTTTTTAACTGTAAACATGGCTCTTGGAAGTTGGAAAGAACAAACAATTGATCTTCTATACTGTGGTACACTAGAAATACGTTTACATCTTTAACATTATCTTCGTATATCTCATAACTGGAAAATTACAAGAAGCTAATAATTCTTAATGGCTTAGGAGCTGGGGATAACATTGACATTATTTACAGCAAAGTTCAATTCCAACGTGATAATATCATTGCATGACTTTGCAGTGATTTATTTCTTGCAGAAAACGTTTATCTTCGTTTTTGCAAGATATTATGCAAGATTCAAAGCAATATTTGACTCATTTCTTGCATTACTGTATATCTAGAATAGAAAATAACTAGCATAATAACAGCAAATAATAAATAAATCACAAATGAAGTGAAGAGAATAATAATTTTAAAAAAAAACTAGCAGAGATAAACTATTTAAGTCGCAACTCGAGAAAACTCATTTTACGCATAACAACAGACTTTATCGAAGTAATCAATTAAAAGATTGTTAATGCAAGAGTGGTGATGATGTCTTCTGCTTGGCTGCCATAAATAAAGAATCTTCCAGCTTAAAAAGACATTGACAATGCTCGAAAGCATATCTCTCAAGACAAAAACATGAACAAACCAAGATTCAGAAGATGCTTTTTTTTTCTCTCTCTCTCTCTGTCAGGGACTCGAAAATTTCCAATGCTATATCATTTGATATATAAACCGTAAGTCAGAGAAAGCAGAGTGCGTACTTTTTATGTAGAGCATAAAGTAAAGAGTGTCTAAAAGACAAATGGAAAAGTTAACCGGCTGTGAAGACAATAACTTACAAGAACGGCTTCAATATAACTTCATCGAATACGTGAAACTTTGCGCTCTAAAAGCCCATTTGTTACGCCAAAGCATTCAAAATAATCTTGTTGAAGAAAAAAATGTCACAGTAAATGTAAGGTGACTACCATGAAGCAATTTAGGACTTAAATATATCTACAAAAATGGTTTACGTAACATACGTACAACTTAAAGAGAATCCTACTTATTTTGGTAATTTTCTACTTTGAATTTTGATTAAAAGAAACAAATATCTCTACCTGGTTGTCGTTTTCAAGAACTAACTTTCTCACTGTCTTTCAATGAACATTTTTCTTTAAAATACAAAGGTAAAAGGAGTATCATAATCATTACATTAAGGACACATACACCAGGAAATAGTAGAAATATACAAGAAAAAAAGCATAATCCTTGCGTTGCAAACAACAACAACAACAAAAAAACATCAACATCAAAACGCAATTAAGAAAATTGAACTCGTGTAGACCAAAAAAAAAAAAATAATATTGCAAAACAACAACAAAAAAATACTTGTAAAAAAAAAGGATCTTAAAAGTGCAGCTGAGTCACAAGAAAATCGATCTTTCTTTTGAAACTTTAGAAAAATCATCCAACATTCATATTATAAAACAGTTGCACTCTTCAACTCACGTTTAAGACGTGCGTGTATGGAAAAATCGCTCAATAAGTCAGCATATATTTGCGGATATATCGGTATATATCCGCAAAAAATCTTTCCAAACACGAGACTTTCAAGCTACACTTGCCAATGAATCAAGCGCGCATGCCCACGGATCTCCATCTCCGCGTTGCTTGCTTGACATCAATGTTGCTTGCTGTCACTGAAGATCAAGATTCGAATTTTTGTAAAGAAAAAAAGTTATTTGTAAAAAAAAAAAATTGTTGCGACCTAATCAATAAGTAAGCAAAACATAAAAAGTCACTTAAGTATTCTTCGAAACGAACTTCATGACTTTGGAAAAAAGCTCAATTTTAGCCCAATTCTACTAAAGTATGCAATACACCAACTAAACTGAACCACAAAAGATGAAGAAAAAAAAAGACAAAACTAGTAGAAAGACAAGCAAATCCTTGTTTCCGCATCATTATTATCCCTCATCTTTTACAAAAATCTCTCTCTTAAAATTTCAGCCCACGTTTCCAGCACATGTTGACAGGAAACCACAAGAGTCCAGACCCTGTTTTGCAAAGCAAAGAGAGAAGAGAAGGGAGAAGAATAACTGGAGGAAGAGGAGGGTGCAGGTCGGGGTCATTTTATGGTTGGGATTAAAAGCAACGACTGTACTGGCTTAAGACACCCTGTCAGCTGAACGACTTACACAAACAGGACAACAACACATTTAGAAACCATAATAATACCATTTCATCACTGAAAAAAAGAATCAAACACAGGAATATGGCGTCCTGTTTATTATCATCCAATGCATCTGACATGCTCCATAGATTACTATCACCACCACCACCATGCTGCTTATATAAGTGTATGACCAATGGTCATTTACGATTGACCAACTGAAATGCCTCGAGTTGGTCTTACTTTAAGAGTAGAGTCTAAGTGCCATATGGATATCTGAGTTATCATTGGAGATTAATTATTTCAAACCGTATCCTCAGGCAAACAAAGTAAATCGTTTGCTTTAAAACCACTAATTGTCCAACAAGTCAAAACACTGTAGCCATTAAGAAAGCCAAAAATAAAACTTGAAGACCACCTTGCATAATAAGCAACACACACAATGTTTATATATTTAGTAGATTTTAAAAAAGAACTTAAAAAACAACAATATTCCCAATGGAACTGCAATTTCATTGAAGATCGGAAAAGCTTTTTTGCGGCAAAAGGAAATAAAATATGATTTTCAAGACTGTTAATTTTACATCCTTGAGGCTACAGTGAAATTCAAACAGAAATTGCTTTCTGCATATGACAGCTTTTGCAATTTTCCATTTTTTTTTCTTCTTCTTCTCAAATTTAGTATAACCCATCTGGATAATTTATTAAGTGCTTCCACTAATTAACCGGAAACTGTTTTTTTCTTAGCTCTTTTAAATATAAAAAAAAACTGAGAAAACAATCTTGTTCAATAACTTTATAATATTGTATTTTTAAAGATGGTTTACACATACAGAAAATAAGTCATAACTTAAAATCACCATGTGACGTTTCAGCTACATTTCTGTGTTACTCCTCATTCAAGGGTTCTCACATATTAAAACAGAAAAAAACGTTTTCAAGGAAATGCACTTTAGACGATAAGGATCCATAAAAATTAATGCTACCAAAAGGACGTCGTCCTATTCGTTGAAATAATTTCACCATTTTTTTTTCTGCATACATTCAGCAAGATAAATAGAATTACTCATATTATATGAATCCCTTTTCTAGTGTAATATTTTTTTCTTTTTCGAATCAGTATGTGTGAACCCATCACCTTAATCCATTAGTTGGTGAGACGTAAACTCATATTACAATGTATTATAGAAATAAAATGTACTTACATAAATTACTAAATACATGACAGGAAGTGGAATTTTGTTGAAAACTTAAGACGACGTTAGATGGCGTGTGTTTTTGTGTCACCATTATTCTGAGTATAATTGTAATTCAAAACCGTTTCCATATTAAAACAAAATATTTTCGTCATAATATTGAAAATAGATAGGGATAAATATGAGCAGCTTTTTTTTCAAAATTTCTCAAGTTCATACTTTGGCCAAACCTATTATATTTCAGAGCTGAATCGATATTTATCATAATTTTTTTTAAAGTAGAAAAAAAACACAAAGTGAAAACCACTCCAAATTCAGGTTTTCTATCTCTTTAACATGTAAAAAGGATTCATTTTTCTTGAGTCTCGGGAACAATCAAATAACTGTACTTAATTAGTTTTAAGAGAGAAAAAAGCGCCTCATATGTGCTAGACAAAAATCAACTAAAACAGCAGAGTTTATAATGAACTGTAAAAAATGAAGGAAAAAACTGTTGTGAAGCAATTCTGCAAAGAAACAACAACATATGATTTGGTTGTAGAGAAACTGTAGATTTACAAATATAAACAAACACATGCTTAAGCAAAAAAAAAAAATGGAGGCTGCTGTACATGTATAATAGATTGCATACAGACACCCCAAAGTGATCCAGAAAGATGAAAAGAACAGACAACGAACTCTTTTTTAGTTGTCAAGTTTGATGTAGGGGGGGGGGGGGGAGAAAGGGAGGGGGATTGGGCCAAAACAGGATCCAGATGGATCAAGTCAGAGTCAGTCGACAATTTTCATTAATATAACCCTCTCAGCTATACTATAAAAAAAATTCTTAAATTTCACGCCTAAAAATGCTTGAAAATAAACAAGTTCTAAAATAAAAATGTCTAGAGAAATAAGTCTTAAATATGAAAATCTTCAATTTATACACAAATTTAACAATGTTATCAGACAAACAAATTACTCACGTAGGTCAAAAGAAACCCCCATCAGATCTCAAAACTTACCTAAAAAAAGAAAAGGAAAAAAAAAACAAATTAGAAGGTATAGTACTTATCAAATGTATGTTAAACTTTTAAAAGTTTTAGCGGTAAGCATAGTTATAATAACCGCAAATCACTCAAACATAAATGTTTGTACATATTTGCTTTTTCTGTGCATTCCAATTGGAGGAGTTAAACAAAAAAAAGGGGGAGACTTGTTCAATGGTTGCATTTCAAGTATTTTTATACATAAAAGTTAATTAAATCGCAACAGTGGTGGGCCACGCAATATCCAACCACACAATGCAATCTAGTCAAATTTAATCAATCAATTTGATTGAGGAAAAAGCCAACAAACGGAACTTCCACATTCCCAATTCTACTTTACTTTCGCGTCTAAAATGTTTGTAAAACCATAAGTCCATTTAGTGGACACGAAAAACATGTTATAAATTTGCATAACCAGATAACAAGACCCTTAACCTCACAAAGAAAATATTCTCTACACTTGAGTGATAAATCAGACTATGAAAGTTTCAAAGTAATTACAAATCAGTAAATTATTTATATTTGTAAATTGTAGATCTGTTGCAAAACTCGTTCAATAATGGGCTTTCTGTAAGTGTGGCACACGTCCATTCCATGTATTTTTAAGTGGAAGCTAGTATTTGTTGTTATTTTATGGTATTTATAAATGTTGAAAGCAAACCGAAAATGGGAGGAGGCTAACATGGAATACACGAATAGTGAGAAGCCACAAAACGTCGGAATTAATTTATACGAGACAGAAAGACAGACAGACAAGATAGAGACTCAAAAGAAAAATACATTATCTTAATCAAATTTTTAAGTATTTTAATTAAGACGACAAACTAATCGATAACTACTCAAGTTTCTCTTCAATAAACCAATTAACAACGAATGAGAAGCATGTGGTCAAGTGGAAAGTGGTCGAAAGATCGTAATAGAAGAATGGCAATAATTAAGTGGCAAAGAACCCCCTCCCCTTCATATAAACAAATAAAAAGTCTCCTCCTCCCCCTCCTTCATAGAAACTAGAAAGTCCCTCCCTTAATTTTTTGTTCAGCATCCATTGCAAAAATAAAAACTTTGATGGTTGAAGTTTAAATAAATCGAAGTCTTGTGTAAACATCCAACATGTTTTCAATAGTTTTTGAAAATTAAATAACCAAAAAAAAACCCCATGGATGTAATTGAGACATCTAAATCACTCTGGAGCCTATTTTTTTCTTTACAAATAAAACAAAATAAAAATTAACCCATATTAATGTAGGGCCTAATTAAGATGGTTTATAAAGAAATGATATTTGAACTCTTGATTATTCTGTTTTGCAAAATTAAGAAAAACTTGATGGTGCTTAAAAAACTAGAAGGGTAGCTTAATTACTTAATGTAATTTTCATGTTGTTATCTTTCAAAATAAATCTTTTATCGACGAAATTTAAAAAAAAAATTGTCTGCTAAGAAGCGTCGTCTGGTTAAATTTGAGTCATTATTAAACTCACATAAAAGCTTATTTTGAAATATATCAACATGAAATACCCATAAGTGATCGAGCTACTCTTCTAGTTTCTAAAACACTTTCAAGTTTCTCTTCATTTTACACTCGAAAGACAGAAATTAAGCAAAGTTTGAGAGGTTTCTGAGAAGAGAGCAAAAGAAAAAAAATCAAGTATACGTTTGCACAATCAGAAATAAATAAATATCAAAAGTGATGACAATGAATAAATCAACTCAGTTAATTAAACACGTTAGCTGTGTGTCTATGGCGAACATATTATTATAGTAAATAAAGAGCAAGCCGAGGATTTCAATGCATTTTTATATTATATCTTCATGAGTGGACATTATGAGTCACAAACACATTCAGTTATGGCTCACTCTTACTCCAGTCTACTGTATAAAATAACCCCTCCCCCTCCCCACCTCTCTAACAGAATGTACCCTCCACCCTTAATATTAAGACAGCTACATTCCCCCTTTTATAAAACCATCGAAAACAGAGATCTCTAATAATAAAACATACAACGAACGAACGACGTTGAAAAACAGAACGGATGCTAAAGTGTATTGCAGGAAACTACGCAAAACAAATTCAGGGGGAGCTTTTATCTTAGGAACTCTTTCAATTTTCTTTCAAAATTCAGTGTCTCGTCTACATACGGCTTCATATGAATATAGTTAAAATTCTTAATTTTTATGATACACTATTATCATTTATTCATCATAAAAATGCTATATAGTGACGATATAAAGGGAAGAAAAAAATAAATACAACCCTAACAAACAAAAAAATCTCAGCCCAACCCTCTGCATTATTATCTTAAAAGATTCTATACAAAGTTAAAAAGGCGGAGAAAAAAAAAATAAACCCTTAAGAATCAAGAATAGCCTCCACAACAATAAGGTCTTGTAGGCATGAAAGAAAAAAAATCTGTCTTTTCCCATGTCAGCAATTGTGCTGGCAGCAAAATGATTCTCGAGGTAGCTATAAATTCAATTTATGAGTGCCATTGGTTTAATCACAACTGTCATAAGACTCATAGTGTAATATGCTCAACTTCAATAGAAGATCTATAGAGAAGACAAAAAAAAAAGATGAGAGGGAGGGAGGGAGAAAAATGAAAATGTCAAAACAAACACAGCATATTATGCATAAAAATGCAATACATTATTAATGTTGTCATACACATAACAAAAAAGCTCTGCTGAAATTTAACAATAAGAACAATTATTATTATTATTATTATGGCTAAAATAAACCTTTTTTACAAACGCATATATAAAAAAGACACCAAGGAGGAGGATTTTTAAGAGTTAAAAAATCATAACAAAAACATATTGGATACATTTTGTTAATAAATACATAAAATAAATAATGAACCTATATTAAAGGCGGATTTATTTGAGCTCTGAAGATGAAATCTTGTAGCTGAAGATGAAATAAACAATTAGTCCCATGTATGCCACACACCAACCTATGACTTAGATAATTACATTTCTACAAAAATGTTCATCTTCAGTTCATAAAATGTTCCCTCTTCATTTACAAAACATTCCTCTTGAGCTACAAAAATGTTCATCTTCAGCAAAAAAAATCCATATTCAGCTACAAAATGTTCAGCTTTAGCTACACAATTTTCCTCTTCAGCTACAAAATGTTCATCTTTACCTACAAAAGTTTCCTCTTCAGCTACAAAATATTCCTCTTCATTTAGAAGAATTTTCATTTTCAGCTACAAAATATTCCTCTTCAGCTACAAAATGTGCAGCTTTAGCTACACAGTTTTCCTCTTCAGCTACAAAATGTTCATCTTTAGCTACAAAAGTTTCCTCTTCAGCTACAAAATATTCATCTTTAGCTACAATATTTTCCTCTTCAGCTACAAAATATTCCTCAAAGACTTTCATCTTCATAAAAAAAATCCATCTTTAGCTACAAAAATGTTCATCTTCAGCTACAAAATATTCATCCTGAAATATTCATTTCAGCTCACAAAATATTCATCCTGAAATATTCATTTCAGCTCACAAAATATTCCTCTTCATTTACAAAAATGTTCATCTTTAGCTACAAAATGTTCACCTTCAGCTACGAAAAGATCAACTTAAAGCGCACAACGTAATCCGCCATATGTCATCCAGTTGCAATGAATACTACCATTCACATTCACAAAAATAACACCAGATGTCTTTATTACAAAACAAAAAAGTGACAATCGTACCTTACGATGTCACTGCTTACGATTATCATTTTGTGCAGTTATAAAGATATAACATACAAATGGCATTCTACTATAATGTTTTGTAATCCGCTTTACTAGCTGTAACAAGTATGTCAGCTAAGTATGACAAACTTATGACTTTTCTGTTCTAGACTCCTCTCTTCAGAAATGTAAAAGTAACAACAATAAGATTATATTTACTAACCAGTTTAAGTGCATCATAATTTAACAACTTTCCTGTATTTTTTTTTAAATAAAATTACGCGATAAAATGAAAGTTTTGCCAATTTATATCGTTCGATATAATGTACTGCAAATAACTTCATTAAATGAAAACGAAACGTGACCATGTTACCATCATCGACCAATAGAAACTCACCCTTGAAATGTTGTCATCTTGCAACAAAAACAACAACCGTCCCTAAACAGTAAAACACGAGAACCACTACTATCAATTTCCATGACAAGAGTTGTATCAAACTATATTTCCACAAATGTCCTTATTAAATTAAGGGGATGTAGTAGAAACAGACAGAGAGAAACTAACTTCGAGGAAAGGCAGAATGAAATTACTATAGAAATACACACCCACAAACAGATCAACTTGAATTGTAGACATTCTATACAGCCTAGCTAGCTAGCTAGAACATCACCAACACAGAGAAAGAGACAAACTCGATTTTCAAGTGCATAATGATCACTACGGAAGAAGAAGAAAGAAAAAAAAAACTGTTTTCTATATTCCCCCCTAAAAGCAAAAGAGACGAACTGGAACTAGAATGTTGCGTGCACACTACAAAAAAAAGCATCCATCGTACATAGTTTTAGTCTTTTAGAAAGATAGCGAAAGCATTCTGTCATTTAATTCTCCAAAGGGAACCGAAACTAACCAAAAACACAACGTCACATACACGAAATGACACCTGAGACCCCCCCTCTCTCACTACATTTCTATAACTATCATTTTACCCTAAACATCTCCTTTCCCCCTTGTGACATTCATTGACGTCACCCGATGATATCACCCACTGGGGTGGTGACCAATTTTGACTTCATTTACATTTCTATTATAAATTGCAACGGCTAAAGATTTTTTTTTTTCCGTTTCAAGAAATTCTACAATTTGCATAATAATTTCTACTTCATCTCAATCAGTCACTAACATACTCTTAAGTAATGAAATCCCTTTACTTTAGAAATCCCAAGTTTCCTAGTATGGTGAAAAGAAATCGCTAGAGAGAAAGATTCCTCTTCCCCCCCCCCCCCCAATATTATACAGGAATATAAATCCTACTCACTGGCATTACAAACAGTGTACAGTAAGACTTTATGCTGAATATTAAAATAGAACTTAAGCTTCCAATCCACTACAATTAGACGCGTATCCATTTTAATTCTTTTCAATTATCTTAACTGCAGGATCTTATTTACTAAAGATTAAAAGGCAAACATGAGCCCAATAAATAACAAGTCATACCATTCAGGTATACATGAAACTATTAGGCCCTACACCCTTTCTTCTTATTGGAACAATCAAGTGTTTCCTAATTGTTCAGATGAATCTCTCTTAATAACAACAACAACAAAAAAGACACTACAAGAAAGGATCAATAGGATTAAAAACATTCCAAAACACAGAGAAAAAGAGAGAATGTCAGCCAATACCATTCATTTCAATTAAGACACAAGCTTAGTAACAGATTACTATGGATGTCACATTCAAATCTCTCAAGAGTTTTTTTTAAACGCTTCAAATACTGTTAGATATTATAATATATGCACATCTCAAACATTTATATTGAGGTTTATTCTTCAAAAGTGTAATATTTTTTCATAATGGAATTAAAACCATTGAGTGTTTAGGCATTGCTGTTACTATATAAATAACTCCAGCTGAAGCTAACATAAATATTTGTTCAATGGAAATAAATTGATTGGCTTACAACGATGAGAGAGAGAGAGAGAAAGAGGGAGAAGGAGAAGGGGGGGCTTTAGTTTGAAATAAATAACACTACCCGTTTTTGTCAAAGAGAAGAATATAAAAAAGCTAACTTTACTAATAAAATATGCAACAACTTCGTTTTAAAAGTTAATTTTTTTTAAATAAAACTGCAGGTCCATTGTAAAAGAAATTAAAATACAGCAATCAGATAAATCATAATAAAATTAATTTGAAGTGAAGTTTTGAAATAGCATTGACACTCAATACTTTTTTATAATACTAATTAAAATACTAAGTAAATGGACGCCTAGTTTAGCCACATCCTAGACAATTTTTGAAAAGAACAGAATTTCCAGATGTGCTTGATTTTGAATTTATTTCTCCAATTCTTTACATTCTGTCATTCTGACCTTTCACATTGAAAGTAGTTATATTCAATTTAATTTCTATAGAAAGTAAGTATATTATGAATTAGATGCTTTCTTTCTTGAGAAGGGTAGGTGGAGCTAGCTTGGTTCCCGAACACGTTCTCTTTACAGACGCTCCACCCACATGGTGTTTCCGGATGCTACTTTTCTACAGTATTTTCTTGGACGATAACAGCCATTACCTTAGTTTCCGAATCCTCCTTTTTTCAGGTCTACATATTTTACGAACTAAGTAAAATATGTAAAGAGAACCAACAAAGCATCAATGGGCTAAACACCTTTGTCTCAATATGCCCCAAATTATCCCAAATAACATATTTTTTCTCAAAATAAACATCATTAGAGAGGAAATTAGTTTACTGTTACATATATTAATGATACAAAAAATTCTTCAGATGATAGTAAATGTTGTTCTTACTTCTGTATTTATTTATTCAAGGTATTTATTATTTCCCGACCTCCTACGGAGATTCCACTCCATTTTCGGTCAATAAACAATTGCTGCACAGTTCGTATACAAAAACAATGCTCCAAAATGTGGCAACCGTTATATAAAATAGTAACCATTATTCCAACCATAACAATACATGCAAAATGATATATCAACATGCTTAGCCAGTCAGGATTTTGAAGAAAAAACTATGCGTTTATGCAAATTATGCATCACTTTCATAATGAAACAGATGAATATACATCAAATAAAATTGTATATGAAAAGCATGAACTGAACAAGGGATCGAGGCTCTGCTCCCCTTCCTATATAATTTAACCTATATGCAGAATAATGTCCCAAAAGTATTGATCAAAATGAAAGTGCTGAAAAAAGGTTGTTTCATCATCTTTTCATAGCCATAAACTTTTGAAACATCTAGTATGACATGCATGCGTAGCTTTCAATGAAGATATTCCAATGAATACGTGTGCATATTATTACAGACCTACGTGTATAGAAACTACATCCAATCCATCATTCAGTTTTTCATTCAATTCCCAAGACAAACAGTGTTAATTTATTTTATGGTTCTTGGCTTAAATAATAAATGCGACCATGCCGATGAAAACAAAAAGCACAGAAGAAACCGGGTGAAGAACGCTCATCGGGATCATCACCATCAACCTAATCAAAATAATAATCATCATACTCATAATAATAATTATTATAATGTATTGAAACCTGTTACGAAAGGACACGCAATCCTTATCATACTGTGATGGAACAAACTAAATAATTTTGCTGTCGAAAAAGCGCCTGCCGATCCCGGCCGGTTAGGACCCGGCATGGGGATGGGCAACCCCGGGCCCACTTTTGACCTGCCGTGGTCATAAGTGGACCGACGACGGTCAGAAGTGACCACGGGTGCCATTGGTTGGGTAACGGTAAAAAGAGTTACGCCTCAGGGGACTAAACCCCTCGCAAAATTATGACTTAATTACACCCATCACAAGCAAATCATTATTTGTGAATATCATTTTCAAATTGTCATAAAAAAGGTTAGTTTTTAATTAAAGATACCGTCATAAAATACAATTCTAACAAATTTTGAATTTATTTTTCCAAAAATTCTTCAGGGTTCCCACCAAACACTAATTTTCATTTTCTTTAAGTATTCCATGAAAATCTCGTCTACTTTTTCAATGGGATTAATTATGCAGTACAGAATCGTGTTGACGCTTTGAAATACGTAACTGCAACTCATATTTCTCAAGCGTAGCGAGCCAATATGAACGAATTATGGCGAGCGAAAAATTAAAAAAAAACCTAGTTCCTCATTTGTTTATTAAACAGTATTTTTCTTTAAATATCATGTACTAGCATTGCTACCCGGCTTCGCTCGGGTAAAGTAAAGAATTAAAAGAAATAACTTTTATTGACTTTCATCTTCACTTAAGAAATTTAAGGGGGATGAACCCACTTAAACCCATGTTCACCCCCTAAACCCATATCATCCCCCTTAAACCCATGTTCATCTCCCTTAAACCCATGTTCATCCCCCTTAAACCCATGTTCATCTCCCTTAAACCCATGTTCATCCCCCTTAAACCCATGTTCATCCCCCTTAAACCCATGTTCATCCCCCTTAAACCCATGTTCATCCCCCTTAAACCCATGCTCATCCCCCTTAAACCCATGTTCATCCCCCTTAAACCCATGTTCGTCCCCCTTAAACCCATGTTCGTCCCCCTTAAACCCATGTTCGTCCCCCTTAAACCCATGTTCGTCCCCCTTAAACCCATGTTCGTCCCCCTTCAACCCATGTTCGTCCCCCTTCAACCCATGTTCGTCCCCCTTCAACCCATGTTCGTCCCCCTTCAACCCATGTTCGTCCCCCTTCAACCCATGTTCGTCCCCCTTAAACCCATGTTCGTCCCCCTTAAACCCATGTTCGTCCCCCTTAAACCCATGTTCGTCCCCCTTAAACCCATGTTCATCTGCCATTGTGATCTGCAACTCATACATCATGCTGTTAAAATGTTTCAGCTTTGTGACATTTCTATACCAATATTCATGGTGATCGGTTGAACGGTATAGAAGTTGATATACTACAGCGCCGTCTGGTGGTGACTTAGAACAAAGGGGATAGCATAAAAACCTTCTCCATAAAAAATACATATATGTGATAATTTTCATGGTGATCGGTCAAACGGTGTTGAGCTTAGCGAGTACATACATATATATATATATATATATATATATATATATATATATATATATATATATATATATATATATATACACACACACACAAACATCCATTTTTATATATACAGATACGCGTATCTTAAATCGATATGATATGGAGCGCATGTCGATATCGGAGTACTGGACGGCGACATTCATTGTTCAAATACATTGTTCTCTATGGCAATTTCAAATGTCCATAACTTGAGAACGGAACGGTATTGGAAGTTGAAAATAGTTGCGAAACCGTCGTGGACGTGCGGGAAACAACTCACCAAAGTTTCATCGCAATCGGATGGATGGTATAGGAGATCATAAGGGACAGACAGACATACATTCATTTTTATATATATAGATTAGCGAACTATAATTTCTCGGAGTTTTCCAGATTTTTCTTGTTTTAACAGAAATTTTCTTGAGTTATCCAGAGTTTTAAACCAAGTTTCCAACTCACTTAAAATTTTCGGTTTCCTGTGCTTCGAAAAAAAAATAACTAAACAGTTTGACAAAATTTAGCAAATTTGTATATGAACGAGCCTAATGGCCTGTTTACATTAGATAAAAATATTAAGTAAAAATGAATTTTGATTTTGTACATTCTCAAGGAATGTCGTAGGTTTATATCACAATATTTAAAAATTGACAAGATCAAAATCCACTTTCATCTCCTATTATCACCTAATGAAAATAGATCCCAAAAGAACAGTTTTTGCACCTATTAACACAAGTTTAAGAACTTTTTCAATACTTTATAAATAAAACTTCAAGTTGCATGCGAACTTTTGCATCGTTTTTGAAAGTGTGAGAAGTCTGATGACCTTTTACCAAATTATACCAAAGACTTTTGTGTTTGTGTCACGCAACCTTTGTTGCACACTTAAAAATTCAAATACAAGAAGCACAAAACTCAAATAGCTGTTTCCTCTAACAAAATGTATTTGTGAATCGTTATGAATGACATAAAGCTTTCATGACCAACGATAAAATATACATATAAACAAATGATGTTGATGATAATGCAGTCATCATTATACTAGTTTAAGGCACACTTTTTAACTTTAAGGTTTTTTTGAATAGCATGCTATTCTTTACCTCAAGAAAGTTCACCATCACATGTTTTAAGTGTTTTTCAATAAAGTGCTGAAGGGGAGAAATGAGTTACTGAAACGAAGAAACAACAACGTCTTAAGTTGTAGGGTTAATTCAAGGAACTATTTTACTTCAACCATACAACAATAAGCTCTATTGTTATATAATATACCAACATAAACATAACAGCAGTGAATTTGCGTAACTATTAAAATAGGGTAAAAATGCCATTTCGCTTGCCCCAAAGTAAACCATATAAATATTTTTATGTGCTTTTTAATTAAAGCTCCCACTTCAGGGAGAAATCATAAAACGCAACACAAAACGATAGCAAAGCATGTGCTTTTGCATATAATAACTATATACTGAGTTCGTTAATTATGCGGAAACACTTGCAGGATGGCACACGCGTGTATGCCACTTCACAAACACCATGTACAAACTCTGGGTTGCATTTGAAAATACACTTACTGGTAGTAGCAAAATAGTAATAGTAGTTCGTCCTAAAAAGCTTGGAAAAGCGCTAGGATTCAAGAATTTTTATAATTCAAAAAATGGGTTAAAAAACTAAGAAATCTTTGGCTTTTTTTTTCAAAAAACGGCCAAAAGTCGAATAATATTTAAATGCTCTAAAATGTCTCAGGAGCGCTCAGCTGGCCCCAGAAGTCCCCCTTTTCTTGTCACAAGGGCGCCTGATACCCACGCAGCAAACGCTGGTAGACTACATAGTAGTAATTCGGTTGTGTTAAGCCTCGTTTTCACAATGATAGTAAGGCGTACGATATGTATTTTCCAAACACAATGCATTTTTTGTTTCTCAAATAAATCCCACTGAATGCTAGCTGTGTCCAACAGACGCTAACAGCCGTAGTAAGTCAAGCAATTGTCAAACGCTCCTCTCTTTAATAATAGATTTTTTTGAAAAAAACTCGTACAATTGTTTTTTTAGTTTTTTTTTTTTTTTTAAACCGGAAAAGTTCAAAAATTCTTTGTTTTATCTGTATTTTTCTCAAGAAGTGACTGCATTCTGACAGAAAACAACAAGTTGTGAAAGACGTGTGTAAATGTCACACACTTTGTGCTTTTTATGACTTTTAGTCAGAAAAAGAATTTCTCCTTTAGGACATACATACTGTAATGGCAAATGTCTCCTTTTCTTGTGTCCTAATTTAAGTTAACGACAAATTTCTCTCCGGTTTAAATTCTAAAGTCTCAACTTTTCATGTGAGTTAAGTGTAGCCTACAGCTAAATCTGATGGTATCACAATACAATTGCATAATAGGTTTTGCAAATTTGATTTTTTTTTTGCAGCACATGTTAGTTATATTCTACATTTAAATCGACTGATACTTTGCACATTTCATTTGCATATAGCAACTAATTCTGTCAAAAGTCTGAGTCGAAGATTCCATTGCAAGTTACAATGTATAAAGTACAGGTGAGCCTCAGTTGATCTTCTAATTCCAAGTTGATAAAATTGGGCTGTAACTTGTGTTTTTCTTCTTCTAAACTATCACGAGGTCGAATTCTTAATGATTACTAAATCAAAGGTTGTGTTAAACTCAAGAAATTTTGATAGAAAGTTTCATGAATGTAACAGTTAATAAGTATAGCATAAGCTATGACATAAAAACCATCAAAAGAATACGACCATCAAAATGTTATAATTTTCACGTTACTCACACCAAATAGTGCAGACACTTCCTTAGAGCAAATAATGAGATGAGTACAAACCGGTGGCTACGTTGCTTGTCTTAATTCACACACACACTATTTTGTAGTTAAAAAAACAAAAAGGAATTACATTAATGTTGTTCCTCATTCCTCAAACTAAAACCCACACACAGAAAAAGTTGATGTCCGACGAAAGATTTGCACATAAAATAACCAAACAAACTTCTTATTTATCGAGTTTTCAAAGTTATTCAAACTTTTCAGTGTCAACCAAAATTCCAAATGTATGCAGGAATTCAATAGAACAACAAAACTTCACCAATAATTAAATTAGACAACATATTTATGCAGGAATTTTTATGTTTGTTGCAATTATTATTACAAGTTGAATACTCGCTTGAATGCCATCACAGCACACAGTTAATGGCTTCGAAGTTACCCAGCATCAAAGCAACCAACAACAACAGAAACTTACTGCACGTGCAGCAGCTTCTCTTTACCACGTAGTTTTGTCCACAGCTTACTTCTTCCTATACAGTATATGTGAAGAGGCCTTGTAAAGATGAAGGAAAATACAAACTGAGAATAGAGACAGAATAACAAAACTAAACAAAAACCTACAAAAGATATTTTCAACCATTGAATACCAATAACGAAGTACTCACTCCAAGAAAGAATGGAGACAAAGCAAGAGAATGTTTTTCATAGTTCCATTCCTAAACACTGTGATGCATGTGTGACAAAACAACAAAAACATGAAGACTGTCCCCCAAATAGGAAGGAGCTGCTGCACATGAATTCCAACATGAATCCCAAAACAAGAATTGAACTTACAAGTGACAAATAACAGACAAAATAGAGACAGATAAAGAAGGAAAAAAGCTCACATTTTTAAGTTGCAAGAAGAAAAAAAAAGAGATACTGCCTGACTCGTCATTAGCCCTTAAGCATACCATACACATAAGAAGGAAGAAGAAAAAAAAACAAGAGGACATATTGAAAGTGGGGTGAAAAGAGAATTACATAGCAAAAAAAAGAGGAGGGTAATAAAACGAAATAGTTGAAAAAAAGCAAAAGAACTAAGAGCCCCTTAACTAGGAAGACCAAGATTGGAAAGTTGGAAGTCAGTAAAGAAAGCAAATAAATGGGTGTTGGTGGTGTTCTGAAAAAGGGGGAGGGGGGGTTGTAGTAAAAACAAGATAAAAACCAAAATGGAACTTAAGAAACTTTACTCATTCCAAGTTCCACTACAAAAGTGTTTCTGTCGCATGAATTTTAAGTGGAAATAACAAAAAATACAGATTTACTATATTTTTTTAAAAAAAAGGAGGGGGGGGGGAGAGAACCCTTACCAAGAAGTCAAAACAATCAAATTATGTTATCTAAAGTACGTCCTTACAGGACATACTTCAGATAAACGTCAAGTTCCACAAGCCAACAATTAATATTAAGGATGATCTAAATTTGAAAGATGTGTCCAAAATGTACCAATCTCACAAAAAAGTCAAATACATGTTCAACTACGGTACTCCAGTCAGCACATTCACACTTCAAACCTAATTAAAACCTTAACTGTTAACTTCATTGTTAAGTTCATTGTTAACTTCACTGTTAACTAAACACATACCTTCACAGTTAACTTCACAGATATATCTCACAAAAAACTGAAATAATAAGTACGGAATCCCGGTGAGGTCATTCACATTCCAACTTAATTCAAACCTTCAAAGTGAACTTCATTAGATACCTTCACTCTTACCTTCAGTAAATAAGAGCTATGTACCTGGGTTTATCTAATATATAACTAAATATGCACAGAACATCAGTTAAAGGCATTGATTAAATAAGGTAATGTGAATTTGTCAAACAACCCCATTCTTCTTCCCTAATACGTAGTACACACCTGATAATTTAAATACATTTAAATAATAAACGTGTTCTACAGAGCCCTGTGAAGGGCAAACAAACAACATGTCGAATTCAATTTACTCAGTTAATAATCTGAAAATATTGAGTTAATACTTAAATCTAATATATAAACTATTGACAAAATATTGATTTAGTATTTCAATTTAAAATAATAATAATAAAGTCAATTTTTATTTGAGTTTATGTCCTTAACTGGATTCCGTATAATTCACCTAAACACATTTAATTTGAATTCATTTAACTCATGTGTGTGCACAAGGTATTAGATTGTCTTGAAATTTTCTAAACGAAATCTGCACTCATCAATAATACTTTCATCAGACAGAATTAACTTATGAATGAAACACAGTACATATTTAAACAATGAGTCTAAAAACTGGGTACCATATACATGTAATATTGCCAAATTTCCCACCACTCACCAGACACACATTGGCTACATCAACTATTCCACCACGGTCATCATCAGACTCATAAACTGAAATTACCATTTTGTTTTATACCGGAATGAAATACGTTCCCTGATGTAAATATAGAAATACTAGCAGTTTATGTTGGTGATATTATTTTTAAGTTGCTGCTTTCATCCTGGTGAAGCTCGCAATGAACAACAATGTCAACAAAACCATTCGAAATAAAAGAGTTGCCTAATTTTGTTTTAGTCAATTCCATCCAAGTTGATCAAACAATTCAACTGTTTCAATGTTTCAAATGTTTTAGTGTAATTACTTTAAAGTTAAACTCGAAGAAGAAGATGAAAAAAAAAAAACCCAAAAGTATTCTCAGCTTGAACAATTTTTGTCATTGCTGTTCAAGCGGATATAAATTTCTTACACATGGTAACCAAAAAAAGACAGTAAAATCATAAAAAAAAGAACTTCACTCGCTTCTCTTTGCGTCATTTTTTCCTGTCTGCGTTTTTTTTAAATCTTATTTCTTGTTTTTTTAAAAAAAAAAAACATTAGAGTTGATTTTTTGAAGAGTATTTTTTTTGCCAAATTGGTATGACATTTGCACGGTAGCAAACTTCATCTTGTACATCATTTCAAACAAAAACGAAGAAGAATGTGGGCAAAAAAATATATACTACTATAAAGCGTAAACCTAAATGTCACAACCATTATCTTTTCTTTTTTTTCTTTGTTATTTTCTCTTGAAGTAGCAGCTCTTATAAGTTATTATGTGATTGTGTTGTGTCACTTGTGCGTATGATAGAAAACTGTGTGCGTTTTTCGGTTTTCTATCTCTGGTTACATTTGAAAACGCCACACTCAATATACAGTACGATCGCACTGCAGAATTGTTCAAGGAGGTGTTTGAAAACGCCTAGCATTTTTTCTTACTGGAGAACGACATCCGTTTACTCCTGTAACAAGAACAAATGAAATGATTAAGTCTACTATAAGAGCAGCTGACGATTGCTATTATATGTGGCTGTACACTATGAGACGCGGTCTGCAGACACCGTTCCCATAGACAGGGAGGGGTCTGCCATTAAAGTGAACTGTGCTTCTATCTCACAGACCTGTCTGCAAACACCATACACCATAAGAGAAACAGATTCGGTCTGTGGGAGACCCTATCTGCAGACTGCGTCTCACAGTGTAACACTACAACAAGCGTTCTCCTTAAGGTTTTGCCTGGTTTTTGTTTGACGAACCAAATTACATCCTTACAAACAGCTGTATCACACTATTCTAGCATCTATGCAAAAAGTCACAAGTTTCATTTTTTTATGAAACCGGAAATGAATAATAATAAAAAAAAACAGTTATTCTACAGTTTATTATTAACCAGCTCCGTGTCCTCATGTGCACGCAGCTGTCAAACACATGGCGTCGCGCGTGCTTACGAGTTAAGCTAGTTGACTACGATCTATACTAGTGATTCTAGTCTAAATGGACCTTAGATGTTAAAACAAAAGGTGTCTTTATGTTGGTTTTTTTTTTGGGGGGGGGGCGTAATAAACTAATTATAAAATGCGAGACAGAAAAGCAGGACTGTGGACTGTACAGTAATTGTACCGTAACGTACAAAATAGCCGCACACTAACACATTATTCATCTAATTAAATTAAGAAATGTTTTTTCTTTCTTCTTCTAAACATGTTTATTATATAGGCCTACATGATTAAATTATTTACGAGCCACCTTAACCCCTAAAATCCAACGATGTCATAAACAATCAATACAGCTGTTAGAATATGGATAAATAATAAACACATCCATAACACTTTCATTATGTGTTATTAATAATTATGCAAAAACAGTCTACTAATGCAATTAAAATTGATTTGATTGAGATTCAACTGAAACTAGAAGAGTAAACAAAGGTATTTTGAGATAACTTTCATGACGTCATATTTTTTTAAAAAAAAAATTTTATGGCACTTCTTTTTACTCTTTTCAAGCAAGTAATAGTTTTATTCATTTCAAACTACCATAAAAAGTTTATTTTAAAATATGGAAGTCATGAAAATTACCACTTCGTTTTACTCTCCTAGTTTCAAATAAATGACAGAAATTATTACATGAGTTGCTTCAACAACAAAAAAAGCGCTTTACTTTTTTTTTCTGCTACAATGACCAAAAATCTAAAGAAATGAACCGATTTCTACCTACTGCACCCTTAATTACTGTAACTCTTACCAAAGCGGAAATGATAAAGTGCCCATATTGAATACAAATCGTTCACTAGTTGAAATGATCACAAAAGTATAAACTTACCTATAAATAGAAAACGAAATTACACGTTAATTATTGAAAAATTACAATAAATGATCGTTTTATCTTTTTATATTTTCAAGATATCCAAACAATACATGTAGCTTTTGTTGTACCGTTTACATATTTAATACAAACTGTCACAATCGGACATAGTGTCTTATTTCGATGAGTGACAATTATACTTTGGCACCACCCGTGTTCCCTTCTCAGAATACTCGTCAAAGTGTTAAGCAAGTCTCCTCTCACACTTTTTTTTAGCATTTCTAATAGCAATATTTACAACAGACACTTACACTTTGATGAGTGCTGAGTGTTGACCGAAAATCACATCGACTATTCTCCCAGCCCATAACAAGATTTAGTGCAAGAAATGAGTCAAATATTGCTGCAAACACTGCACAATTCCTTGCAAGGAAATGAAAATCTGAGTTTTCAGCAAGTTAGATTGCAACAAATCACTGCAAGTCTTGTAGAGTATTATCGCATTAGCAATTGCAAATGATTCTTGAACACACAGCATCGAATCTTCCTGTAAATATTGGCAAAGTGATCGCCACTTTAGCGTGAGCCTACATTAAGAATACCTCCGGGTCTAAATCTTGGCTAACATCGAAAGCCATTTGCAAAAAAAAAAAAAAAAAATAATGGCAAATGTACGTTTAACTGAATTGCACATTTGAAATTATGTAACATATAAAACCAAACTGTACTTCCGGACATGATATACCAAAAAAAAAAAAAAAGGCATAGAGTTCTATCGTCGCGAAACACGTGCTCGTAAATTGGTCCACTTGATCCATTTCCATTTCCTGTTTTTCAACAGTCGAGTGAATAACATCAAAGATGGCGATGTCCCAGTATGTGATCTGTATGAAATCTATTGCACAATCCAGTGCTATGGAAATGTATGAAACATAATGGGCCATGATATATAGTGTTGTGTCGTAAAGTGTTTACAGCATACACACACACACACACACACACAAAAACGAAAAATATCCTTTTTACAACACAAAAGCCAATAGAAAATATGAATTTTCTCATAAAAACAAAAAAGACGTCTTCAATATATATATAACTACGAACATAGTTAAACTCCATTTAACCTTCTTACAAGTCAAGAAATGAGAAAAAAAAAGTGAAGGAAGACAATAGAGTCACTCCTAACACACGTTTGGTTTTATATAGGCTTCTTTCATAGCTCACTACTTTTTTGAAACTCAAGTGTTCTCGTAAAAATAAAATTCCCCTAAACAGTTTATGACATTTTAATATGAATTTTATATAGATATAGTCCTGTATTTTTACATATGACAAGTTGATGAATTTTTCATATTTGAACCACCTCAAAAACAATGACATTTATTACAGCTGCATGCATTTAATATGTGGGTCAGGGTACTAGCCCCTGCCTTTTAGAAAGCAAAAAAGGTGCGTTTCTGTTCAAATGAAGCAAAAACGCAATTTTTAAAACAAATCCATATATTTCCACATAATCCACATATTCATAAAGGCAACCAACCAGCCTCAAGAAAAATATATTTATCAATTGCATTCAAGATAAGAATGTCTCTGAGAACTATACCCCCTGCTAGGCTTTTTATGGTCCTCGGAAGTCTGTTGGGCCCTCCTGAGTTCATTTCAGTGCTTTTCAAGCCATCTAGAAGATTTTCATTTTTTGCCATTTTTTTTGCAAATTAGAAGAATTTCATTTTTTGACAATTTTTACTTTTTTTGAATTTATGGGGGTTTAAAGTGCTAGTTGACCAAAACACTCTAACTTTGTACATAAGGACCTTTACTTCAAAGATAACATGTTGGTTTAAATTTTCATGACTGCATTTATATTTTTTATATTTGCAATGTAGGTTTTTTTTGTAGTTGTTATATATTGACAATGCATTTTGCAGCACTTGAATCTTAAGATCCCTCTGCCATATGCCAACCGGTTGCTTACAGAGTATTTTTTTTGTGATTGTAATTGTAAAAAGAAAATTCAGCTAACAACGCAATTGTCAGAAACGCATCACTATCGTTAAACGAGGTGTGACTATACAATATCCACCATTCAAGGGTCTAATACAAAACTTACTATATACAATTATACATACTGTACATTAATAATACTAAGGAGCATTTAAGTCCATATTTTGGCTAAACCTATTTTATTGCAGTTTTGTAAACAGTTTTCTATCTCTTTACATGTAAAAGGATTCCATTTTTTGCGTTTCCTCGACTAGACAGACTTCTTGAGTTTTGAAAAAAAAACGCTCCCTCTACATGTACTTTACCTCTGAACAAAATCCACTAAAAAGTGTTGCAATATGATTACGAATACGTATTTTTTTTTTTAAATTAAAAAAATATTTACCTGATAAATTACTAAATTTAGAGAGACAAACACATTAATCATAGTCGTTTTTTTATTTCTTAGTTATATTTAAGCATTTTATCTACATAAAAAAAAGTATTTATAAAAACTGTTTCCATTAGGAGTAATTGCTAAATTTGGTATACCAATATTATATATATGGAGTACAAGTTATAATCAGCGCGATAACTTAATAATAGAGAACCGAGAAGATGACGAAGAAAAAAACATCATTCAGTTTAATCTCATGAGATTGCACTTTTATCCTTATTAATACCAAGAACTTATTTACAAGATACTAGAAATGATCGCCCTTTCGGATCTCAAGTTATAGAAAACCGTGAAATACGCCAACTTTGAATTAGCATAACCTTCGAATCAGATATTGCTCACCGGAACTTCCGAAGTGAAGACATTGGTGTCTTACACAGGTCAGTGGAAACAAAGTGCAGCCAAAATATTAGGTTGTAAACGCGAAGAAGTCGTTACAAGTTTTATTTTCCACAAATTTTTATTTCAAATTTAAATTAAACTGCAAATTAAAAATTTAAAATGAATGCTTTTTTTACATTTGAGAAAAAAAGCATGCATTTAAATATTGAATTACTTTACAGTTTAATTTTCTTTTTTAATTTTAATTTGAAATAAAAATTGAAAAAAATTAGTTCGTTTAATAAAGTTGTTTAAAAAAGTTAGTTGTGCAGTTTTTAAGTGCAATTTGTATTGACTTGTGCAATAAAACCTACGAACAACTTAAATTAAAATACTAATTTCTAATAAATAGTAAGTAGGATTCAGATGGTACTGCATTATAAATTAATTTTTTTTTTCATGACATTTTCTCACAGTTGCCAGTTGCAAAGATTTCAAGAAGTAAAAGCCTGTGGAAAATAACATAATATGCAACTTAAGGAGTAAATTACTTTTAATTAAAGCAGTGTTCACTGGCCATCATTAAAAATATATATTGTTTGAGTGCCAAAAGGCTATTATTGTGGGTATACACACACACCAGTAGAAAAATTATTGAGTTTTTCTCCTATACTACCCCTAACCTAATAATAGCTGAACTTGAACACAATGGTCCTGCATCGTTCAGAAAATAGCATAACAGTGATATGAAGCCAATTTCACACAATAACAAAGCTTCTACTTTTTATATGTATATTATTACAATATTATGGACTTCTTTCTGGACTTACCATTAAAATCTTTTTCCTTTTTTTTTTTTTTTTGATAATACAATTTCTTCATTCTGAAAACACGAAGATTGCAATTTTCTATTCATAGAAAAACTGAAGTTCCCCCCCTTCCTTCAATTCAATGGACCAAAAGAATGTGAGACCATTATTCCATACCATTGACAACCAAAACATGTTATATTGCTCTGAAACTTCCGTCGACTTTACTTAGGTTATGAATGCCTATTTCCTTGTATTAATAAACAGAAGAAAATAGACTTTATACATGACCACCATCTGTTGTCGCAAACGAATTTCTTTTCAGTATTATCAGCCTTTGGACTAAGAAAGAATTGGATTTTTTGTTGGCAGTGGCCATTCATTATAAAAAAAAGCCAGCTTCTATATATACATCTAAGCTATAAAACTGACCTTTGAAAAAAAAAAGCGCCCTCAACCATTATTGTGCGTGTTCTTTAGTGCCAATTTTGTCACTAAAATTATTGTATGAAGTGTTGGATACTCTAATGGAGTTCTAATATTCTACCGAGGGTAAGTATTTCTTTATTGAAAAAAAATGTCTCTGAGTGAAGAATAAAAAAAAGAAATGTCGCATTATAATTTTGAGATAGTATGAAGACTCAATTATTAAATGACTTTATGCAAATAATGTTATGCAGGGTGCTTAAAAAAAGAAAACTGAAACTACTACAAACTACCTGTTTAAACATCAAATAATAATAATAATAATAATAGTAATAGTAATAATAATTTTATATATATATATATATATATATATATATATATATATATATATAAGCCAGGTCTGCGTGTGTGTGTGGGGGGGGGGGGTTAACGCTGTACAATGTATATAAATTTAAATGAATAAATGAACCGCATTTTTTTCTCAAGGTCAACTATATGTTGCACTCTCACCATCCAAGAACCCCATGATATGAAATTGGAGAGGGGGTAAATGTTGGAAAGTGTAGGGGGGGGAGAGACAGAATAGTGGAGGGGAAAAAAGTGGGAGGGGGCGACTGAAATTGAAATGAAAGGAGTAAAAAAGGAACAAACGACGCGCATGCGCACATCAGAGAAAATTAAAAACTCATTTTCTTTTTCAAATAAAAAAGGGGAGGGGATAATAGTAGCAAAATTAAACTAGAATTTATCACAGGCAATTGTGCCCAGCATTAGAATTTCTTTTGCTCAGCCCTTTTATGAACGTCATCAATTTCTAATTGGTTTGTTACTGGGTCTGGCGTCATAAAAGGGCGGAGGAAAAAAAATTCTAATGCTGGGCACAATTGCCTGTGAATTTTGCTCCCATCATTTATGACGGGTTACCCCACTAGTAATAGTAATAGTAATAATAATAATAATAATAATAATAATAATAATAATAATAATAATAATAGCAATAATAACAATATAAATGATATAAAATCATTTCTTTTAACACGAAATTCGTTTAACACTTTCAACCACTTTCGAGGGTATTTTATATTTGATATCTTTTAAAATAAAAATACAGACAAAAATTCAAAAAAAAATATCGTCTACTTAAAGTTAGATCATTTTCAAACTCAAATAAAAAGCTTATTTGAAAAGATGTCAACATGAAAATTCTCTTAAGCCCGTTATACATCATCAGTTATGTCTTCAATAAATTTATAAATTAATTTAAAAATGTGACATTGCATGTGTATAACGACGTGAATGTTAAATTATTTGTTCAAAGTTGCATTAATTGAGAACATGTTTTATTTTTCTTAAATGATCACATCTACTAAAGTGTTTTTTTTTTCAGGATCAGCATCATTCTTATCTAATTTACAAAGCTACTGTATACGATGCGCTCAGCAACATATTTAGCCACACCTCTCCCCAATTCTCTTGTCTAGAAGGTAACAAGGTTAGATATACGATAAACTGTCCCACTACGCACTGTTCTGAGCACATTTTTTAGGTAAAAATGTTCGAATACTTTTACAAGTGTATAACAGCCGATTGATATTTATAAATTAATTTATACATTTTATGTACCAAATCATTCACGAAAACATTCATCATTTAATTCACACAAATATTTAAGACATAATTGATGGTGTATAATGGGCTTTATTTAAGTGATTGAGCCACCCATCTATTTCTCAATTGCACTTTCTAGTATCTCTTCATTTTCTATCTGAAAGACACAATGATCAGAGTTCGCACAGAGGCGTTTTTACACTTTAAAACCACCTTAATACCATTTTTTTTTTAAAAAAAAGCCACAATAGTTGTTCTAAAGACAAAAGAAATGTAAGTCAAAAGAAAAGTCGATATGTTAGCACCTATAGTTAGACCTATACAACAATCTAATAGTTTTCACATAAGAAAATTGAATAAGATGACAAGGGAAAAAAAAGTGTCAAGTGTTATTACCAAAGTCTCAGAATCTATTGTTATAAAGCAATCTATACTCTGGAATACAGAAACACAAAAGACATTTTATCTAATGTGGAGAGAGAGAGAGAGTTTGAAAGAAGAGAGGAGTGTGACGAGAGAGAGAGAGAGAGAGAGAGAGAAAGTTATGATCCTCACATCTTTTGCTTATGGTTCAATAACGTGACACAATTTCCTCCTTCCTGGATTGATTGGATTTTTTTGTCTTCATCTGGTGTGTTACAAGCTGTGCACTTGTATGCACTTTGCTATATATTATATAGACCCAAACACACACATATATATATATACGGTATGTAGGCCCTTCCCCTACATGTACGATGACCCCAGATGTGTCACTGTAATCATAACACTGGAGGGATCGGAGACATTAATCGCAAATGACAGGACCTCACACAATAAACTTATATATGTGTGTGTGTACTGTGTAACCCTGTGCATGACTATACAAACATACTGTACATCCTCCAAAATGAAAATCTACTTTAACCATCCGTCACCAACTTCTTACACTGATACCAATCTCAGATAAGAAATATTCTTTAATATTACCAAAGAAGTCTCAAACACTTATAACTCCGCCCCACCAATACTATACTTACTGATGGCTTCATTTGAAAACGCCGAAATTACTACGACCCCTCTACAACATTGTGAAGTAGACATTATGACAACTTCAGCATGTGTGTTTGTAAAATGGCTGAAGTCACTGAAAACAGGCTGGCAAAAATAATCACTTATGGAGCATTCACACTAGGCTGGTTGCTGCTGGCTGGTTGTAGCCCTCTAGCAATATAGTGTGAGCAAGCTACCAGCAGCTGCTTTCTCCAGCAGGCTAGTGATTTTAACAGCGGCTGGTGAAGTTGAACATGTCCAACTTTAGCTGCTACCAGCTGGTCATGTAACTCCCTTCCTGCTGCTACCAGGTAATGTGAACCCTTTGTCGCTAGTAGTGGCACTAGTGGGCAGTTGAAACTCCACTGCTTGGGTTGGGTTCTTAGATTTTATTTTTTTGCAAGACGGTGATTGGATGACTTGCACTGCTAATACCAGCAGTGACTGGACAAGTGTGAACCTAAAGCAGCCGCTGCTTGCTGTTGCTGTTAATATCCAGCAGTAAGCAGCGGCTTGTAAACCAGCCTAGTGTGAATGCGCCTTTAAATTTGAATTTTGTTTTTGGATGTTGTGTGATTGCCTACTTACAAGGGGCAAAAAAAAAAACATACAAAACCTCGACTTACGTTACCTCTGAGAATAATACCACGACTATTATGTAATTGATGTATAGTTATTCTTACCTCCGTTAACGATGATTCGTTTAACGATTAGATTTTCATATATGCATTCCCATAGTTAAGCTATGTTATGACTGTATTCAGTTTACAATCTGCAATTCAAAAGTACAATCGTACCTCGCTTTACGTTACCTTTTGAGAACGATACCTCAACTATAGCTTTTTAAAGATACGTGTCCCTTTGCTCCAATGATGATTCTGTCAACAATTAGATTTTCTGAAACATGTTTCAGAAAATCTAATCTCTATCGTTAAGCAAGGTATGATTGTACGTATCATATAAGTGACATTTCTAATTTCTCTTGAGTATTAAGAATTCAAGAATGCATAAATAAGTAATCTGTGTTTGGGTTCATTAGAATTCAAGAGACTTTCTTTTTAGTTTAGAATAAGTATAATTGCATTTTGAAATATTTTTTTTTAAAAATGTCAACGTGGTTCACATACTAATTCCAAGTTTGGACTATTCTATCTATCTCTCTCTCTCTCTATTTAAGCAATTTCAGACCTTAGGATAAACTCCCACTCTGTTTCTCTACACAAACACAAAGTTAAAATACACATAAAATACGTGACCAACAAACTAAATCCAAACTCCACCAAAAATACTAAAAAAAACTACTTCCAACCATAAAAAAGCTTCAAAAAAAAAAAGCTAAATCCACGTCGAAATCTTAACACACAAATACATAGCAGTAGTAGCTCAAAACAAAATTGAATTACAAACAGAAGAAGAAAAAAATATATTGTGAAACGTTTGCAAAAAAAAAAAAGAAAAGAAAATCTTAAAATTTTATCTATTTTTTTTTTCGACAAAAATTCACGATATTTCTCTCTCTCTCTCTCTCTCTTGGCTTCTTTTATAAATAAATGCCTTATGTTTCATTTTTTTTCTTTCTTTCACCCCTCCTCCATCTTCATTCAATACCCTTCATGATTTTCACCACCCCTTAAACCCATTCCCCAATTCCTGTTTATATACACCCCCCCCCCCCCTTTTTTCCCGTTTTTTTGTATTTTCTATTCAATGTATTTCAATGGTTACTAAAAACCTTCATAGAGAAAATGTGTTTGTGAGGATGAAGAACAAGATGCATAAAAATCTCGAATGTTGCGAACCAGCAAACATAGAAAAATAAAAGTTAAATCGTCACAAGTTCACCATTCACTCACTCACTCACTGCCCCATACATTTGAACATAAAAATGAATAGAAAATGAGAACAACTCCCACTATAAAAACAGATATATACATTGGACCATACAACATGTATATAAATACACCCACCCTCTCTCTCCCCCCCCCCCCTATAAGCTGAAATAGGAGATATTTTTGTCAGTGAATTTTTATTTTGTCAAACTTTCAATAGAACAACATCAATACGAAGAAATGTGCTTAGAAAAAAAGAAGTTAACGTTTTTATAATGTTGTATATACATATAACTTGTACAAAGCTCCCCCCTTAACTTATTTTTTATATTGAAACTCACAATTCCATTACATTCAAAATTCCATATATAGGAAAAAGAGAGAGCGAGAAATATTCTCCATTTCCTTGGATTTTATGTTATGTACTTTTTTTTTAAAAAAAACATATATATATTGGTTTACAATGTAGTGATGGAATTTTGTATTTGTTATCAATGTAACACATCCGATTCTCATATATAATCTCATTCTTGACTTAAACCATTCATAAAAATAACATTGAACGTGTTATATACAGAGGTCTGGTTAACTTTCTTGTAAACATTTTCTAACATTACAAAATAAAATAATTCAAAATTTATATTTTAAGAAAATCGGACAGTGTCAGTTGTGTTGTTCGGCTTTTCAAATGATAAATGACATTAAATCATCTGATTTCTTGCTATAATCAAAACAGTTGTTCACGTTTGGTAACTAAATAGAATATCAGCATAATAAGTTAACAATAAAGTACATTTACCAGTGGGTTTGTGCAAAAAAAACCTCCCAGGCTATGGGTTTTGTGGACTTCATGGATCTGGTGGGCTTTTACAAAACCCAGCTGATAGGTTTCTTGAGCCTCATGGGTCTGGTGGGATTTGAAGGCTTGGTGGGTGGGCCAAATGTACTACTGTAACTGCTTAAAACGAATTCTAATTTTAAAACAGCTTTGTTTCCTCTAAACTATAGAAGTTTATTTTACTGTGTTCAAAACAAAATAGTTTTCAGTTACTTTATTGTATTAAAAAAAAAATAATCTAAACTACAACTCATATATTATGTGTAGGAAGTAGTCCAGTGGTGCTCAAACTTTTCACATTTTCACGGCACTTCACTATTTGGGTGGAGAAATCGAGACACACACTCCAAAAAAAAAAACTCCCATAACGCTTTAGAAACTACTGGTTAATTACGCATGCAGGTCAATAAAATAGGAAAGTTTTGTTTATTTTACTTTTTTCTCCAATAGTTTACATTTATTTGAAAATATTAAAGTATATTTTCATTTTTCACGATCAATATAACATGGAAAAGCAAAACCCACGGCACATCCTTTGAGAACCACTAGTGTTGACTGTGTACAAACAGATGTCAGTTGGTCAAAAATAGTTACAGCAACTTTTTTTTTGGAGTTTCACGTAACATAAGTTATTTTTTTTAAAGATTTTTTTTAAAAGAAACTTTTCTACAGGCCTATAATAAAATTGTGATAGAATAATTTCAAAAGAACACGTATTCACACTGTCGACATAGTGGATACAGTTTACCATCACAATATGATATCAGCAACAACCGGAACTCATTAATATTTAAAGGGAGGACAAATTTCGAAATTTAATATCCGTCTTTTTTTTTTTGATAACATGTTTTATACAAAGAGACGACGTAGACGATGATGACAATATTATGATTTCATCATAGGTCTATATAGATTCTAAAAGATAGAAAGAGAGAAAAAAAAACAACAACCTCCGAGAGAAGATGGAGAAGAGCAAAAAAAAAAAAAGAAAATGAATCTCCTCCTCTCCTTTTTTTCCCCATGAAATATAAAGAACTCCCACTTTTATGTGAATCAAAATTTAACATTTATATAGTCTTCGAGGGTGGATAAAAGTGAGTCTATGTGATTTTTCTTTTTTTCGTTATGAATAAACCTTCCTTTTCTCTATTCCATTCCACTTCTCAAATAAAATCCACTTTACTTATAAAGACAGCTTAAGGAATAATAAATTCAGTCTTTTATTCCATATGCAATAATGAAAAGTTGGTTTCATATTGGTATTACAGTTATAAAACAAAACTTACTTTTGAATAAAGAATTTCAATGTCCACTCTTTGAAAAGAAAATTCTTCAAGATGGAATCAAAATTTAGTCAGAATCTCAATATTCAATGAGATCTTTAACTAAAGAAATAAGGAATTTTAAAATAAAATATATATTCAACAATAAAAGTACTTTATTCAAGCTGACTCAAGCAAAACATTTACATATATTAAGCTTTGTCTGCCTGTCTATGTATAACGTTGTACAAACAAGGACAAAAACATTTAAGTACGTCGGAATTTATTTAAATTAAAATGATCCGGTTTTTTCACATGCTCCGCCCTTTTCAATGTCGAACCACACAACAAACCAATTAGAAGTTGCCGGTCGTCATAACAAGGGCGGAGCCAACTGAAGTTCTCCCCGATTTCTAACTGCCTGTGTTTTTTCTCATTATTAACTTAATGTTGCGCTCTCCGGATCCAAGAACCCAAACAATAGTAAGGTGCTTATAAAAAAGGCAAGCGGTCAGAGCAAATTACTTCATGACAACCGGACATTCACAAAAAATGTCATTTATAAGAATGAAGTATTTGAATAAAAAGAAGTATTCAAATAATGACATAGTTAAGTAATTTTAGTAGCAAAATTAAACTAGAATTGTGTTCCCGTCATTTATGATGGGTTACCCCTCTAGTTTATTATAGTTAACTAAGCGTACTTTAAATGAAACTTATTACGTGTACACTGTCACTCAACATTTACTAAGTGTTCAATTGTTTATTGAAAGTGCATTGTAGACAAAGATAACTTTTTTTTAAGCTCGAGTGGCTTCAATTAAACTTTTACTTACTTGAAGTTCACTTTCGTAACAGCTAATTCCTAATTTCTCATCTCATTGGTACCAGTTAAATTCTGGTACCAAAGTGTGTAGAACTACTAAGTACTGTATAAAAGTTTCCATAAAGTTTTAATGCGAAAAGGCATTGTTTAGACCATAGTGTTTTGATACATGTATCAAAACACTATGGTTTAGACATTCAGTGTCGACTTCTTAACGATTAGCAACGTACGCTCTCGTCACGATCATGCAGCTTATGCACTGCATAAAGCATAACAGAAAAATGACGCCAAAATGCAATGCAATGTGGTACGACATGGTGGTGACGTCACTGTTGTGACGTCATTTTTCTCTAATTAGCTACATGAACGTAACGAGAACGTTAGAGATTGTCAAAGCTAGACTAGCACTAAACTCATCAACTTTTTATATAAAAAAAAATTGCATGTAAACGTATATGAGTTTAGCACTAGCTTTAACTATCATACAGTTAGCAATCATAAAGATAGTAATAAATCGTCACTGTTTACACAATCTAAAAATGAAATATTTTGTGAATTTGGCAATGCGAGATTTCTTTCTTTGTGTTTTTCTTACCAGATAACACTGTTCAATGAAAACCTTCCATAAATAAACAATAATGAACTCAAACTGCATCACATTTACTTTTTAATAAACTTCAACTTAATCAAAAACCTCTTCAAGTTATTGTCATCAACAATAAAGAAAACTACGACGTCCAAATATTATCTTTTTTTTTTTTAATGAAAAAGCAGTGTTTTAAGCTGGATACAGATAGCCAATTCTGGCTTATATATTTTTTGGCTTTCTTGTGAAATTATATGTGGACAGGGCCAATTTTTTTCCATTTTTAACATAATTTTCACATGTAAATTGTAAATCATTACTATTTAACTAAATGTGTATCTTCTCACGCCAAGAATTGACAAGCCAGAATTGATCATCTGTGCCCAGCTTTATTTACTACGTTAGTAAAAAAAATTCCAATAAAGCAAAATAATGTGGAAAACTAATTACCCACCCAAATAACAACGATTTTTTTTTAAAAAGAAAGAAATGTAAGAAAAACATTAATCACAGCAGCATCATTCATTTTAAAAGATAGCAAAAAAACACTTTCACTGAAACGTGTTTAGTTTGAATGTGGCATTTTCAGTTCAATTCCAGTCTTACCCCTGAAGTTCCATAAAATTCTGCAAATTCACCGTAGCTTACAAATATATATATATATATTTTTTCTTCTCTAAACTAAATGTGAGACATGGTTTACTTTGCAACATACAAAAAAATTCTTTATAATATGTTTCAAATGTGTGGCACAGATGAAATACCATCGCGTACTTTTCCGCATCATTTCCGGTGGTGTCTTCAACCATTTTTTTTTTCACTACACATGGCTAGGCAATGTGCATTTTTCCCCTATTATTATCCCCCTTTCTTACAAACTATCCATCACCCTCAGAGGCCCAATGAAAATTATCTATGGCCAACAGGTAAACTTATGGGCCATCTGTGTCTCCCTTGAATATTATAAACTTATATATAGGAGGACCAACACAAGTAAAACATTCAACAGTACATATAACATATGTTAAATAGATATGCAAATAAGTGTGCATAATAAACAGAAATGACGTGATGAGGAGAGAACTCTGGTGAAAATATGATGAATAATGCATTATTTTTCAAGATTTCATTGCTATGATAAAAGGTTCCTGTATTATGAATTTCTTTCTCTTCAACATATATGCAGATTAGCATCAATTGTTGTTGATATCTAGATTATAAACGTGAAGTTTTTTTCGCCCCCCCCCCCCACCCCCCTTTTCCCCGTTTTCTTCTTTTGAAGTGTTTGTAGTAACAATGACAATATGACAGATTTGTCGTCTCATCATAACGAAACATATCACTGATAAAAATCAGCAATGAAAAAAAATTTAGTAGGAGAAACACCATCTATTTCATATTACAACAGTCGTTCCTTCTTCTTACACAAGGCTTTTCAACATGTCACATAAAATAAACTTATGCAAAGTTAAACACAAACGAAAACTCAAGTGTTAAACTGATAGCGTCACTACAAAAAAAAAATAAACGTAAATCTTAATAATTTCCATACTTTTAACAAAAAGTCACTTAAGCTAAAATCACTTTTTAGAGTATATTGCATATTAGTTTCATTAATTAAATTAATTACAAAGCAAATTCACAAACAGAATTCCTTTCAACAGTACAGAAATATCAACAAATTTGCGTCCACTCATTATTTTTTTTAGAAATGAAGACATTATTGTCTTGAAACTTATCAGGGATCATAATGCATATAAGATATTGTTTGTCATAATAAGGCTTCAGACAAAGAGTTTCATAATCAACCAGAAACAAAAACTTTGTTAGAAACTAAATAATTAATAAATAGTAAATGCGTGAGCTTAAACTACGCTTGTATTTTCATGTTTCAAAATAAACTTTTCACTAAACATGGATGACTGATACAAAGAAATTAAAGGTAGGACGAATCCGAATCCTAAAAGGTTCTCGAATACCTGGAATCTCGAATCCTTCATATTTAAGAATCTTATATTATTTATTAAGAAGATACAAATAAATGAAATAATATTAAATATTAAATTATTAATAATTAAAACTCAGGGTCGCCACAAGGTGATGATATTGGTAATCCGGAATTGCAACAATCTGTGACACCCTGTAGAAACAGAAGGTGAAACACTTAAGTCAAAATTCAGTTTTGACAGTAAGGCACCCCTTGGTGCACAGATGTTCGGACATGGGTGGCCCGAATTCTAGAGAATTCGTGGAACCAAGTCCGACCGTGAGAAAATTGGAAATAAGTTCCAAGAATATTTCTGATTATGATTTAATATCCCCGGCTCAGGGCAATGATTGGCCCAGTTGGTCAATCATTACGCCCTGAGGTGACAGTTGCCCCTCCCAGGAGACCGGACAAGTGAGCCTGAGACTTGAGTGTGAGGACAGTCAGAGTTTAGACACTGAATAACACAGTCAGAATCTAGAGTTTAACCAGATAAGTTCTGGACTAGAGTCAGAGTAGAGAGTTCAAACTAGAGAGTTCTTCTTGAGAATTCAAGAAGTACACTGAACCAGAGCCTAGAGTTCAGAGAGAAAGATCTGACTTAGAGAACATTATTATGTAAAAGTGATAATAATTATGTAATGAAGTGCAAGTAAAGAGTTATATTCAAAATACATAAACGAGTGTCAGTGTATGTGTATTTTGGACTGTATTGAGTTTCTGTACTCCTAAAAGAGAGGAGTATCCAGCAGAAGGTACTCAGACACAGCCTGAGTCCCTCTGCCTGGAGCCTCCAGCAACTCAACAGAAAGGACTAGAGTTTCTTCGGCATCGTCACGCCTATACCAAAGGTCCCTAGGAGAGACGGTCTTTTTGTAGGCCGTGCCAGGCGAGGCAAGTAAATGTCGCGCCCAGTGAACCCAACCCCCAGAGGTTCAATGGCAAAAGAGGCTGGTCCGCAGCAGTCGACAACAGAGTCGACCCCGGCACCACCGACTCTGCAGAGGGAACAACTTCGTCAACGAGGACGAAGTTCCTCACGCATCGTCGATAATGGAGCCAAAGGTACGAGAGGTGGGCCAGTCGTGTTACAAATCGCCGTTTTTTTCTTGTTAGTGACCGCTTCTATTAGACGTCAATGGAGTTAAAACTAATTTTACCAAAGTTTTTAACAGTTTTTTTAAGGCGAGGATTCGAAAGACGAAAAAAGCGCGAAGATTCGAGTTTTCGAATATCGAATATTTTTCAAGATTCACGGGATGTCCCATCCTTAAAAAAATCTTTTAAAACTGATCCTTTTAAATTATAAACATAACATTTTTTAAAAAAAGAATGTCACCAAATAGCAAATTCTACATAATTATTATTACTGTATCAGTGTAATTTCTAGCCAAATTTGAATTTTTTTCATTAATGATGATGCTTCTTGGATACATCTTAAAATGAATTAACTTGAGCCATCAGAAGAGAAATACACATGTTTTGAAAGCCAAACAAATTATGAATATCAGTATAACCTGATGCCCTTCTGACGGTGAAAAAGTGCGCATTGTACAATTTGTATTGGGGACCAACACAAAATTCAATCAAGACGGTCACAACCCGTGAAACATTTGCCCAAAATAGGTTTACATCTATAAAAAAAAGGAAAGAAAAACCACACCAAACACCTCAAAAGAGAGATCCCAAGTTAGATAGATCTATATAGGAACAATGATTTATAAGATCCATCAGTTCTAATACACCGTAAAGGAATGTGAAATGGGAATTGATAGGGGGCGACACAAAAGAACTAACAAAACAAGAATCCATATCACGAAATAAATGTTTTTAAGGGTCTAGCTCAAAAAGAAAATAAACCCAGAAAAAAAAGACAGTGAAAAATTTACTCAAGACCTTTTTTTAGATATAGGCCTATATATTGACATCAAGACACCAAAATAGTAAGTCACATTCTTTGTCGGTGTAACAAACAAAAAGAAGTTGCCAGTATTTAAAAACATTTAAGTTGACACAATGAATAAGTAGAGTTTATATAAAAGAAACCAAACATTAAATAACAACTTCCACCATTTACTTTAAAGTTAAATTACAATTTCAACATAAAATACATCTAATACCAAAAGCAACACCCCAAAAAAAAAAAGAATTCACAGAAGTAAAACGACCTAAAACGAATTACAACTAATTCAAAAAAAGAATACTAATTATAAACATCTGCTCGAAGAACAATTATTGTGAAATTTAGAATCTATAAATGTCTCCTTCCTTAAAAAAAACCCTGAAGTTCCTTTTCACCATTGACAAAAGATTATTGGGCTCCCCATAGTATATATTCATGTCTTCCATCCAAATATCATTCAAAACTGTTCATCGTTCAAAATTGTTCATTTTTACTATTGAAATGGCTCGAAGAATTTAGTCAAAACAGGGATGGCATCGATTTTCATGTCTCAAATTCATTGACTTTTTCCTCGTTTTCCATATCAAAGTTGGATATTTTCCAGGTTTTTTTGTTTTTCAAAAACAGCTTCTCTACACTGTCATAATAATGATTATAATATTCTTATTATTCAAATAAAATGAAACTACACTCAAAGTATAATTGGATGCTGTGTGATTGAGCCATTGAATGATATTAAAATTTGAAAAAAAAAAAATACAATAATCTCACGAGTATTTGTTTGTTTTTCTTTTGCAAAATAATCGAAAAAATTATGGAGTTGCGTTTAATTTGGCCATGACTGTATATCCATTAATTATTATCCAGCATTGTCTAATTTCCTGACATTGAATGGAAATCCTGTTTTCCCAATTTTTAAGAATTCTACAAATTCTAGAATCTTTGCCCATTTAAGCCTGCTGAGCTCTTTTTAGTGCTTTTTAGAGCATTTACATTTTTTAGATTTTTGGCCGTTTTTTGAATCACTGGAAAATAAATTCCATAATTTTTCCAGGTTTTACACAATTTTTTTTTTTTAAATTCCCTGACTCTTCTGAAAATTTTCTGATTCCCTCACATTTAATGATTTTCCAGGTTTCCATGCTGAATGTTAGTTAACACTGCAAAAACCCTAAGCAAAGGAGTCAGAAACAAGAACTAAATTTCAAATAGATTTAGATTCTAGAAACTGTAAACTGACGTGCAGAGAAGAGAAGTTATTTTCCCCACAAAAAAAAACTCTTTTGGAAAAAAAAAAAGCTGTAAAAACAGTGACATGATAAACTCGTAAATCGTTTGGAAAGGGATCCCACAACATCCTTATTTTCCGGATGAGATGGGTCAAATGTGACACGCGTTCAAACACACACCAAAACAAGTAGAAGAAATTAAGTTGGAGAAAGAAAAACTGAGGATATAACATACAAACATATGTTATGGAAATGGCCCTGTAGTAAAGTAGTAACTTTTGACAATAATTGCAAACTTGCAATAATTGAATTTTGTTTCGGACGCAAGCACAAATTACAAAGGCTGCAAAAAAAAAACTACATGGTTCACAAAAAGTGACAATTACAAATATAATAATAGAGGACAGAAATAAAACTTTTGGAATGAGATCTAGCTGTCTTCCCTAAGTTCCCTTGCAGATACCGGTACCATAGCCACCAGGCTTTTAGTATCTAAAAGGGGGCTATGGTCTTTCTACTAACTACTTAACATGAAAAAATTTCTAGTATAAGTTTCGCCATCTAACGTTCACCTGTATAACTACAAAGTTTGAAAAAAAAAAATTAAAGCAAAAAACATGACCTCACACCTGTATTTTTTACCTGTAAAATTGTATATCACTTACTCGTGATAGTCAGTTAACTGATGCGCCACATGAAGTTAACGTTATATAAAAAACCAGTTTATTATACCATGACATGATTATTTATACAGGTAAATTCCCCTTGGGTCAATTTTAAGGTTGGAAAAGAAGGCGGAATTAAAAAAAAACTTGTTTGTTTGTTACATCATGCAATTACCATTAGATGGCGCTCCATGTTACTAAAGTGAACTGAAAACACCTTCAAGGCAAAAACACCTGAGAAAATAAAAATAACTTAGCTTTTTTTTTTCTTTAATAATTTTTTTATAAACTTTAAAGAATAAATTAAACTACAAGAATAACCACATAAATAAGTTAAAAACGCATTGAAATATTTTTAAGAGCCATGAAGTTTGTTTGTCAAATGATATCACTTGAATTTTGATGTTTCCTTTTATTATTATAAGTTAAAAAGTGTATGATTTATTATCGATATTAAAATAATATCGCTGACGTGTAATTAAAATAAAACACAGTAAGAAAAAAAAAGATTTGTCAGAAGTGGGATTTGAACCCACGCCCACATTCGTGGACCAGAATACTTAATCCATTGATACCAATGGAAGGACTTAAACCTTGAGTCTGGCGCCTTAGACCGCTCGGCCATCCTGACACATACAACAAACAAACAGACAATAAGTCTGAGCAATTATAGATATTCGAATGAGTTTTACATGTTTTGTCCATTTTCCTAATTCAATCCTAATCATGATTGAATAAGGAAAATGGACAAGAACCCCTATTTTTTATAGATAGAGGTAGCTCAACTGCATGTTAAAGAAAAACATTGTGAGTGACTTTAATTATTGTATAGTCTCTCTTCAAGGTTCTCTTTATTCCATTGAATCAGAACATAGAATCTCTTGCACACTGTCTAAATAAGAATAAATTGACCTCTAAGTAGCAGTAGTGCCCTCTATTGACGAGACTCAGCTATAGCACAGAATTATCTATAGTTGAGATGCTTTATACATGAAGGTTGAATTTTGGTTTAAACTTTCAAAATGAAAAAATAAAGTAATAAAACACTATCCCTATTAGTTATGAGTTTAAACCATAAAATAAAAGTTAACTACACTTTCCTTTTCTTAAATAAATCTCAAGTATGAAATAAGTTTCATGGTAAACCTTAGTGATGGGCAATTTTCGTGAAATTTATTTTGTTGAAATATTTCTTGAAATACACGTCATGAAATTTATGAAAAGTTGTAAAATTAATTGAAATCCATGAAATAAAACAAGATAACAGCCTCAGTTTACATGATTATTTCTTACATAATTTTGACTAATGATTATAGAATAAATAAATTCCATTTATTAAAAAAAATGATTGAAGAAAATGAAACAAGATTCCAAAAACTTTGAATAAAAAATTGACACAAATCGTAAAATTAAAACATATTTCAAATAATCCTATGAACCAATTACAATCACCATTTTTTTTTTTCGTTTTTGGTTTCAGTACTTGGAAACAGGTTTTTTAAAACAAATTTCACATTTTTTTAATGTTTTTAATATTTCAAACTCATGTCATGTGAAATTTTTTAAATATTTCAAACTCATGTTCATGAAATGAAATATTTCACAAATATTTCACGTGAAATATTTCAAGTAAAACTACATTAAATGTAGTCAGATTTTCACCAATTATCCAACTTTCACGATATTTAGTATTGAAGGTGTCATTGTTAAAAAAATTGACATTTTCACTTTTCACTTTTTTTAGCAAAATTCTTATGTTTTAGTGTAAAGAAAATGAAACTATTACCTTAAATAAAATTAAGCTTCAAACCATAACGGCAAGACAAAACCTTCTTTTGTAAGTCTAAAAAGAGTTTTAAGTTGCACTTTGGTTTAAGTTTAAGTTTTAGAATAAGGCCAAAAAAGGACTTGGAATCATCAAATGGAGTATTTCAATTTAAATAGTTTCTTCCATTTTGTCTATTGAATTGATTGGTCGTTAGGAACATAGAAACCATTTTTAGTTATACTACTAACTGAAGCTCGAAAAAGCAATCAAAATAAATGCGTGCCCCTATAATAAAAAGTACCCCCATTTTTTTATAACATTTTCTCATTAGCCTAATTTGAAAAACCATTTTTTCATCTAAATTTATATCAAATAATGTCTCATGTAGGTAAAAGCCGTGCAATATAAGATCTTTTATTCACGTTTTCAATAATGACCTTATTAAAGACGAAAATGTACCAAAGAAAAAAATAAGAAGGAAAAGAAAAAAAACGATCAGAAAGGGAAAATTTTAATAAACTCAAAATGCAGTAAGTATTTTGAGATTTGAATTTCGGAAAGAAACAATATGTGTTCGCCTATTAAACAACGTTTAAACTAATGATCATGGGAGTAAAGGGGTTCCTCCAATTTATGGTTAAATCGATAACAATTTCATCCTTAATGGTAGATAGAAAAATTGCAAGTGGATCTTGGGGTCTCTAACTGCTAATACGATCCGAATCCGATCCTGCGGATTACTCACATAAATTGCAAACCAAACTGAGGCATATATATATAGTGCGGTTGCGGATATGATACAGGGCCACAAATTCATCACTCTAAAAGAGTGGAGAAGTTTAAAAGTTCTCAATAACAAAAAAAACCTATTCCGAATTACCAAACTCTTCCATTTTGTTACCATAGGATGGGGGTCTTATGTGATATATTATTAGCATAACAATAATCTTTAGCATATTGGACGTCCAGTGGTGGTTGAAAAACAGCTACATGAATTTCATGAAATCCAATTAAAATGTGGTTCCTTTTTTTTTTTTCTCCTCGCTGGTGCTACCACCTAGTGGTTTGACAGAAGGAGAAGAAGTTTGCCCAGTGCCCACCCAAGCAATATATATACAGCCACAATAAGTGACGTAATCACATAAACATTTTTTTTTTCATTATAGACAGTATTTTTTTTAATCCTACTTCAAATTGTAGAAAGGCCTACAATCTACAACAGTCACAACAATGATAGATTTTTTTGAAGAGTAGAATAGATAAGAATAAGATGAAAAAGGAGCCACTTAATAAATGTTGTTTCTGCATCAGTGCATTTTGAATGAGGCACCCAATTGAATGGAAAACTGAATGGATAGGAGAGAGAGAGATAGGTGGTGTTGGGGGGTGAGAGAGAGAGGGTTCAGCTTCTCAAGATAAGGTTCAAGATACCACAAGCCCCCTCAAAAATCCTTTACCTGAGAACTATGATAAAAAAAATACTAAGCTGATACTTGAGATTGTTAGTATCATTAGTAATAATTTTCACGCGAAGGTTATGAGGACGGGATGTGAAAAAAGAAGAAGAAAAAAAAAGTATTTAAACTTGTACAAGAAAAATGTATTTCTTGCAAGGATAGTTCAGAAATTGAACATTTTATACCGAAATAAACTTAAGTTTACTTCAGATAAAATTATGCTTGAAGTTGAAAATGTATTAAAAAAAAATCGTTCAAGTTGAATCAAAATTTAAAAAAATAACACATTATATGCCAATTATCTTACATTATTGTAATTTACAGTACTGAATATTGCATTGCATGATAGTAAAATAATAAATATATAACTAGTTACTTACTATATTATCAAAGTTACATTACCTTAAAATATGACCAAATTATGAGCAGTAGATAGTAATAAATAAATTTAATAATAATAAATATGACCAATTTATTATATATCCAATAATAAATTGAGATGAATTAATAATCTAAAAATATATCAAACAAATTTGAATAATTGAAATCATTGTGCGTCGAGTTTCCTTTGATGTTGGACCATATTGGCCTCTTTTATCAGCATTACTTAATTAAACAAAATGAGGACATACTTCACTAGTAAATGTAATTAAACTAATAAAAACCTACTTAGTTAAGAAAATAGGAAAGAAAAAAAAAAGTTAAACCCCCTTAAAAAAAAGAAGAAAAAAAATGAATATATGCATTTCCCCTATAGCATATGAATTTAATATACTGTGTAGTTTCACATTAATGTCTCTTTAATAGGACATAAAACTGGTTACAGGTCATTAATGGTGGCATTAAACATGTATGGCTACATTACATTTTTACCTTCCTACTATGGTGGAAGTGATGGTGGTGGAAGGAAAACACCATAGTCCTTCTAGCTATGAACATAGTTTGCCTGTTTATAATAAACATTACATCATCCCACACCATTATGACACCTGTTTTTAAATGCTGATCAAGACTCCAAACCCTAACATTATGTTAAACGAGATTTTTGGCTACTGCTTGCATATAAATGATAGTAATTAAGAGACAGGACACAACACTTAACTGCCAGGTATAATGAATATATTAGACTGAGGGCTTTTTTCTTCTTCTTCAAAGGGTTACATAATAATGTAGATCCATGAAACACAACAAAATAATACTTCTTTTAGTTTCTCTTTCAAGTGGAGATTCTGAGAAAATGTTCAAAATTTCAATTAGATGTACTATTTTTTTGGGGGGGGGAGGGAGGGGGGAGAGGCATTAATATTTAAATTTTACTGTTGCTTTGCCAAAGAAAATATGAAAGTTATAGAAGTCAAAAATTGCAATTTGTACACGTTTAAGATATTTTATAAAATAGCTGATTATCGAACTCTGGTTATTCTGGTTTTCAGAAGGAAGAAACATTATTAAAAGGAGAAAATTAAAAATGGTGTTTTTGTTAAGAGAAACAAGAACGGTAGTATTTTCATGTTGATATATCTTTCAAAATTTACTTTGTATAAACAATAATTTAAAAAAATAGTCAACATACAGTATGATATTATCATTTATGAAACCGACATAAATACTTAATTTAAAAGATATCAGCATGAAAACCTAACCTTCTAGTTTTTTCTTTAATTTTAATCCATGAAAGACAATAATAACCAAAGTTCGAAGGGATGTTTACCCTTTAATTAACTAAAACCATAGGCCTAACACAACGAGTGTTAAACTACATTGGTGACAATAGTGAAAACTTGAAAAGCCGAATGTAAAAACTGTTTACAAACAGGAAACACTCCTTATTGTGACCTACTCTCCATGTTCACACATGGAATTGCATTGGAAAATGTTGTTATTGGTGCACTAAAAAAAGAAAAACATAATGTGTCACAGAACACATGTCACAAAACCCATTAAACACACAGACAATGAAAATAACTTAATGCAATCTTCATTGTATCAAATCATAAGCTGTAATAAAAGTTGACATTCTTTAGTGAGACCGTAAATCTACACCACAATCCCCCTTTTATTAATAATAATAAGTGGAAACCACTCCTCAAAATACAGACATACTGGCTACACAGATCCTTCAGCAGTTTAGGATGCAAATTATAAACAAAATACAAAACATGAGAATTAAAAGAACAATACACAATGGTCAGCAATCATGTCTGCTTATCCAAATTTTTAAAACCTTACATTATGCAGATGTGAGGATTGAATGTCAATAAGAAGAAACAAATGAACTTCCATTAACATGTACAATGTACAATGTCCAATCTCTTCAACCTTCCGTGTTCTACATTATATCATGGTGCAAGGCAGCCTCCATTTTTAATGTCTTAGAAATTATGTTTTTTCATGCGGCCCACCAAAGTCCCCCCCCCCCCCCCCCCCAACATGAATTTCATATGTTCCAACCGGAACGTAAGTTATATACTTAATGATTCATCATTATAATACTTATGATTCCTTCACCGATCAGGGCCATCCACATCCTATCATCCATGCTTGAGAAAATTATTTAAAACCTTCTTAAAGCTGGGTACAGATGATGAATTCTAACTTGATCAATTCTGGCTTTTCAATGACAACATCAACATGTACGATTGTACGTGCTGAATTTTGTAAATTCAATATAATTTGGCAAGAAATCCACTTCAGTTTTTGGATTGAACTGAATAAAACTGGATAGTGTGTAGCACAGATCGATGATGAGAACATGCGCAATTAATTAAACACAAAGCTAAGTGAAGACGGTCAATTCTAGCCTGACCATTCTTTGGTTTCAATCTAAAATTGTATGTCAGTAGCGCCTATTTTTTATTTTAAACTAATTTGCTCATGTTAAATTCCCACGTTCGCGGTTGACAAGTCAGAATTCCCCCCCCCCCCCCGGGGGGCCTGGGCCTGTACCCAAAACTTAAGAAAACCATAAGTAAAATTACATCAGAAACGGTTTCAAAGTCTGCGATAATTTTAAGAGTCAATTCAGGATTAAAAAGAAAGAATTGCTCGTCTTTAACCAGCATAATTCTCTCAAGACTAATATAAACTTGTTAGTTGAAACAGTTTGCTTTTTTTTAAAAGAAAGAAAATCAACTTCTGTATGTATTGTTGTTGTTCTTTTACAGTGTTTGTTGTATAGTTGGTTTGCAGGGGCCGCCTCTAAGCTACTAAACTAATTTGCCACTCAGCAAGTGTTCTATAAAGTCAGCACACAAAAATTACTTTATTGTGATTAGAATCTTATGTGTGTATATTGCACACACACACTACATGATGATGATGACTATACACAATATATGCATAACATTCAAGTTGAAAACTCATTTTAACTTGTATGTTGCTATATTGTATAGGGTTATAATGCACACATAGACCCATTATAGATGAAACATAATTAGGCTTCATATACACATTTGAAGATGAAAAGAAACGAACAACAAAAAAATATTATGTATTTAAAAAAAAAGAGACGGGAGATGATGATCTTATAACTATAATTATCAAGTGGATCATTCATGAAAAATTCATAACCTACAATGAAAGAAGAAGCACTTTTTAATATAAATATGCGTTTTAAGAGTTCAGTTTCAAAAGCTAATCACTATAGGAATCAGAAAACATCGCCTGAATGAATGAATTAATGAATACAAAAAATAAATAATATTATATCCTGAAGATGAATAAAATTACAGTGCATGTGTTCAATTTTAAAACAGACTAATTTGGACATGGAAGAAGAAAAAAAATCAGTTCACGAGAATTGAACTTTTTATACTAAATTTATGCCAATCCTTTTTTTTTAACATGAAATATCTGTAAATTGTACTGAAAATTATTTACTAGGAAGAAGCCACTGGAAATAATCGTTGATATAATAAGTTTTAATTAAATTGATAAAGTGTTAAATTGAGCGTTGACGATGTTTTATGACCAGGCGATTATCGAAATCATGTCATTCTACGTTTCAGGAACAAATACTAAAGAAAAAACTTTGTTAGAAACTAGAACGGTAGCTGAATCCCTTAATAGTAGCTATATTCTTTTTTAAATAAGCTTTTATAGACAGGAGGAGTTTTCAAAAAATCTTTTGCTTTAAAAAGCTGGGTCATGTTCAAACTAACATCTTCTTTTGTTGGTTCAGCACCGAGCTGGGTCGGTCAAATGATGACAATGATGCGACATATGAACCATATTTGGCGATATGTGTTTTACGACCAGCTACATGTCATGACATCAACTCCGCAATGACGGAGAAATTATGAAAGACAAACCAACAAGTTCATCAACCATGCCTTTTGACTTCGATTCGAACCCGGGAAACTCAGCCACCGGAGCGTCGGTCACTTTCAAACTGACATAAATAGTTTATTTTAAAAGATATCAACGTGAAATTACCTTTAATTGATTGAGCTAACCGTCCATAGTTTCGAAAACAATAAATACGAAGTTTTTCTCAAGTTGATTTTGCTCTTGAAGGACAGAGCAATCAAGAGTCAGAGGGGCGTTTACAGTTTTAAAACCACCTTAATACTAATGATAATAAACGATAATAAATCAATTCGAACTACTAATTAACTATCACCATGCCCCCTGAAACTTCCTAAAGTACAAAAAACTTTTTCATCAGAAATATTTTTAGTAATAATCTTACCTTTTTAAAGATAATTTTACCTTATAGTCATTTATCAAAAGCAAAGAAATGACATTTTTTAATGATACAATCTGTATAAGAAAACTTTTATGACAAACTTCAAAAAACCTAAGCACCGTTTAAGTATTATTTCCTTTTCTTTGCGTTCATTTGTTTCAACTTTGAAAGTGAATAATGTAATAATGAAATGACACTTTTTTCAACCTACCTTTAATAATAATAATAAAAAAAAGTTTTATACTCAAAAGATACAATCACCAAATATTTTCTGTTTTATTGCTAGAAAAGTTAAGACAGTTTCAAATTAGAAAGTCCAAACAGTTGAGTAACTTAAGAATATCGTCCTATTAATGAGCCGAACGAACAATAAAAACACCCCAAAAAAGGGTCATATAAACAACGTTGATTGAACATAAATTGAAAGGTTTTTCAAATCAATAAAACCGAAGTTTTTGTCACGATTCGAAGTCCCCCATCGTCATCATCATATGACGGAAAAAGGACGACATCATTAGACAATCTAATAAAAGTGTGTGCTTTTACCTCATAAGAAGCCTCAGGAAAAGAAAAAGCCATTTAATTACAGTAGAAACCCTCTGCTGCCATTGCCGCATTTTACATAATATATGTTCCATTAAACTTCTGTATTACCTACCATTACTACACCTTTGGCAACACCACCGCCGCGCCATCAGTAAATTGGTGTGCAAAAAAAACGATGTGTATATAAAAATCTCATTTTCTTATGAGTTTCAGAACACTTTTTGTTCGTATTTCTGCAACATGAAACTAGAAAACAACAACATAAAATGTGTTTTCAGGCTCGTTTTCCCTATACCGCTGCTTATTTTCACTGCAAAAATAAACAAAGCAATGGTAAAACGGTTAATCTATTTGTGGCATCGGTGGTGCGTTATTTAAATCACTTGGGTTATCTCAAAATATAGCGAGTTTTCTCACAAAAATAAGTGATTAAGGTTACCATGATTCAGGCACAATCTAGATCAGACAATCTTGGTTAACAAACAATATATGCTGCAGTTTTAAGTGTGAAAGCCTCACTGAAAAAATGCTTAAAAGTTTCACAAACAAAATCTTGTTTCGAGTGCTTCTTTATTTTCGCTAATTGAGGAAAAACTGAATTACATTCAACAACCAAAACCATCATGAGATCGCCATTTCTAAGAGAATGTCGTTGTTCTTCAATATTTTATAATGTAATAATGAATGACATTTTGTACAAAACTAGAAAAAACATCTATAAATTTAACCATAAAAGAAAATTTCAACGCACCTTCCAGTTTTTAAATAAAAAAAAAATTATTAATGGCTGACATTAAAACTGACCATCAGGATCGAATTTTAAGTTGTGTGGGGTAGGCCTAACTTAGGAATTGTAATTTTGTGGTGGTTCCAAAAGCGGTACATGTCCCATCTTAAATGCGGCCCTGTTTATAGAATTTTGTATTTTGCATAACCTGTTGATCCAACCAATGTTTAACTGTTATTTTACAAATTAGAAATTTTCAACTCGCATTTGTTAATTTTTGTTTTCTAATTAATTAAAATAGGACTACTTGCAGAACATGTCACTTATTATCAGTTGCTGTTTGAATTATATTTTTCCCTACCAGAATTCCTCACTGAAATATTTCAAACTGTAAATGATGGAGCTATGTTTACACTGAAAGTCTGAAACGAACTGCACTTATCTTCAGAAGTCAAGGGTACAAATTCACAACTTTTGTTAAATATAAATAATATATATATATATAAACCACCCACGCACAAAATTTAAACTGTGTACACTTTTATAAAGTGGTACAACGTACAAATGAGGGCAGCTTTAAATTAAAAGATTCAGTTCAGAGCACATCCTTTCATTGCATCATTGTTACCCACTTGTTTCTTGGAAGGTTAAAACAAAACTTTTTTTCTGTAACAATTATTGAATTACATCACGTAAGTGCACTCAGTGTTCAATGGAACATTCGTAAAGTTTTGCAAAGCCCCATAATGCCTAGTTCTCACAACCTTCATGTAGCTCAGGCTAAGGACTTAGAATATGTATAAGGGTTGTGAGAACACACACTAGATGGTGGTCAATGTCAAATGTTAGCTTTAGTTAACCCATATGTAGCCTACACATTATTTAGTGTGAATGCAAGACAAAGTTAACTTGATCGTATGCCACCTGGTGGTCATAAATCTGAATAGAAAATGGCGTCTTCACCTATTCATTTTCTATTTCCATTGTTAGATGTTTCAGTCTATTTGTTAATTTATTAAAATAATTTCAAATTATCAATTAATCTTTATTTAATAATTACTTATTTCCATAAACTCTAAATCATCAACCTTAACCTACGATTAAAATATGTTGCATTTAGTGTGTTCAATGAAGACTCATGCAATTCAGTTTCGTTAGTATGTACAATATCAGCCATTTTCCCTCCAATTATGTATTCATTATGCAGGCTATACACAGCACAATGTCCACACATACTGGCCAGTGCCAAATTTGTAAAAATGAAATAAATATGCTGTAATGAGCACCACCTTTAGGCAGGTCACAAACCCATATGTAGCTGCTCACATGTGAACAGAAGTCATTTAGCCAAGGCTATTTTATCCCGAGCTACAAGAATGTTGTGAGAACTAGGCATAAGAAGCTACTAGAATTTTGGGCCCCTAAGTCTTGCAAGTCTTGGACAAAATGATATAAGATTGTTTTGTATATATACAAAACAATCTTATATCATTTTGTAGGTGGGCTTTGTGATATAGGCCGCTTCTTGTGTCCAAGTTTGTTGAATTTACAAACTTTTTAAAGCTTTTTGGAACTTTTGGGGCCATGGCGTTCTCACATTTTCTAATTTTTGTTAGTGACAGTACCATTAACAAATGTAGGCCTCCAAATGAAATAAACGTTTCAGTTGATCGAGGGCTTTCTTTTTTCAGCATATGTCATCAAAAAGTCGTTTTTTTATGTCTTTTGTTTATTGCCTTTACTATAAAAAAAAGTCTTTAAATGAGTCAATGACTTAAAATTCTACAGAGCCCTTCACTTTTAAACTATTTTTTTTTACGATTTCTGTTTTAATCTCAATATAATAAAAATAATAATTTAAAGTATTATCTGATTGTGATATAAGTCGACTAAAAGATGTTTAAACTTTTCACTAGAAGTAAAAGAAAGGAAGAAAAAAAAAGTAAAACGGTCATTTCACCATTTAATATTAAAAAACCTTAATCTGTCAAGATCAATATTCACCTAAATGTTATTTTAAAATTCAACTGAAACTCTTTCAAGTTGAACTCACGAAAAGACTTGAAGAAGAAAAAAAAAAACTTCACCACAGTAGACAAAAAAAAATTCCAACACGCAACTTCCACCTTTGTATTTAAATAGCTAGAACCCTATTTGACTAAAGATAACCCCAGATAACCTCCATTAACCCACCAAATTCAAACAAGACCCGAGAAGTAAACAGCTAGGCACTACAGGCTTCCTTCCTCTCTCTCTCTCTCTAACAAAACCTATATTGGTTGATCCTATACATGTATTGTAACAGGACGCCATTTTTTTCTTTCAATTTTCATTTTAAAACTGGAATCTTTAAATTTTACCAAAGTAAAAAAAAAACAAGAAAAACTAAATAAATGAATCATTTTTTGTTTTTGTTTTTTCGCTTTAATAAAAAAAAAACCGGACCAGTTTTGTGACAAGTCACTCACTCGTTCTCTCTCTCTCTCTCGTCATCATCCAATGACACGTACAAAAAAATCCTTATTTATACAAAAGTCAATGCCATTAAAAATATATAAATAACATTCTCCCATTTCTTTTGTAAAACATTTCCCTCATAAAAGTAAATAATAAAATGTCATTTGCAAATTTACAATTATTTGATTGTTTCCAATTGATACATGTTCTTGTCAATTTATTAGGCATTTGAGGGAACGACTCCATGCAAGCCCACACTATAGAGCCAACAATCATACTTGTAAAGTCCGGATTAAATAACAATTTACTTTTAAGCTTTACTTTTGTGTGTGAACTGATTACTAAAATAACGTCGAATTCATACTAACAATGATCACCATGTTAAGCCAAGTGTTCACTAATACTTAGTTCACCCTCAGTTATCCAAGTACTCAGTTAGAACTTGGCTTCAAAGAAACCATTTTGTGGTGCCACTAAAAGTGGTTGTCTTTAAGAGATCACTGATTACATAGAATGAGTTCACAGAAGCAACCGCCAACGTTATTCCTTGCCCACCGTGGCAAAGAGTTGTCGAGCAAAGCCACAAGTAGTGACCACCACCTACTTTTGCCGCGGTGGTGATCAAGATCACCAATCATAATATTGTTTTTTTTTTCCACACAAACCACTTTGTGGTGCTACTCAATGGCGGCCACTGAATGGCGCCAACAAGTGAACCGTGGTGAAGCCAACCTGACGCCTAATTTCAAGTTTTCAATAATATAATTAGTGACACTTGTTACACTTTCAGCAATGATTGTACAGTTGCCATAGAAACTGCACAGAAGCGACTAAATGGTAAGACTGAATAAAATTCATTCAGTGGCCGTGTAAAGCAGTAATTTATTTATTTTAATAATTAAAACTGTACTGTATTCACACTTCATAGACGGTTGCCTGCACGTAAAGAAGAAGAAGAAGAAGAAATGCAAAACCTCGAACATAATGAGTGAAAAGGAGGAGGAGCCATTTGCAACCTAAAGAAACTTTGTATAAATTTGAAAAAGTTCTACATTGTTGCATTTGTTTTGCTTTGCTTATCTTTGCAAAAATAAAAGGTACAAAAAGTTGTATGCAAAAGCATAACATCGAAATCCAAGAGCAAAACGTTTGAATTTTTAAGTGTTTCAAAGAACAATGTTGACACACCCATAACCTCTCTCCACAACCCCACAAAATCGTGCCTTCCACCCCTCACCCCCTTCATTTTCCTTCAAATCTAAAAACTATATCTATCCTTCATAGTTCTTGACTTAAAAATATTTAAACCTGTTGCAGCACCGTAGAAGAAGAAGAAAAAACCCTATTTATTTATTCGAGCAATTTATCAACTCCTACATACAATTAAAAGGTGAAACTTTAAAGCATACGGGAATGCCATAAATAAATCACCGGCAACACCGATATCGACAGAAATTACCAGGAAACGTTTCGGTTAAAATATTAAGCAGTTTATATTGGATATTATGATATGAAGCCCTGAAGAAAAGGAAAAATACACGTAGTATGTATGATTAAACACTCTTCAAAGACCGCATATTGTTGTTCCTGCTTTCTGTGGTTTGAGCTGATCTAGCGCCAAACTAAATAAACGCCGCACTAAAACGCACAATAAGGTGATGTTCCCATTCATGTTCCCATCATTGCAAAGCGTTCTCAAGCGCCGGATTGACATGCCAGACTTGACCGTCTGTAAGAGAGAAGCTTCAACCAAATGCATGAAAACCAATGTAAGCCGCATTTGGACTGTTGTCCCTGTGCCACAGACCTTCACCGCTTCTTGCCGAATAATTTAACAAAATCAATAGAGAAATTAGCTTTTCCAACAAAAGAATCTGATTTTTTTAAGCTAGATACAGAATTCCAAGACCAGCGTATAGGCGACCACAAGTTGAGATCCAGCAAAACCCTGAACGAAGATTATTAGAATATAAATAGAAAATTCGAAACGTGTAGCACAGAGTAAGCAACACTGAAATATCGGTTGGGGGTCACTACAGCTACCAAGGCTCACAAGCGCTACTAAGGGGAGAACAGCTACTTGGGTCACTACAGCTACCAAAAAATAGGGGGACAAAATATAGATCTTTTTTTTTATCACTTTCTCCTCACTACAGCTAAAAAATAACCCTTTCTCCCTAACTTAACCGAACCTTACCTAATAAAAACTTACCTAACCGAACCTTAACGATCCTAACCAAAAAGTACCGATACTAACCGAACCTAACCGATCCTAACCGAACCTAACCGATCCTAACCGATCCTAACCAAACCTAACTGAACCTAACCGGTCCTAACCAAACCTAACTGAACCTAACCGATCCTAACCGAACCTTACCGAAGATAATGAAACAAAACTGAACCGAATGTAATCTAAACTAAACGTATTGATAAATAAAAAGGCCTATATTTTTTGGTAGCTGTAGTGACCCAGTTAGCTGTAGTGAGCCAGTCCCGAAATATCGGTTCGCCTTAAACTCGATCACTTTCGAATAATCCACCATCAGATCCAATTGTCTCGAAGCCATCGACACAGGAAATTGGCAGCGAAGTGCTGCGTAACGCAATCAGAAAATACACACACACACACACACGACTCCATGAGGATATTGGATGGAAAACTAGTAAATAATGGAATAGATCCCTAAAAAGCGGGACCATATGAAGAATGATTTGTCTCATTTCCTGATTTTCAAATGAACAACGACGAGTAACAGTTTGAGTAATATGTTTCGAAAATATCAAAAAAAAAAAAAAGTGGAGGAAAAAAATAGAAATGGGGTAAATTTGCTAAGTCAAAACAAATACTCTTGCAGAACCATATTACTTGCGTGAAATGTAAAACTGCCGTATTCTTAAGCCGCTTACAGACTAAAATTAGATGTTCGCAACCCACTCGGGAACTGTCCGAGAGCTGCTCGCGAGCATAACGTCTACACCAAAAAAATTAACGTGTTCGCGTTCTCATGGCGAACAGCTCTCGAGATTTATTTGTTAGTTCGTCAAGAGTTTGCGTTGTTAAATTTGTTCGTAATTAATTTTGCACAAATTGTTTGTAATAATTATAAGTTGGTGTGACGAGCTTACTCACAGTTCTGTTTCTCTTCGCGAACTAGTCTAGAACGGCTCGCGAGCTTAACGCGGCTTTAAATGATGCTTTCAATCTGTCCTTAGACTTACTATAGAAAATTTTGACTTACATCAATGTTTTTTTAAGCTCAGCTTTATTTTAAGTCACATTTTTGAATGCGTTCGGGACAAGTTTTTTAAACTAGATCCAATCAGATGTTCATAACGACACATTATACACGTAAAAATCCGTTTTATATTAAACTCTTACGAGAACTTCATGAGATTCCGTACATTTCTGTGTTGCTATGTGTGTTTCTTATGTTGGTTGTTTGTATTTCTTACTGAGTTTCTCTCTGAATCTCTTTCAAAGGTTTCAGTAGAAAACATAAATAAACAAAACATACCCGAAAAACGTCTACTTACAACTTACTGCGCGCATTTTGGTATTTGAAGATGTTCTACTCCTCAAACAGACAAGTTTAAATAAATTCACATCGGGTTGTTAAACCCGAGTTGAAAAGGGGTTGAAAGAAAAGAGGAAAAACAGAGAATTTTTTTTTTTTCAAACTAGAAGAAAAAAAACCTGGTTAGTTTTATTAGTAGTAGTAGTACTCACCTCCAAAAATGCGGAACAAATCCAGGGCAGGCATCACCACATTTCTGGCACTTGCGGTTTGTTGCGTCTGCCATAATTGTCCTCCTCCTCTCTTCACACCTACACCCTTAACACCTTTAACCAACTAACGCGAACACTCCCTCGCACTCACTTAACTCTTTACAAAATACTCCACTTTAAATATCTGCAATGAAAAAGAAAAAAAAGATACAAAATAAATAAAACATCCACTTTTGCCAGTAAAATTTAATTTTTTTTTTTTTCTTTTCAAGCAATGCACCTGTCTTTTTTTTTAACACGAAATGGAAGAGACCAGAAAGAAAGAAAAAAGAAATTACATGTAGTGTCAGAAATAAAAAGAATTTTGATTCTATTCTAAGGCCTTGTTTCCAATGGGGATAAAAAAATTCACCGTGTAAAAATTTCAACTGTTGAAAAATAACAGTGTTTACTATGGAGAAGTGAGCTAAAGCTCATTTTTATTAGTTAGCTAATATAACATCACCGATAGGTGAAGAGCCCATTCAATAGAACGCCCTCAATTCCAATAAAGTACAAATAAATATTCGCCAAAAAATAGGTTTAAAAAAAGTTGAAATTGATTCAACTTTTGTTTAAACCTTTTTTTTTTGGCGAATATTTGTGCTTTTTGCGTTTTTTCAGTCGCCATCTTTCTTTTTCTATTCGTTTTTGGTAAATGTTTTTTTCATCGATTTTTCTTCAATTTCTTATCATTTCAGGTAAATTAATGTATTTTAATTAGTTGTACGATTATATTTAACTATAGTTTTACAGAAAAATAACGCCGTTTCAATGTAACTATTGATGAGAAACGGCAATTTCTTGTTTAGTTAAAGTGGTACAACAAATGTGGTTTAATCAGTTCAATTGGCCTAACATAATGAACCAAACCATAATAGTGACTAAGCAGGGGCCACGATTGTCTGTTATTAGTCGCCGTATCGAATTTCTTTTCTTCTACTACTAGAAATGCATTAAGACATTTTCTCTATAGGAAACACTTGTTATTTTTCACCAGTTAAAATTTTCACCGAGTTCAGATTTTCGCCACAATGGAAACAATGCCTGATAGACCGAACCGAAAATACATTATATTACGTTTTATCCGTTTTCATGTTAAAAGCCTAGATACACGTCCATCTTGTTGTTTTGAGCAGACGACAACGATAGAAATGAGTGTTACTATATGGTTTTACTAAATCGCCTCACAATCGCTCAATTTAAAATACAGTAAAGTGCAAAATGCAATAAAAAGTATTGTTCTTTAAGTGCTGACTTTATATAAATTTTGAAAAGGTCCTTCTATTTTTAAACAGAGTTTAAAATCGTTCGTTTTTTTTACTCCATGTTAAATCCCATTGGATCAAAAACCGTCCCACAAACATTCGAAGAACTCTCCTTAAAAACGATTTAGAACAATAACAAAATAATTACCAGATACTTTCATGTATTCGCTTCACGATGTTTCCTTTTTCATAAATTTTGAAACGGTCCTTCTACTTATTAATAAGTTAATAACGTGTAAAATCGTACGATTTTTAACTCCATGTTAAATCCCATAAAAAAAAGAGTAATTTTAGCTTTTTTTTTGCAATCAAAGAGGCTTGTTAGAGGCTAATGTTCTTCTAGAATTAAAACACAGCTAAATGATAGTAGATTAACTCTAGGTTCTAACCAGTCTTTTTGATTGCCTGACCATATTTTTATTTAACAAAAAATTACTCAAATTTAAAGTTTTTAACAGTAACGTCCAACGTCCAACTTGTAGTGGAAAACGAATGAAAAAATGTTGAAATTGTCATAAAAAGTTACTTTTTAAGTTACTATTAATCTTCCATTATTATTCTAGTTCCAAAAACACTTAAAATTCATTTTAATGTTGCTTTTAAAATGTAGAATTGGCCATAGTTTGATTCAATTGTTTACTTTCAGATTTTTCAATGGCTAAACTTATGAAACTATTTAAATTAAATAAAGCAATGTATTTAAACTTCCCCGTCGTTTTAAAGCAATATGCAATATGCAGTTTGCATGTGGACTTTAATGTCCCTCTGCAATAGGCCTATTTGGCTGCTAGCAGAGTACTTTTTGTAATTGTAATATATAAGATTGAATTTTTGAGAAAATTCTTAGCATCAATTTAAACCTGAGTTTCAAATTTCCATCCTTCCATATTACATACTACACATGTTACTTAATGTGTTCCCGTATGTTGAACAAAACTTTGTACATGGATTTTTATTTAAAAAATACACAGTTTGTTATATGTTTGTGAAATTGCAAGTACCAAAACAGAGAGATAGAGAAAGAAAAATGAAACATTTTGACTAAGACAAGTCGCCGTTTAACTCGGAAAAAACTGTGTACACATTCCAGAAACCCAGAGTCATGTTTAGTGCCAAACATAGTTCTGAAGAAGAAAAAAAAAATGAAAAAGCAAATCTGTTGACAGAAAACCAACTTCATCAAAACAGCCGCGTATCCTATATTTATGTTTATACCTATTTGCAGTTATTTATCTGCTGGAAAACATTCTTCTTACATGTTATGCAAATGTGTTTTGCCTAAGCAAAGTGGTTCCCTTATAGCTTAATAGTGGTCAACTAAGACTCATGGTATCCCTAAATCCAGGGGTCATTCAGGACCGGACCGGTCTACTACAAGTCGCTCAGAGGTCGACTTAGCCCTGTAGTCCACCAACGGCAACAAGCCTAGCATTATCTTAAGATGCTGACTAAACTCTTGATTAATGTTTTTTTTTTCTTGAAAAACTTTTTTTCTTGATAAACTAGAAAGTGTTTTAGAAACTAGAAGAGTAGCTCAATTACTTAAGGATGTTTTCGTATTGATGATATCTTTGAAAATAAACTACTATATAGAAAAATTAAAAATACGTTATCTGCTTAAAGTTGAGTCAATTTCAAAGCTACCCTTCTAGTTTCTAGAACACATTCAAGTTTCTTTTCTTTTTTTACACGTGAAAAACAGAATAAGGAGAAGTTCGAGAGGCGTTTACACACTTTAAAACCAACTCAAGAAATTCATTTAGTCTTCTAGTTTCTAAATCACTTTCAATTTCTTCTAAATGTTGTTTCTGAAATTCTATTCCGTCATTCTTTCAATATAACCGGTATATCAGTTATTACAAAAACAAATTAGAATTTCAATTCTTGATTCAAATAATCATCACAGCAGTTGGGGGGTGAGGAACAAAGCAGCTAGCTAGCCAGCCAGCCACTCAGCCAGCCAGAAATAGCAAGCTGCGTTCGAATACTTGAATTTCATCGGATCACACGGGGTCCATCGTCATCCATAATGGATAAAAACACAAAAGTTACAACTTACTTTTATTATTTCATCTTATCTTAAGCACGTCAGAAAAAAAAGACACATTTTGGTAACTAAAAATCTACTTTGTGATGAAGTAAAATTCTTCACGAAACACATTAATAAATCATGACAAATAGCCCCTCTCACATTAACTAAAAGAAAAATGTCTAATAGTCACTTGTGAGAATTTATAAACCTGTTTAACCATCTTTTTTTTAAACTGATAGAGGCTATACAAGCATTTAAAATGTTTCTCAAAACACTCAAAAGTCATTATTACATTTTGAACAACACACATTCCCACACAATCAGACTACCAAATAACAAAAAGTACCTTTCTTTTATATCATATCATTCTTATTTCAAAATCTATTATTTAAAGATCATTGTCGTCACGGACAAAATAAAAAGTGTTATCATTTCTCACACAAAAATGAAGACACTGTTGTCTTCAACAGGCAGTTAGAAATCGGTCAGAACTTCAGTTGGTTCCGCCCTTGTTATGACGAATGGCAACTTCTAATTGGCTGGTTATGTAGTCTTGACGTTGAAAAGAGCGGAGCATGTGACGTCAGACTTCATAACCAGCCAATTAGAAGTTGCCGGTCGTCATAACAAGGGCGGAGCCAACTGATGTTCTAACCGATTTCTAACTGCTTGTTTGTCTTCAATACTTTACTGGAAGCCTACTGCACTTCAGATATCTGTTCGGGCTCTACAGATTCGCGTGCAATGGTATTTTTCAGATGCATAGACAAATGCAAATGCAGGAATTACCACGAGTACGACCATTTTGGATTAGCTTAAAAGTTAACACTCGAATCGGAAACTGTTCACAATAATTAATGAAAACAAAGTTGTCTTCGAAACGTTACTGGGAATGTGTTGCACTCCAGATATCATTTACGTTCAATAACTTCTTTTTATTTTTCAGAAAGAAGAACCATCACGCGTTGTCAATCTGTGTTTTTTTCTGGATTTAATAAGACTGGGTACTGATGATCTATTCTGGCTTGTCAATTTTGAAATTGGCCAAATTCACCAACGTTACAAAATGTAACATTTTAAGAAACTTAGTCCATTAAATAAATAAAACTTTTCTTCTGATGATGTTGATGACACAAGAATGACCAGATTCTGACATGTCTGTCCAGTCAGTGACCAATCCCACATCATTTGCATTGCATAAATTAAGCATTCTTTCAAAATAAACAATTGAAACAATCCAACTTCTTATGTATAACCTCCATCCAAAAAAGAAACATTCCTGTCATTAACAAGAAAACTAGAACGTGATCCAAAAGTTAATTATTATTATTGTAAGGAAACGTCTAAAGGAAACAATGCAAAGCGAATTGCTTTGCTTTAGAACATACATGCGCAACGTACGGCCCGCGGGCCGCAACCGGCCCCCATCATATTTGTATATTTCCAGAACCCTACCCCATTTCAGCAATACAACAAATAAACCAGTCACAGAATGAAAATGAAAATGACTTATTTTTTTGCTCTTCTACAGTAGCTTATCTGTCTTAAGCTTAATTTTGTTCCTAAAGTGAACTTATATTCGTTACAATAAACATCATATGGGTATGGCTCACAGATATATTTAAAATTCGATATCAGGCCCACAATGCCCCACACTCTTAATGAAGTTACACATGCCCGCTCTAAAAGCACTAAAATGCCTCAGGAGCACGCAACTGGTCCTATAAGTCTCAAAACGCTTGGAAAAGCACAAGGATTCAAGAATTTTTAAAATTCGAAAAAAATAGATCAAAAAACGGCCAAAAGTCGAAAAATATTTAAATGCTCTAAAGCATACTGTGCAACGTGCGGCCCGCACCCAGCCCCACCCTGATATTATCTAGCCCGTGAGGACTTCTCCAAATTTCACTGAATCTGACCCGCCGGCATATTTCCAGAAAACAGGCAATTAGAAATCGGGACATACAGAAATTGGCTCCGCCCTTTTTATGCCGACCGGAAACTTCTAATTTGTGGGTTATGTAGTCAGCTGTCGCATGTTCCGCCCTTTTCAACGTCGAACCACACAACAAACCAATTAGAAGTTGCCGGTCGTCACAAAAAGGGCGGAGCCAACATCTGTATGTCCCGATTTCTAATTGCCTGTTTCCAGAACCTACTCCATTTCAGTAATAGAACAAATAAACCAATAACAATGACCCTCTGCTGAAAATGATTGTGATTTTTATTACTCTTCTATCTGATCTGGTATCATATGGTACGGGCTCGCGGATATATTTAAAATTCACTATCCGGCCCACACTCTTAATGAAGTTGCACATGCATGCTTTAGAATCTAACTAGTCGAATGTGCATTCAGTGAATTACGGAACCCTGCAAAGGACATGCGAGATTTTTTTTTAAATCTCGACATTTCTTACTTTTTCCAGAATCTCGAAATTTCGACTTTTAATCTCTAATTCGGTCATGTTAATTATGCCATGTTGTGCGCACCATACTCTAATAATGAAATTATTACAAGCGTATGGTGCGTATTGCAAGAGTATGGTGCGCGCAACATGGCATAATTAACACGGCCGAATAAGAGATTAAAAGTCGAAATTTCGAGATTTTGGAAAAAGTCGAGATTTCGAGATAAAAGTCGAAATGTCGAGATTTTAAAAAAAAACCTCGCTGTCCTTTACAGGGCTCCGTAGTGAATAGTATTTAAAATTACTAATAACTTTAATAAGTTAATAACTTCAAATGGGATGGTAGAAGAAGAAGAAAAAATTGTCACACAACATTTTCTGAGAAAGGCATAAAACAAAGAATAACAATTACTCAAACAATTCTATAGAAAAAACAAATCTCATCATTAACATAAAGAAGAAGTAAGAGTCGTTACCCTAATTAGTGGTAATTAGACTAATTCTCACTCATTTCACCTAATAAATAATAAACAATGAATTATCTCCAAATGAAGAAAATAATAAGCTATAAATAAAACAATTGCAAAATTAGTAAATGAGTGAGAAAAAAAATGGAATAAAACAATAACATTTAAACATTATAATTTTTGCGTTTCAGAAACAACATTTAAAAGAAAGTGTTTAAAGGTAGTTTTAAAGTGTAAACGGCGGAGTCCTTCAAACTCTGATTATTTTCACGACTAAAATTATGACAAACTAGAAAGTGCTTTAGAAACTAGAAGGTATAACGAGGTTAGCTCAATCACTTAATGGTATTTTTATGTTGAGGTCTCTTTCAAAATAAACTGTTTTATGTGAGTTTCAAAATGACCCAACTTTAAACGGACGATATTTGTTAATTTTTGGTCTATAAAAAGTTTATTTTGAAAGATAGCAACATAAAAATAAAAGGAACTGGTTCAGCTACCGTTTCTAGTTTCTAATATACCTTCAATTCCTCCTAAGGCCGCTTAAACACTGGTCGAAACAAAATCGACATCGAACAAAATATTTTTTTCGACGAAGTGTTTTGCCTGTATTTCAAATTAAACCTCAACCACAGAACGAAACTTTTGTTCGAGAACGAAAATCTGCTCACCGAACATTAAACAATTGTTCGATGGAGATGTTTAGCAAACGAACCATTCTGTACACAGTACATGTTTTTGTTTTTATCGTTTATGAATGTCTGATGACGATGACGATATCCCACAGCATCTGAAACAATGAGTTCCAAACAAACTGTTTTGACCAGTATAGGTGTTTCGCTCTTCTGAAATACACAATAATCCAAGCTGTTCATAAAACATTCTAAGATTTTCATGTTATTATCTTATAATAATTTTTATGACACAATTTCATAATCGACACAGTCGAAAAATTTGGTCATTTTAACGATATAAACATGAAAATCGGGAATTCCTGTCGATTAGAAGCTGCTTAGCTTCTGTTTTGCGCTGTCTGCATAAACTATATAACTCCGGAGCCTAAGCATGGAGGCTAGCGTTTCCAAATCAAAAGACTAACCGACAAGAGTCGTATACGTGATACTCTTACACTTCTAGTTTCTAAAACACTTTCAACTTGGTCTTGAACAGTTATTTTCAAAATATATAGAAAAACGAACTCTTTGATTTCAAGTTCAAATTTACCTCGGAACTAATATGATTGAATGAAGTAACTAAACTTATGGTCGTTGATACTAAGATTTGTCCCACATAAAAAGCAACCTTTTGTTGTACGAAAACTGCATCGTAATCAACTCCCAAACAAACACCTGCGTTTTGAAAACTTCACAGATTACAAAAAAGAAAATGTAAAGCCAGAAGAAGAAGAAAAAAAGACTTTTTTCTCAACCAGTCCAAAAAGAAGGAACTAGGACTTAATTAGACACAAGAAATAAAAGAATCCATCAAAATTAAAACGAAATTTCTGAAGTGGGACAGCTAGTTTTTTATTATTTATTGGTGTTGTTTGTTGTGATGTGCTGTGCGTATTTTCTGACAATGCGTCATTATTTCAGCTGCATCAGAACACATTGTAGTTAAGGCCGATCCACATCAAGCTGACAAAAAAAAAAGAACAAAACAGAAACTTAAGTGTTTCGAGACAAATTGGCGACAATTCTAAAACATGTCTGCAACCTTTGTGTTTTGTTTTTGTTTCGTCTGCAATTTCAATAACTATTCTAAGTCCCGCCGTAGGTTGGTAAACATCAAAATGTTTATGGTTTGCCTCGGTACTATGCAACATTTTGTCAACTCTCTGTCTGTGCAGTGTGGACAGACAAGAATATGGATAAAGACCTGAGCAACACAGTAAATACAATTGTGCACGTCAATGTGGACAGATATAGAAACAAAATCCAATTTGTTCGTGTTGTGTCACAAATTTGTTGTGGTTTTGTCTTGAGTACTACTGCTGCTCACAGTTGTTTCAGTTTTGTTTTGTTTTCAAGATCTGCTTTTTTCTGGCGTTTTCGTTATGTTTTTGTCTCGAAATCATGTTGCAATGTTTGTCAGCTTGATGTGGATCGGCCCTTTTAGGTTTAACTATCTTTGAGTTTTGAAACTGCATTTCGCATGCTTTAATTGGACTTTTTGTCACTCTGCCACAGGCCTTCTTCGCTTACTTGCAGATTTATTATTTCAAATTCAAAGACGCGCGCACACATAGGCCCATGGGCCACAGCCAAATGCATTTTTGGGCTGAAAAGAGGTAGGTAGATAGGTGTCTTACTAAGAAGTCAGCGTGGAAGTATGAATTTCTTGAGTAGGCCCACCTTTTGAAGGTACGATGGAAGAGGTTTCACACCTCAGTTATTTCTCAACTTCACTCTGAGGGTAAAAAAAAAATGAGGGGAGAGAGAGAGAGAGAGAGAGAGAGAGAAAAACGAAAAGAAACTCACTACAGTACTACTTCATCGTACGGATGATGATGATGATGATGATGATGACGGTGATAATACTAGTATTATATTAAAAAAAGTACTTTTTTAAGGTGCAAACTCATCGTCGGGACGAACGAATAAAGAAAACTTCCAAGTGTTAGTTTCTCTTCGAAGTATTATTTGTAACCCAAAAAAAAGAACGATGAAGAAAGAAGAAAAAAAAGCCAGTACCAATTGTAATGTAGCTGAGAAAAAAGAATTGGCCACAAAAAAAAATGAAAAACTGGCGTGAAGTGTCTGAAAAATTCTCTGAAATCAACTTAGAAAAATGATTACAAAAAGGCAGACGACGGAACAACAATAATTAAATCTTGACAACAACAACAGCAGCAACACCTCAACAGGTGGTTGGTTGGTTTGGTTTGTTGATCCATCGACGCTTGGAATTGGCATTTACAACTCATACAACTCATTACATGTAGTTTCTAATTGTTGTTAATTTCTACTCAAAATTAAATTTTAGTTGTTTAAGTTGAATATTTCTCTCTCTTTGGAAAATATCACTAATTGTACATTTAAGTAAATTATAACAATTTTCTTCATCTTTGAAATTTTTATATACATTGTTAATAATATTTTTGTTAATTATATATATATCTTTAAGGCTCGGATTTTTATGCCCAAATCAAGCAAATATGTCTCAATTTGTGGCTCAAGTGCCAATTGTGAATTAATCACCATCATTAGAGCAACTGCTTTCAATTTTGCCCTTTCTAATCAAAAAGGCTGGTTAGAGGCTAGATGTCTGGTTACTATCCGTTGTCAACTAGACTTCTAGCCTCTAACAAGTGTTTTTGATTCATCTAAACGGGATTGTTGCTTTACAATTAGCCTTTATTTGGACCACAGATTGAGAAACATTAGCTTGATATTGCATAAAAATCCTAACCCTAATTACTAGAATTAAGCCACAAAATATGCTTTTTTTTTTAAATAAATAATAAAAAGCTTATTTAGAGACAGACTTTTAGCCTCAAAACAGGTTTTTTTCATGAAAAAAACTTAATTTTATTTCTTACTGGATTAATTATCACGAATTCGCCTATATTTTAGCCTCGAAAATAGTCTTTGACGAAAAAATCAGAATTTTATTGACCTTAATACTTAATCATCCATTAAAAAATGAATTAATGCAGGATCGCTCTTCATTGCGCCTGTGCAGAACGTCACGTCATGTTTTTTTTTTGTTTTTTTTTAAAAAACTTAAAACTATTTTTAAAATTTGTTTTCTATTAATAAATTGGCTGTTTTTTTATTATATTTTTTTCTTTAATCTCCTTTCTATAAAAACCCCTTTTTTTCTAACAATCGGATGATTCGGAAGAATCACCGTCATCATAATCAATTCGTTCTTTTTCTTCTTCTTTTTCTGTCCGAGTGAACATCGTCGTCGATTGAGAAATTGAAAAGACGTCAAAGAACTTTTCCAGCTTGAAACTCAGTAGACGAGAAAATGACGGCAATAAATAACTAATTCGGAACTTATCACATTTCAGAAAGACTTAATTGCAATTAAAAAACAAATGTCACTACTTCTGTATACTAAACATTAAAATTAATGACAATCGCGCGGTTTTTGTTTTTTACACAAAGTTGTGTCCAACTGCAATGACCCCCTCACTTCCTCTGTCCTGCGACTCCTGAGTCCAGTCCTGAGTCCAGTCTAACTCCCCCCCCCCCAACCCCACCCCTTACTAAGTTATAAAGTAGAATTAAAAACGCAAAAAAACGACCTACTTATAAAAATCAAACAGGTCCTTTTGCTTTAAGCAACAAAACCTATAAGGTTAATTGATTGGATGACCCAGTAAAATTATAGCAACAAAAAATATTAAACAAATAGGAAATTACAACAAAAAAAAACATATCGATATTGAATCGATAACGTTGAAATACGCAAATTCATTGTATAAAAATGCAAATTTTCCAACCACCCTCCCCACCATTCGGATAAAGATTCCACCTTAAAAAAACCACAAACGGTAATTAATAATTAAGACTCGGATTTTTATGCAATATCAAAAGCAAATGTTTCTCAATCTGTGGCCCAAGTGCCAATTTTGAAGTAACACTGGGATAGTTTAGATCAACCAGAAATTATCGCGGTTTTTTTTTTTGTTAATAAAAAAGCACTGGTTAGAGGTTAGAAGTCTAGTTGACAACTTATAGTTAACAGACATCTAGCCTCTAACCAGTCTTTTTTATTAGAAAAAACGCATAATTGTTATTTGCAGTTACCCTAATGATGATAATGATTGAATTGGGCCACACATTGAGAAACACTTGCTTGCTATTGCATAAAAATCCGAACTCTAGTAATTAATAATTAATTAGCTATATCGATATGCGTATCGATGGTGACGCAACAGAACCTCCTCAGGCTCTGAGCAAATTTTCATAAATTATAAGTTTGGAACTTGAAAAAGTATGTGTGTGTGTGGGGGGGGGGGGGGGGGGGGAAGAAAAAAAAGTTTGAAAAACTTCTGGAAATAAATTTCTTTACCTGAGTTTGTTGAATGAATAAATAACACACAGTGGTAAACAGTTTTCTAAACTATAATCCAGATATAAACACTAATTTAAAGAACGAAACACGCGTAAAAACAACTCAAAAGTACGCGGTAAGAAACTGCGAGAGAGAGAGAGGGAGGAAAAAGAACGGCGGCGGCGGCGATCATCGGCCGAAAGAAAAGAGGAAAAATCTCTTAAGAAACTTCCGATGTCGTCGTCGTTTTCCCTCCTCCAACAGAAACTTAACCAAAGTTCAACCGACTTTATGGCGCGAAAACAAACACTCATTGCACACGAACAGCAATACTTACGAAAGTGGTATTAAAACATATGGAGATCATCTGTAGACGACTACATTATTGTCAAAGCGATAAATTACGAAAACAACATCAGAAGTTCAAGAAAAAAACGCGAACAAACACAGATGAAAACAAGACAAACACGCCGCTCAACCAATTTCAATGAACACAAGAAGACGATACTCCTCCACATTCACAGCCTCCTCGAAAGCTACGTCACAAAAATCACGAACTATTCTAACCTCCTTGACTAAAATAGTACATACAGCGCCACCTATTGTAAGATAACGGGTTAATATTAATCACTCTTAAGAAAAGACAATGTAGCCAACTTATAGGTTTATTGTTTCCAATTATCCTTGTCATTGAAAAGAAGACTTTTATTCATAATTCTTAAATCGTTTCTACTTTTTAAGTAAATATTTTAAACATATTTTGCATTATTTAATAAATAAAATATGAAACATTTCTGATGATGTAGCGTTAGGGTTATATAAATAAATAGTATATTTATTACGCGACAGAATTTTGTTCAACGTTGACAACTTTCTAGCCAATCATAATAAAGATTTCTACCTCTTTCTAAACTCAAGTCCGCGTGGCATTACGAAAATTGACCATGTATTTAGGTCGTTGCTCTGCTTAGCCGCCAATATACTATGCCATGGTATAGAAAAAAATGATTTTAGACATGGAAAACTACAAATAACAACTAGGTATTAACTTACTAATACTCATATGATCTTAAAGCTATATAAACTTAATGATTAATAACGATTTAAGTTTTATTCTCATTGTTTACCAACTTATAAAAAAAAAAAGAGTTATCAAATTAGCGACTAATTCCTAAAATGTTAGCCGGCGTTAAATTCTTATAATATTAATATTGTTGTGGCGCATGAGCGTCACCTACAGGCTACATGTAACGAGAGAAGAAAACAATAAAAGTGTAATCTGACGAAATTGGTCACTTGATATATCGGACGTTTTTGTCATTGAACTCTTACGTAGTTAAGAATAATAATTATATTATGAGGGTTTTAAAGAGAGCTGAGGATAATAGAAATGGGTAATATAATGATGTTTCCATCAAGATTCTTGGATTGGATTGGCGATCTGATGATGACCAGAGTGGACATCAACTGGCCATTACCGGAATTCCAACATCCTTGCAAACTGTGGCGATTCGGAAATTCACTTGTCATTCCTCTGGTCGGAACCTTCGCCAAAGTAATGGCAGGTTCGTATAGACATCCCAAAAAGGATGCGTTTAATGCAGTATTACGTAATCATAAATTGTTTATTCATTCATTCTCTATCTTATTCCTTATTTAGAATGGTTGAACAACCTTCAGGTTTACAACAGAGAGACACTTTACGAAGCCGTGGATAACCGCCCTTCAAACGTACCGCTTATAACTGTCAGTAACCACAACTCGTGTCTCGACGAGCCGACCGTTTGGGGTGACTTTCTCTTCCTGTTCCTGTCGTAGCGAAGAGTCTGATCTATTATTCTAATTATGTGTTCGTTTGTAGGGACTTTAAAGTGGAGCCATTACTTTCAGCCGAGCAAAATGCGTTGGAGTATCGCTGCACACGATATCTGTTTTACGAAACGTTCTCATGCTCTCTTCTTTGGACTCGGTAAAGTTATTCCGGTCGTAAGAGGCGACGGTGTCTATCAGAAGGCGATCGATTTCTGTATCGACAGGCTCAACCAAGGAGATTGGCTTCACATTTTTCCAGAGGGAAAAGTCAACTTAACGAAGGAGTTCATGAGGATAAAATGGGGTTACGTTTTTTACTTTCTTTTTCTCTTTTCTTGTTTTAAACGGTATAGATCGTTTTATTGCAGGAGTTGGTCGCATCGTTTCCGAATGCAAAGTGTGTCCCATCGTCATACCCATGTGGCATGTCGGTGAGAACGACACTTAAAAGTTTGATTTTATATAATTGAATGATTGTTTACTTTCTTATTGTGTATGAAACAAAGGAATGGACAGTATTTTACCGAATGTGGAACCGTACAGACCGAAAACGGGAAAAGTAAGTTTTCTAAATAAAGACGGTTGGTTAATTGTTTGTTATTGAACGTTATGTTTACTAAAGTTATTTCCTTTTTGTGTTTCGCATTGATTAACTGTTTAAAAGAGAAATCAGACGATGTTCAGATACTTATTTAAGGTCTAATGTGAAAAAAAGAAAGTCAAAATGAATTTAGTTTTGAATATTTCCTACATTAAGGTATCCTTCTAGAAATAAGTAGTTTTCGTTACCTCTTTTTGCAGAAGCACGGGGTCTTGGGATCTAGTTTCATGTTGTAAGAACGAAAAAAAGTAACTCAAACCTTTGTATACGAGTGTATCCCCATATTGCGCGCCGAAAGATATAGTAGTTACGCTAAAACAGAACTTTCGATTCCAGAGTCTTCTATCTAAAAAATCTGAAAAAAACTATGTCTTTGAAATAATTGCTAATTGCACCAGTAAACAACTTGGTTTTTTCTTTTCTTTTCTTGCAACAAAAGAAAGTAACTCTTCTTATAGGCCATCCAATCGAATTAGCTGATGTTGTACAAAAACTTAGGAAAGAACGGAAAACAGATGTAAGATCTTAGTCGTGATGATGTTTGTTTTTTTCTGGAATGAAGAAAACTGAAATATATTGTTATTGGTTGTTCGTTTCGTAGGTAGAACAACGTAAAACTATCACCGATATTATTCAGGAAGAAATGAGGCTTCTGAAAGAGAATGCAGAGAAACTTCACTTCCGAATGTTACATCAGTCATAGCTTTAAAAAAAAAAGTCTGACTTAACATGAAGTATTTTATGCTCCAAAATATTAAGGATTTCAAAATTCTCAAATTATACATTTTTTTATTTTTCTGCTTTTTTTCCTCAAACATAAATTTACTGGCTGCCTTATTTGTTTCACTTGTAAAATAAAAGCAATTAATGAAAATTATCAATTTACAGTAAATATAATTTATAAGTTTATAATGGAGAAAGTGAATCTTTTTTCTCTAGAAATAAGAGATTGAACAATTATGAAATGAAACCATATGATGTCTCAAGTATCTTTCTATTTTTATACCTTTTTTTTGTTAAGATAAAATTTTAAGTTTCCTATTTTCTTTTCAATTTTGTTTACTAAATCGTAAAGTATGGGAAATTAATGTTTTTTCACGTTTTTATTGTTTTTTGTTTGCCCTAATCCATTGAAAAATCACTTAATTTTAAATAATTTTATGTATTGCACGATGGCAGAGCGAACTTGAGAGAGAATGGTAATTTTCTGACAGTTGGACTGTCAATAACTTAAACGTTTACGAATGTTATTTTAAAAAAAATATTTTTGTGTCATATTTATTATGAGTTAATGTAAAAAAATGGGGTGATGGCATTATTTGTTGAAAATCGGTAATATTTATCAGAATTGTTAAATAAAAGATAATTCATGTGAAACTGTGATTTTTATCATTTGCTTTCGTTTCTTATGACTCGTTATGAGCTATAGTCTTGCCGCACTAACTGAAAACTTGTGACGTCAGATGGGTTGACCAAATATTTAGGGTTGTGTCATTTTCTCTGATTGAAAAATGATGATAGCAATAATTCTCAACAATTTAAAACAAAGGGTTTCTTAAATTCTTTTGTAATTATCGCGTTTTATCAGACAAAATGACACAATCTTAGGTTTTTTTTATAAACCCCTCTGACGTCATGCATACAGTGAGGTGACTTACATAGGAAAAAAGTTCTATAACAACCGATTCACACGGAACACTTTGTGTCGCCACAAAGTAGCGCCACGTAGAGTTTGACACAGCTTGTTACAAATGGAAGTACACAGAAAACAATTTAATGCATGTTGTCAGAGATTTCCACTAGCACAGAATAAAACCTGATACAGAAGGAAAACCTGATCATTTTTCTGGGCGGTTTTTCTTCTGCGCATGTGCGGCCGCACCACTGACTTTCTTTGATGTTTCTCTTATTTTTGGGTGCCGCCATCTTGAAACTGGGTAATGGGTCTCCATAAGAAGCTGCGTCTACACGAGTTGATCAATGCACGTGAATTCATTCGACATGAACGCGAATTGAACGTCTAAACTCATAGTTGAACTCGGACACTCATCGTCACTGGTGGGGCGAGGGAAATGGTAACGTTGTCTCTGATGAACACTCCCTATGCAATGTCAAGTATGAACACTTTTTTGTGGCGACACAAAGTGTTCTGTGTGAAACGGGCCAATGTGACAATTCCTATTGGTTTTTTTTTTGTTTGACTTTCTGTAATGACTTTTTAGCATCGAGTTTTGGGCTATGGAACACGGCACTACTAAAGTCTTTCGAAGAACAACAATTTGTTAACGAAAATCTAAAAGGTTTTCGTTTGTGCACGCTGCAGAGCTAATTACTGTGGTGCAACTCTGTTATTAAACTTGTCATTCATTTGTGAACTATTATCTGATACATCCGACAATGATCTTACAGCCGATCCTAATTCATTCTGGTCGTTATTAATGCATTCTGCAATTGCACCGTCTTCCTTCTTTTCACATGGGTAAGGAATATAAAAATATTCACTGTCTTCATACAGTTGTTTTTCATGAACTGGACCATTAAAAAATGGGGCCCGCATTACTGCTCCTATAGTTTAGAAATAATTGAACGCTAGAAACGCATAATTACAATATGATTCTAACGTACCTGTAAGTGCGCCACCAATGAATGGAACAATAAAGCAAATAACGAGTGTGGCCACCTGATAGCCAGCCTGTTGTCCAGGGTTACGTCCTAAACCCGTAGCCAAATGTGGCCCAATCGCTTCCTGTATTCTTTTGTAATTCGATGAGTTATCATCATTTGGAATCATAGCCGGATAGATACTGTATAGCCTACATTTCAATCGTTAGAAATGATCGAAGTCTAGAGATTCGTTAATGGGCACACATTTACCCATAACCGTAATGCTCCTCTGCCGATATTCCAGCAACAATGGCTCCCGCAAACCCTCCAATCATTCCAACTAAGCCATGTAGACTTAGAACACCTACAGTGTCATGAATTTTGAGCCGATTCGTTATGAATGGCTTAGAATTATGAATTTTTACATCAGTAACTGATTGAAACTATTATAAAGCTGATACGTTCCTCAACATACTTGCACATAAGTGATGCCCATTGTTGTGGTTGTGGCACCAAAGATTCCCAAAAGCATTGCTCCACCAGGTCCAATCATGGTGTCAGCACAAGTGCCCACTGCCACACCTCCAGCCACAGTCGCATTTTGGACATGACGCTATAGTGAAATTGAGGATTTATTTTTGAAGATAAAAAAAAAAAATTAACTCATATTATAGTTTATTTAAAAACAATAAATAGTTGCTCTTCATTCACTTAACAAGGTCGAATTTGCCTTCTGAATCCATTAATGAGGACATGGCCAAAGTGGTCAAGCAAGACGAGAGCATAGCCACATAGACATTGATGAGAACACGTTGACGGTGACCACCATCAATTACAACACCTGAAGCCACAGCAGTTGGCCAAAACACCCAAAAAATCATTGTTCCTTTTATTTTTTTTTTTTTTTAAATACACGAATTTAACAAACAATTATGTATTATCGATAATAAGTTTTATATAGGCGTACCAATTAAGCATCTGAAAGCCGCTGTCCGATCTGGGCCACTTTTAGGATGGTCAAATAATTCTTTTTTGGATATTACAAGAGAAACGGCCACTCCAAAGAAGGCTCCAAATTCGTGATGTAACATTGAGCCACCCACATCTTTTGTCTACAAAAAACCACCACACATACACAAAAATTGTTTCTATAAACACACAATGACATCACGGGTGGTTAAATGTAATTGGGCCACAACCTGTAAGATGTTTTGAGCCAGCCATTCAATTGTAATACTCAGGGGAAGTTCAAAAAGGGCAAGGACCAACAATTGAATTGGATTCACTATGCCAACAATACAGCCCCAAGAAATCAGAACTACAGCCACAGATGAAACTCCTCCTAAAAGTCTACAAAACCCTCAAAAAAAAAACACCAAGAAGACACAAATTAAGCTATTTTTAAAGTGTAAAATTAAACTTCCTCGAACTCTGGTTACTTCATCTTTTGTGCGAAAAATGAAGGAAAAATTGAAAGTATTTTTAGAAACTAAAATGGTAGCCCAATTGCTTAAGGATCTTTGAAAATAAGCTTTTTATGCGAATTTTAAAATGACCAAACTTTAAGCAGACGATTAACTACATCAACATAAAAATACTATTGATTCAGTTACTTTTCTAGTTTCTAAAGGCATTTATAAATTTCTGGCTTACGCCATTGCCCTCCCGCCTTTCGGCTTTAGGCAACAAATACCCACTTTCTTGTTGCAGCCACCCCATGCCCCTACCCTAAGGCAGTTCCATTAAATTTATTTTGCTTGGCAGTACTACTTAAAAATATAAACAGAAAGAAATAAAAATCTCTGTTTAAATATAATTTTTATTTTAGAACAGATACCATATAAATATATTAATATAAAATTCTAAAAAAAAAAAAAAAAATTTTAATAAAAATAAATAAAAATATAAATTATATAAAATTGAATTAAAAAATGTAATATAAAATATAAAAAGAGGACGTACTCCCCTATAAAATTTCAAATTCAGATTCATCATAGTTAAAAACCGCCTCCTCTGCAAACTCTTTAAAACATGTGATAACTTCTGGACTCATCAGGAGGAAAACATCGCATGGCCAGTGACACACAAAGGCCCTCTGTAAATATCTACGAAGTTTACTCCTAGCCGAAGACCGTGTGCTATTTTCACACCTAAATATCACATGCTCCATAGTGTCCTCCTCTTTACCGCAAATACACAAGTTATCCGTTTTTATCTTGAATCTTGCGAGATACCTGTTAAAGCGACCATGCCCTGTAACCAAATGTACCATTTTGCCTGTTATTGATCCTGTCTACATCTGGACTTGGAAACAGATTGTAGACCTGACGACCAGTTATCGCACTATCCCACATTTGCTGCCATTTAGCTCTCTTATTAACCATTATTTTGGATGTAATAAACCCCTTTGGATATGGATATACATCATGCATATTTTTCAACGTGTTGGCCTTTGCTAGATGATCAACAACTTCATTCCATCTATGGCCTGCATGAGCTTTTATCCACATCACTCTTGGGTTACATCCTAGTCTATGAAGAGAGCCAAAATGTTGGTTTGCTTCAACAGCTAGGGGATAGTTTAGGTCGCCCTTGGTAGCAACCTGCAGAACTGAAAAAGCAGTTGTAGACATTGCGAGTTTGCCTCGCGAGGCAGTTTCGCGAATCAAATCTCGCATGTTCTAGACTATTCCTCGCCCCTGAGTCTCCGCCCCACTTGCCTCGCTTGGCTGCCTCACTCCCCATCCGCGCACTAGTCGGTAAACACACTGCATCAAAGACGTTTCGCGGTCGAAACTCGCGGCGTGTAGACCGAAAATGAACCAGGCCGAGGCAATCAGACTCATCGAAGTTTACAGTAATTACCGATTATTGTATAACCCCTTCGCGAAACACATTTTGGATCGCCTCGCGCCTGACTCGCGAGGGATACTCGCTATTGCAATTCGCGAGGAAAAACTCGTAATGTCTACAACCGCCTTAAAACACTTTCAATTTTTCCTTAGTGGTTGACTCCTAAAATGAAAAATAACCAAGATTCAAAAATCAGTTGTTTCTAAAAAACATCTTAAAGAATAAAACTACCTGACGAAATAAGACACCCATTGATCTATTAAGAGGCAGTGTACTTTCTTTTATTTTGCCAAAAATGAACACTAAAACACATGTTTATTTGGTTTTAAACAGTAGAATGAACTGCATAATTTAGATATAGCTGAAACTCCTATTTTATACCGAGAACAATTTTTTTCTTCTATTGTTTTACTCCCCTGAAAAAAGGCAATCACTCAAAACCTCAAACGAAAAAAAAAAAAAATTTTCATCCAATGACTCAATAAATCTAATTAATTCACAATGATTACTTTATTATGTAAAGAATAACATTGTTTGATTACTAAACGAACACGCAAAAAGAACTTTTATTCCTAATTAATGAAGGTCATAAAACGGATTAATCCAAAAAAAAAAAAAAAACAACCAGAGAACAGAATAATTTTCTCACCCTAACAGATCAATCCGAATTGGATTATAATCAGTTGTCAAAATGAATCCACGACAAAGAATTGCCCACTGGACACCAATGGCCGTCACCAACATACTTCCGACCAGAGACGAGAGATTGTGTCGCGCCAAATAACAATAGCAAAAACCAAATGCAGAAATCACCATGAAACAAGTGTCCTGAAACACTGAAATACAATTCACACCATTTATTATATGTAATAATACGAAACATGGTCCATTTTAACACGTAAAAAAATAGTTTACTTGATGCGTGTGTTGAGACCACATCAAAAACTTTAACCGAAGATCCTTGTAGGTTTTCGGACTTTCCATCATCAGAATTGGAACCCATCCCAATAAACGATGTTTTTAATTGGTCGTCATAATCGACACAAACAAAAAACAGCACAACAAAAATAACCTGCACTAAAAGTGCCATTAAACCAAATTTTCTAGAGTTTTGTCTATCACTGGCCATTTTAATATTCAGACAATTATTTTAGTCACTTGTTCCACTTGTCAGTTGCAAGGGACTTAAATTTTTTGTGCTGATTTTGCTCTGTTTTGCTAAAACAGAAGCAACAAGAGACTAGAAAGAAACGTTATGAAAAGAAATTCATAATCCGTCTTGTTATATATATATTATAATATATAATATGCAAATTAGGGTGTTCATCACTCACAACTCCCTCCACATAGTTAGAAAATTGCCTACATTTATCATTTTCTTTTCTTTTTTTTTTTTGGTTTTGCGTGTGTGAATCTTTCGATTGGAGGAGTTTGCGTGATCAGATTTTCAAAGTGTGACACTGTATAAAAGTCATGTCACACTCAATGTAGGCAAAAGTATTTTCCTCAAGAATGATCTTCTCACACAAAAGTCATCCTGTAAATAATTAGAAATGCCATAATAGCACTGAACATAAATAATGATGTGAATTTGAGTTATTGTCACATCTTTTTGTCGGCCTTCGAAGTTTTTTTTTGTTTCTCCTAATGTAATATGTTCGAAAAAAAATAAATAAAAGGAGAACAAAAAAAAAAACAATTGTGTGGGAATGTCAGCTTCTGTTTTCTTGAATTTCTATATGAACATCTAACTGTAATTATCATTAATTAAAATCGTTGACATTCATTGCATCCCCATTCATTCATTGTTAATGCGAATGACAAACGTTGAAATCGATCAGTTACCAACAACAATAAATCCAATTTTGAATCTTGTCAAAAAATATTTTTAAAAAATTTATTCTTATCATTCAATATTTCAATCATATTTTTCTTTTTTTAAAAAAATCCGTTTTCTGGAATAATAATTATAAAAAAACAGCTTAATATTTTGATCAAACCAAAATTTAAAACTTTTTCTTCACTTTTTTTCTTTAAAGAAATAAAAAATCGATCATTTAAAACTTGGTTACGATTTCACTTCCGCCACTATCCACGACAAGCCCTCGATTGTCGATTCCTATTTCCGACCTCGTAGTTAGATCTAATCTATCTCTATACGGTTGCCTGAGTTCGTCTTCTTCGGGTAAATTAAAGTGTTGCACATCGCTGTAATACTCGTCCAAAGGCAATGGATCGAACACTTTTTGCCTCATAATGAAACCTACCAATAATAACAACAACAGGAAACAAATGTAAATGACACAACTCCAACAACATACAATAAATATATCAAAAAAGATTGAATTTGGTTTTTAAAATTTCTTCACCAGTGATGAGTCCACATGTTAAGGCAATGAGAAAGGTAGTGACCATAGCCATTAGTTGATACCAAGCTTGGATGGCCGAACTGCGTCCTAAGCCTGGTTCGACCTCCGGCCACACAGCCTGAATCTGAGCCAATTCGGTCGTGTTGCTCATTGGAGCCATCGCAGGAAACAAAGAATAAAGGCTAGAAAGTTGAACACATTAAAACGATATCGTGGAAACAATATTTTTTTTTCATTGATAAACATGTTGCAGCAAACAAGTTTCAAAAAAACTTTTTTTAAAAAAAAATATTTAACAAATTTTGAAACTAGAAGAGTAAAAGAAGGTGCAAAACGAATTGTTTAAATGATATAAATAAAATTTTATTAAATTATCAAGCTGTAATTAGAAATAATTTTTTTTAAAAAAATTCTTTCATTCTTGACATTTAACAGTGTCAAATCAAAGGTTTTCACCGTCGGTAACAAAAAAAAATCAATTTTTGTATACCTGGATCCGTACGTGTGCTGATCAGCCATGGATGCCGTAATGGCAGACACGATAACTCCAAAAACTGCCGGTGTTCCATGCAAAGTGTGAGAACCACAAGTATCCACAATGTTAAAACGTTTTGCCAACAATGGCTGTTAGAAAATAAAAGGAATTACAATTAAAACAAATATACCAAAATGATGACATTTTCTTTTATGGTAACATAATAAGCAGTTGAAATGACCTGAATGAAGACCCATGTGAAGACAGATGTCATTGCGGCTACGACACCAACAATGACTGCAGAATATAAACCCATCATCGTGTCAGCCGCTCCACTCATGGCCACAGCTCCGGCTAGTATCGCATTTTGAATATGAGACTGAAATTTAAAAAAAAAATATATATATATTCACAAAAATAAAACAAAACTTGTTCAAAACTTTCAACAACTTCAACATACGTTTGAAAACTTTCCCTGAGGATCGAGTAACGAGGAAAACACAATGCCGATGACTCCACTTCCAGTGAGTGCAAAATACGTGTTAAGTATGCAACGAACTCGAGTGGAGCCTGTAAAGATGGCACCCATGGCCGTGGGCCAAAAACTCCACAAAATTGTTGTACCTTCACCAATGAATTAATTAATAAAACAATCATAACCTCGATTGAGAAATCATTGATTGCATGCATGTCTATTGCAGTAAATTAGATTTAGGTTGAAGATCGAGAACAACATTAATATACAATGCAAAGATGAATTGCACCAGACAGAAATTGGTTAATGACAATACACATTAGACTTTCCATTATAAAAGAAATGAGGATGAAAATAAGTTTTAATATTATGTCTAGAGTAGAAAGAAAGCGCAATTTTTGAATGGATGAGGTTTCATATTTTTCGAGGACATTTGAAGTGTGTGGTTGTGCTTTTACCTGTTAGTCTCTTATTAATTTGCTAATCATGGAGTGTCCTCTAGTAAATAAGAAAGGTTATCTATAAAGGTCAGAAGAATTCCCTCTCTCTTTCTCTCAAGTATGCTGACACCATAAAAACAGCCTGAAGATATGTGTATATAGCCCCAGTAAAAGTTTTAAATTATAGAAGGAAAGTTTTGAAGAAAAATAAATCTTTGGAATGTGTGTGTCTTTAAGAATTGAATATACTGAGACAGACCTAAGTAAGCAAAGTTTTCAGCATAGGTAGTGGAGGCTCTTTTCTCGAGAAAAAGACCTTCACCCTTCCTGTGCAACATCTTGGACACTCCAAGACCAAAATAGGTCCCAAACATGTTGTAAATTAGGGCACCACCGGGATCATTCACCTATTTATACAAAACAATATATTCATCAGACTTAAGGTTAAAACAATGAACTTCAAAAGCTTAAACTGGTTTTTTTTTCTTTCTTTTTAATTTATGACATTTTCTTTTCTGAATAAAATTCATTGTCTCACCCTGAAGACATCTAGTAAAAGATAGTCATTGGCTGTCGCTGCTGGGATTTCCAACAAACTCATTACCAATATTTGCATTGGACTTGTTCTGCCCAAAACTACACCCCAAGATATCATAACAGCAGCAGCAAAGAATACAGTTATCACAAACCTAAACACAAAAATAAACATCAACAAAAGATGGTTTTGTAAAGAAAAAAAATTAAAATGGATTTTGTGGTTGAAATTATTTCATAACTTACACATCAGGGCTTGGTTTTATAGGCCCATCTAGTCTCAAGAGACCTCTGGTCAAAAAGGCCCACTGAAGACAAATACTCAATGTGAACATGCACATTGTGAATGTGGTCATGTTGTGGTTACGAATAGCCATGAAGAGAAGGGTCAAGCCGGTCACTATGAAGAACTGAGCGTCCTGATATGCTAATTCAAAATATTCAGATAAGGTGATATAATTCTAATGATTTTTTTATGTGTTATTGTGGCTAACGTGTATAAAAAAATGTTAACTTTTTTTGGAAAGCAACATTTTTAAGCTAAAAACTAGAATAGTACACACTTGTGCTAACAAGTATTTTCATAATGATATCTTTAAAAATAAAACTTTTTATGGCAGATTAAAAATGATCCTAATCTCCATAAACGTTTAGTGAAAATGGTCTTCAAATTTCAGTAAAATTTAATTTAAAACATACCATCATCATGAAAACATGGTCATCAGTATCATCACATCCACAAAATAGGACCTAATTCTAGTTTCTAACAAACTTTGACTTTCAAATGTAAGTTGCACACAAAAGTTCATTTCGATTCTTGTTATCAGAGAATCATTGACTAAACTATTTTGCCAAATTTACATGTGGCAAGAAATGGACAAGCATTTTAACTTACGTGGACCAAAGACATTGATTGGTTCATCTTTGGTCTCAAATGCTGAACAATCAATCACTTCTTCCGCAATTTGTGATGTTTTTTTCGAAAAAATGGTAAAATTGTGCGAGAATCCAAGACTAAATGGTGTTGGAGTTGGTGGTGACGGTGATGTTGTGGTGGTGGTGGTGGTGGTGGCCAAAGCAGCTGCTGCTGAAATTTTTGCTAAATCGCACTTATATCTCAAAGTAGAATTTCCATCATCCGGATAATCCGAATATTGACCAAGTAAAACGAGAAATAAAATTTGCACAACGATGGCACTCAATGGAAATTTCAATCTTTGTTTTAAAAATCCATTTTCACTTTTCGACTCAGAGTCGTTACGAACAGAATCTGCATCATTCATCTTATTATTATCACTCATATTGAGCACAGAACTTGAAGTATTTGCATTATTTGCCTTTCCAATACGAAGTGTAGGAACGTTGTTCATGTCATCCATGATATGATAAAATATGAAGAGAGAATAAAATATCTAGTACACTTTTAACGTCTGTTTCAATACAAATTGTTTCCTTATGGAAACCTCTACACATTCAGGTGTTAATCTAGTGAGTGGTTCCACCTCATGTGGTGATCAGTACAACAACTACAAAAACTACTGTACTGAAATACAGTTCAGGAAAGAATTATTTTTTTGAGAGAGAGAGAGGCCCCTTAGGACATAAATGCTTTCACTATCTCTCCCTCTATCTACCTTTTACCTTTAAAAAGTGACAGGTGTAAGTAACCCTTTGATAAATTTGACTTAAGTTATCATACAATATCATTGCATTTGGAATCAAATTAACACATGTTTCTCTATGCAAGTTTCACTAATTTCTGAAAATTTTATTCAATTGTGTACCAAATATAAATGCGCTAAAGTTTTCTATTCAGACCCACATTTTTTTAGTACATGACTGTTTTTTTTATCCTTTAAAGATTGAAAATAAAATATATAAAAAAAAATCGCCAAGGACACGAATTAAGTTCAAAACAGTAGAAAAAAAAGGGAAATTGTTCAAAAAGAAAATTCATATTATTTTATTTCAACCAAGGATAAATTCTTGACAAATAGAATTTTACATATTTTAATTCCGTAACTAATTAAGACGCATCACGCGTGACTTTACGAGTCTATAATTCACATTATTCATATGAAATCATAAAGACAGCAAGTCAGACCAGAAGTCTGTTATTATTTAAAATATATCATAAGATTCGCATTTTCACTGCAAAACTACTTGCCCTAACAAATGGCCGGCCTCACTTTTTAGGCCTATAAGAATTATGTCGTCATTATTATTATAATATGTCTGTATTTTCACAATTTTCATAATATTTGAATTTTATAAACTTCAAATAAAAAATATGTGAAATAAAAAATTACAATTTCACAATTGACTGTCAAATTGTAGGGCCTACTAGTAAAAAAAATGTTAAAACTATTTTCAAATTTGTCGTCTCATATATAATTACTATTAATTATTTAATAACCTAATCAAATTAAAAATTAGTTCAGGGGTAGTCCACTGCTGAAGTGATTTATTATTGTTAAACGTGAGCTACTAGTAATGAAATTTTGAACTTAATTAACCAATCAAGGAGAAGAAAAGGGGGAGAGAGAAAGAGAGAAAGAGGGAGAGAGAAAGAGAAAGAGAAAGAGAGAGAGAGAGAGAGAGAGAGAGAGAGAGAGAGAGAGAGAGAGAGAGAGAGGACAAATCAAAATCTTAATTGCCTGGATTAACTAATGGTTCAATGAACAACTAGTTCAATTCATTGAATCAATTGTTTGAACTAAACAATCAATCCTGAAGCAAAATACTTAACCAAAATCAATTGAAAAATTAGTAATAAATAGTTAGTATATTTTTAGTTTTTAAATATAAATAAATTTTCTTGTTTACGATGGATAATGAAACACAAGCTTACATCACTAATATACGCTCATCCAATCAATTGACCGTTAATAATAGTAATTAAAATTTAATTCCATGAGTCAATCATGACATTATAACAGTCATTATATAGGACAATTAAATAAGTGTCCTTGATTTATAAGGGAGGCCTATACGGTATTTAGTATGTGTGGCCCAGAAATTGAGATATAACAAAGACAAAAAAAAATGACATCCCGGAAAGTAGAACAAAAACCATCTAATAATGATAATTATAATTTTATTTACATATACAGCAAATATATTTCTTATGGGAGGACGTATCATGAATATCTAGGTGAATTTCTAGTAGGAAGAAGAAAAAAAAGTTATTAAAATTGTGGTTTTTTCCACTAAATAAGACATTGTTCATTTTTTTTTCCGCTTTTCAACATAAAGAAATAAGAATAAGAAAATTTAACAAAAAAATAACACATCAGGCGGTATATGCACGCACTTCTGTAGTATTTTCACTGCAATAAAAGTAATGCATACAAGAAAAACAAAACAAATATATAACAATTCTATTTACTGTGTTAATGTTGGTTTAGTAAACAAATATTATGGTGACATACTGATATGTAAACTCTATAATAAATCTAATAACAATGTAACGTCCAATTAACAACAACATTATCATTCCCCAACCCCATAGACAAAAGAATATTGTCTTTCTTACAACCTAGTTTGTGACAAAATAAATTCAAAACGACAGAATGGACCATATTTAAACATAAAATACCTAAAAGAACTAAATCGCACATTAAAAAGCTAAATTTACCTATAATAGGCCCAAATTTAAGAAGAAAACATGGCACTTGAATTTTACACAGAAAACCTCTTTTAAAAAGTATCCCTATTTGTAACCCTATTTAGAGGGTTCAAGTTGAAGTTTACTCTTATGTCCAATGTAATGTCTACTACAGTGATTCCCAAAGGATGTGCCGTGAAATTTTGGATATTATATATTTAATTTTTATAGATGATTTGATAGATGATTTCAGGCAATTTTCTGTCCTATGACTCCTAAGTTATAAATTGTGACTGTCACTCGCACATCTTGGAAACAATTGGTCTACTAGAAAGTTGAATGGAAGTAAAAAGACTACACAATGACAAAGAATAGAATCATTTACAAAATGTGGTTTTATCAAATGTGATTGAGGACTGATTAAAACATTATTTGTACATTTTTAGGCACACTGATTATTTTTTTTTAACAATTTCTCGAATGAATCACTAAATGAACAGATTTATTAAAAAAAAAATCTAATGAAAAAATACTTAAAAATATTATTCGTATTTGGACAATGTAGTCCAATAGCAACACAAGAAATACAGTGTCAAAATAACCTGTTAACACATACCATAAAAATCTCACCATACATGTAGAAATGTTACTTATTAGAAATGATTGCGGATCGTAACATATACTCGGTATTATCACAATTAAAATCGGTAAACATAAATGGCTGACAACAACAATTACTTTTTTGTTTGTTTCTAAAAATGTTAAACAATCGAAATGAAGATGTCATTCAGTTGAAACAAAAATTTTACAAAACTCGGTACCTATGGGCAGGCCTATATATTATAATTTAGTAAAATAAAAAAACAAAAACAAATTGGAAGTAAATGAAATGTGACGTTGTTCGACTAGCACAGTGCAACAATTTCGTTCATTAATTTCCAATCGTTGCATTGCCACAACACACATGAAATATCACTTCACTACAGTGTAAAATATATATAATACATCGTAACGTACTTTTATGAAGGGTGCAGTCGGAAACTAAAGAAATGACAAAATATCATCTGGAAACAACCTGGGGAGGGGCGAGAGTCAATAAAGAAAACGTGTCCTCTTCTCAAGAAAGCAATCATCTACATGTAATTCACAATAATTGTGACTAGAGAAGATTCAATTGAATATGGAAACCTTCAGTGTGAAAGTGAAACTGTAAAGAATATATTTATGAAGACGTCATGATGGAACAGTGGTCTCCTCATTAGAGACTTTCTATAACTTCATTTTTGAGAGTAAAGCATAAAAGCAAGCACATCCGGAAATACATTTTAAAAAAACAAAACAAAGAAATTACTAGAAGGTATTTTTAAAGCATTAAGAAATAGTCTTTAGTTTCCGATTACACCCTATATTTTATATTTTTAATGTTGGTTACTTTTGGTTAGAAAAAATACTAATCTATTCCATGAATTTGTTTTCTCCATATTATAAGATGCAGTGACAATTTTTTTAGAAACAATTAAAGAACAAAAAATAAACTTTGTTATTAACTTTTAAAAAAATTCAACAATCTTCTATTCAAATCTATTTTGTACTTTTCTAAACAAACGTACGTATATATTAAAATAAACTTACTTGCAGGTTTCTATCTAAAGAGACTTACTTGTTCGTTCAAATTCAGAGTTTATTGTCGTCGACAGGTCCAATACGGGTTCCCATATTAAACGAACTCCTTCCATTGTAATGTCTACCAGCTTGAATGTAACTCGGTTCTGGGCTCGAAATGAGTTCCTCCTCGTCATCGGGAACTTCCCAGTAATCGGTGTCGTCATACAGTTGGTTTTCTCTCGGTGGATCGAATATCGAAAGACGCATAATCAGTCCTTTGTATAAACAACGCCTCAGTTATTATATAAAGAAAAATTGCATGCTTTACTAAGAATTAAACAGACCTGTGACAAGTCCTCCTCCGATCGCAATTCCTAATGTTGTGCCTAGTGCAATCATTTGAAATCCGGCTTGCATAGATGCCGTCCTTCCTAAACCGGCTTTAATGTCGATCAGACCAGCACGGACAAAGCTCAGTTCGACAGAATTCAACGGAGGCGCCATTGCAGGATACTGTAGGTACAGCCTGAATAAATACAAGAGTATAAGAATCGACGTCAAAACTATGTTAAGAGTGATTCTTACCCTAATCCGTATAAACTTTCAGAAGCCATTCCAGCCATCACCGCTCCAACAATTCCTCCAAAAATTCCAATCATTCCATGAAGGTTATGAACACCACAAGTGTCATGAATCCTCAAACGCCGTGCCAAAAACGGCTGAGGATATAATATTGATAAAAGGGTTTTATCAGCACCAGGAAGCTAAAGTTTGTCGAGTGCAAACAACTCACAGTCAAGTACTTGAAACCCAAAGTACAGATTAAGGCAGCGATCGATCCGACGAGAAGAGCTGCAAACGGCCCCATCATAGTGTCGCATGCTGTTCCAACTGCAACACCACCTGCTAGTGTGGCGTTCTGAACATGAACCTGCATATATACACACGAATGAAGGAGACATAAAGCAAACTAAACTGGTTCTTAAGGTACCATGTTAAAGCGGCCCTTTTCTGTCACCCATGCTGAAATAGCAAATGTCATTACGCAACATGATGCCAACGACAAGTAAGTGTTTATTATAGCACGGTGACGATCGTCTCCAGAAGTGAGAGCCGCATTAAAGCTCGGCCAAAATAGCCACAAGAAGACAGTTCCTTGACAAAATTATTGAAAACAAGTATTGTTTTATAATGAGCAAAGTTGTAATATAAGATAAATAAAATATACATTGTGTTTTTTTAAAAAAATTAAATGTTTTAGAAACTAGAAGAGTAATTGGGTATTTTCCAGTACTGGGACAAATTATTCTCAAAGTAATTAATTGTAATTATTTATTGTATCTGTGAAAATCGAATTAATTACAGTTACTAAATTTTTAATATAAATTAATCACAATTAATGATTTTCTCAAAACACTTCAATTATTATCCAATTACATATCAGATAATGAAGTGTGTTACATCATCAAATGTAAAAAAAAACATCAAAAAGAACAATTATAAAACCGAATATAGAAAGTGACGATCAACAATCAGGAATAGCTCTGAGTAGTTTAAAAAAAATGGTTTAGAATACAAAAAAAATGTAATTTTAAAAGTAATTACATTTTTCATTAGAAAAGGTAATTAATTACTATTACAAATTTCAAAGTTTCAAAAGTAATTTAATTGAAAGTAATTGATTATATTTAGCAAATTACTTCCTTACACCTAGTAGACACCTGATAATTTAAATGCATTTAAATAATAAACGTATTCTACAGAGCCCTGTAAAGGGCAAACAAACAATATGTCGAATTCAATTTATTCAGTTAATAATCTCAAAATATTGAGTTAATACTTAAATATAATATATAAACTATTGATTCAGTATTTCAATTTTAAAATATCAATAATAAAGTCAAATTTTTATTTGGTTCATATGTCCTTAACTGGATTCCGTATAATTTACCTAAACACATTTAATTTGAATTAATTTAACTCATGTGTGTACAAGTCGCATCTAAATTCAGGATAAATCTAAAAATACCGTACATTTCAAATTTGCTGTTTTTTTTAAAGTGCCATTAGGAGTTCTTTTTTAAATAAATCAAATCTTCTCAATGGATTTGTTTACTCTTCTATTTTCTAAAACATTTTCAATTTTTTTTTCTTAAAAGTTGTTTTCAAAATAAAGATTAATCAAGAGTTCTTACTGAGGTGTAAAATAAATTCCCAACCTCTATTTCTATATAGTAAATTACCTATCATTGCAAACACATCCGAGTGGTATTGCGATCCTTCTTTGGAAGAATCACGATGATCTTTACGATACAACGCCATGGCGGCAGCCAATCCAAAATAAGCGGCAAATATATGACAGATCATCGAAGCTCCAGGATCATTCGCCTAGATAAAAAAAATATGAGATTATATTTAGGATTACGGGAGATGCCTGTGAATGTTTCTTTCTAAAAACCTTGTAAACATTTAGAGTTAACCATTCGTTGGTAGCATAAAGTGGTATTTCAATAAGTACCATTACCAACATTTGCAAAGGGCTCGTTTTACCCAATAGAACTCCCCAGGATATAAGAGCACATGCTGCAGCCACATCGGCAGTCAGCAATCTACACAAAAATGACAAAAAAAAAATCTCTTCTATTCATCTTTGATTGTTATTGATTTTATATCGTAAGGTTTTGACAATGCTGCAATTGGATTTTTGACCCACTGTCACAGGCCTTATTGAGTGCTTGCGTGTTAATTTTTCAAATTCAAATAAATATTATAATAAAAATTTACTTTTCTACGCTGATTTTGATGCGTCCATTAACACTTGCAAAAAATCCTTCACATAAAATTGCCCACTGTACCACAACCGCACCAAGAAACAAGTTCAATCCTACGGCACTGTATCCATATTTCTTAAGAAATGTAAACAGAAACCCGAGACCAATGAAGACCATGACGTTGACATCTTGGAACACTACACATTAAGAAATAATTAAAAAAAAGCATGTATATTACATTAGTATTTTTATAAGCGCGTAATGTATATTATCAAGAAGTTTTAATTACTCTGTAAAAAAGATATTTAATAAAATGTGTACTTTTAAGTACCAAGTTGCAACTTTTAACAACCTTTTTTTAATTTTTCTAGTACCCTTTTTGTCATTCTATGAGAGAAAAAAAAACTATTCTCTTAACAAAATAATGGAAAAGTAAATTGTAAGGGATCGGATTTTTATGCAATATAAAGCAACTGCAATTATGCTTTTTCTAATCAAAAAGGCTGGTTAAGAGCTAGGATGTCTGGTTAACATGAATTGTCAACTCTAGAGTGCCAGCCGCTAACCAGTGTTTTTGATTTAAAAAAAACTTTAAAAAAAACGGGATTCTTACTTCACAATTGGCCCTCGGGTTGATATTGCATAAAAATCCAAGCCCTAGTCATTTGTAAATGTTGTATATGGGCATACGTCCGAATTTCAAAAATGTACATTTCAAATTAATACATATGTAAAATTGGTTGAGCTACAATAAAAAATAAATTGATATACATGTACAAATAATAAACTATTTTGTGAATTGCGTGTACAACATTCTATATTTGTAACACCAAAGTGATCACGAAGTGACTTCAGATTCAAAATTGTTTTTTCTACTATTTAGAAAAAATTCCAAAGCAATCTAAAAAAAAAACAAATTATGCAAATCTATAAGGACACTGAACCTGAAAATACTCTTCAATAAACTATATACAGTCAGACTCACTAGGATACAAATGTTGTACAATGTCCACAGATTCATCGTCAAATTCTTCAATTCCAGGAGTTGCATTCGAGACTGTGTAATTGATTGGTTTAGCAATTTCATCATAATCCGCCAAAGTGCCAAAAATAACTAAAAACATGATTTCGGAAGCAATGGCAGCAACTGTAAATTTATGACATTTCTTAGGAGTTTCAGGTTCCGTCATTTTTTGGTTCTGTTTGTTTGCAAAAGAAAATTCCTCTCAATCTCGATCAAGTTCTTATACAATTTGTGACAGGACTTCTTTGTGTCAGTATGCACTACTGTATGTCAGTGAGTGACAAAACCAAATGAATAATACTTTAGTTGTTATTGATATATTAGAAAAATCAATCGTGCAAGTTTCACATCCTCATCAGACAAATTTTTCATCTGGGGTTGTTGCGTGACAAGTGTTTAAAACATTAACATACATAATCCTTATGTGACTATTTCCCCAAAGACATATATTATTTATATAATCTACTTTGAATAATGATAGGCGCCAAAAAAAAAACAATCATTCAATAGGCCTATCTCCACGTTATTTACATTAATGCTACTTTGCCATAGTCACAAGTTGGTGGCATCTTAATACTAAATAATTATCATAATTATTTTTCATTTTAGGATGGAACCAGTCAGCTTATGTTTTGACCGAGACACTTGAAGTTATACTAGCATAATAAAGTCGCACATATTGGTCATATTTGCACCACTGCCAACATTATAAACATATATAACTTCAAATTAATAAAATGTGATTTTTTAATGGTTAACAATTAAAAGGTTTCAACAATTTGGCTTTCATAAGTAAGTCTGTCAAATCGGAGTCTAGTTTGCGACATTCTGTGTCGAAAGGCTTCAGTGGACTTTTCAACATTACCAGGACTGGAATTATAGTTTTCAAGAAACACCCCAGTCATTGCAAAAATGTCGACACCAGACCAACATGGGCAATCATCCAATCACATTATTATCGAATTTGTCTTAAAAAAATAATTTTTTTAATTTTTTCTATTTAGACCAATTTTATAGGCCTATACAAGTTTATTAAAATTGCCAGTCTATTATTGTAGGGCAATCATCCAATTGGCAGTGAAAACCAGTCTTCTTCCTTTGAAATTATTATCTGTCTAATGTAAAACACTTAATTTAAAAAAAAAATGCAACAACTCAAAACTGCCAAACACATTATTGCTAAACATTATTTGAGTGTTCTTATAGGAGCTAATTGTTAAAAGTGATAAAGTACAAAAAATGATTCATTTTCGCCTATTGTTGCAAACAATAGTGCAAATTTACAATTATGTATACATAGTACATGCGAGAGTCTCGTGATCCTTGATTTCTTCACCTGCTGTTAAATTGCTTTATCTTTGCTATGGTAACTATTATATATTTAGCCATTTGCTATTTATAACTTTACAACAACCACCACCTTCTATGAACATTTATATAGAATTATTACTATTATGATAAGTTATTAAGATTTCAATGGCCAAGTTTGTCCTCGATATTCAACATGTGTTTCGAACGTATTATTATTATTACCTCGTATTTCTTTTAAAATATATTTTAGGCTAGTGACACACTAATTGGAGAAAAAAGCTGAAGTTATGTACAAAAATGTTGACAGCATTTTTGTGAAAGTTTAGCTTTGGGCTGTTAAGAGAAAACAACACCACCACCACCACCAACAGCAGGAAGAGAATAAAATGAAGGGGGTCAGAGAAGGAGTTGAAACCAGCAATAACCAAAGAAGTAGCCAAAAATCCATTGCAATACAAAATTAAAAAGCACGAAAGAAGGCGAGAGAAGAGAGGGAGAGAGAGAGAGAGAGAGGCTTAAACTGGGAAGAAGGAGAAACCTATAATATTTATTAACACAAATAATAACAATTTAAACGAAATTGGGAAGGAAGCCAAATTGTAAATAGATCTGAATCAAAGATTAAACGCGCAACATAAATGGAAGAGTTTAAAGTTCTATTTCATTTCTAAAAAAAAAACATCAGATTTTACTTTACCATATTGAAATTTATAGATGGAGTTCTGACTCTGTTTCTTGCCTCCGTACAACGGATCCAAACCGTTTGCTGGATCCGCACCGTCCGACTCCCAACCATAATCGACAAACAAAGCAAAAAGAACTATTAGAATGATCTCTACAGAAAAAGCCACAAGTGGAAATGTCTTGAAACCCGGAATAGATGAATTCGTTGCTAAATCTGGCATGGCAATGGCATGGCCTTCACATCACCTACATCCACCATATCACCACCACCACTACTCAGCTGTCACTTTCACTACATGTATAGGTGACCCTTTGCTTCTTTTCTCACCACTGCTGCTGCTGCTGCTGATGATAATGATGATGATTCCTCCTTCTGTAAAGATGTTCTTCTTTTAGTTAATAATGTGTTACAGTTGTTTAAAGTCCATTTTGATTGTTGCAATGACGTTCACTAACTCTTGACTTTATGTAACAATCAATAAAAAATTAACCAGTCACATGGAAACGACGTCCACTCAAGTCATTAACTAACTACCACTCTTTTTTTCTTTTTCTTAAAGAGCTAGTTGCGTTTTAAAGGTTGAATAGCAGCACGTCAACCGACATTTAATCTATTCATATGTAATAAAAAGAAACAGGTTATTTTTTTTTAAGTTCACAACACAAAATAGTAATAAACAAAAACAAAATTTATAAACTAACCTAACTTTCAACTGTAAAAGCTGCTACAATCTGGTAAGTAACAGCAGAATCATTTTGCTTCTATTCAAACAAAGATTGTGGTCCGTTGCTTTTAGATTTTTACACAAAACAGAGAATACTTCTTTTCTTCCCAAATTTTCATTCACAATTTAAACCATATAAGGCCTGATATATTATATTGACATTATAAATTATATACGTGTCAGATTCAAAAAAGCAAAGTAAGTCACAGTTTAGAATTACTTTTCTTCAGAATTTGATATTCATTTATAAAAGTGGCGTTTATAAAGTTCCTTTTTTTTGGTCACTCCAGTTCTGACTAACACAATTTCCTTTGTTATCGTTTAGATTTTAAAAATAGTTTTTTTTACTTTACAATTATTTCGTGTCAACTGTATTATATAAAAATTCTACAAATGGTTTTTTTTTACTAATACAGGATGTCGAAAAATGCTTTTTTTTGTTATAAATGGTCATATTTGGTATCGATTTTTAATGCTAATACTGTATATATCACCTTGCTAAATTGTCCTCGACAGAACGAGTTCTCATACATCATTACAAGACAAGGTGTAACATTAATTTTATTACGATACTCTTCAAAGATAAATTGATGTTCATGGGGCCAGTTCTCACTAAAACAATTATTTACTAAGGACTCCATTAATTCGCATTTTATAAAACATATTTAAAGGAATAAATACCCGTCTGAGATGTTATTATATTAGATATTTGATTAGTGACCGCCGTCTTTTTCTGTGACTTTTTTTCTTGAATGACATGTTCAATAATATTAGAATAGATACTAAACGTAACATAGGTCTTGCCAGAAAAGAAACTATTACGACGTATGTATAGGTTGTGTATCAATTATTTACTTCTGTAATTTGTTTTCCCTCTTTTCTCAATTACTAAGGCGTCAACAACATTAAGATGGTTTATGAACGGCTGAGTTTCAAACTCTAATCATTCTGTCTTTCAGGAGCAAAATTACGAGAAACTGAAAAGTGTTTTAGAAACTAGAAGGGTTGCTCAATCACTGAGGGTATTTTCATGTTGATATCTTTTTCTAGACAAAAATATCGTAAGCTTAAAGTTGGGTCATTTTAAAACTCACATAAAAAGCTTATTTTGAAAGACATCAACATGAAAATACCCTTAAATGGTTGAGCTACCATTCTAGTTTCTAAAACATACTCCAATTCATCTTTGTTTCGCACCAGATGAAACAGAATAATCAATGTTCGAGAGACATATATCTATACATTAAAACCACCTTGATGAATTTTCTTTACTTGCAAGGCTCATAATAACATTGGTCGGCCATTTAAAACTAATTAATGTATATTTTATTTTTTCTCAGAACAACTTGTATATTAAAACTTTTATTATATTATTTTTTTTAATATTAACATTTACATCAAAAATTTCAATTCACAAGATTACGATAATTATTAGGTTTTTTTGGTAAGGCAAGAAGGTTAGTTAGCATCTTGACACATTTCTGAATATTTTATCTTTCTGTGTGTCGTAGCATTCGCTATTATCGATCGAGTGAACTTCTTGGTTCCATCTTTATAAATTCACCAACAAAAATTATCCCCCATCAGCTGTGTTCTTTGTTATCTACAGTTTTCGTTTTACTCTGCAACCAACTGTCAATTAGCTCTTTCAACTCTACGTTTAACTTCACCATGTCCATAGTCAAAGGGCTTCGGTTGAATGGATCCGATTGGTCGCTGAAAGAAATATGAAAAGCATTTGTCAAAATACTTAAAAGATATCTCTCATGTGAACCAGAAGATCACCTGAGCAAATGTCTCGCAATTGTCGATCTGTCGACAGTCACGTTGGAAGACGGCAATGTGACCGGATCGCGCATCAGAGTACCCATAATGGGATCTAAAAACTCGTCCGGAGCATCGACGAGAGCTTCCTCCTTAATACGCAACTGTTTTGCTTCCTCCTAAATAGATCATCAAACATTAAAAACACAGCAGAACCTATGAATCATACAAACATACCTTGATTTTCACAGCCACGGACTGAAAAGGCGGTACGAGAGAAGCCTGGCCGATCTTACAGAGGATGTCCTCTGCTTTGACGAACAATTCTGCAGAATACGATCTTCCATCTAGCGCGACAGCCTGACAAAACGCAATACTTTCTCCAAGATTGATATAAATATGACAAATTCCCGTAACGATATCCTGAGGTCGGAATTCGTATTCGTCCATATCGCGAACTTTCAACGTTCGATTCTTCGGACCAACCTGACCCCCAAAAATAATATAGAAGAAAACGTTCAGAATAAATTTCACCGCACTTTACAAATTCAATTCACCAGATGTAAAAGGAAGTAATTTAACATTGCAGCAATACGTTCGGCCATCATTGGATGGACGAAGATGGAGGTGACGTGACTAGTGATGAGACGTAAAGTGTGAATCGTCTGTTTTCCCATGACGTTGTGGAATCGAGCCAACATTCCAGTGTGACGGAAATTCGATTCCGACTCCTGTCGTTGTTCGGAAGACAGTTGTCGGAATTCGTCTGTATCGCGACGGCGCTGATGTTCTCTCAGACTGCTCATGTGCTACGAACGAAAGAATCCAATTTTCATATAAGTTAAAAGTAACTTCTTAAATGAGCAAAATATCTAGCTAATTAAAAGAGATATTAGAAGGCGTTGAAACCAGTCCTAGTTTCTTCAATCCGACTGAACTTAATTTGTGTTTTGTCTTTTTTCCCCTCCAATGTTAATTCCCATAGACAAAACCTAAATCTATCTGAACTTCTTTAATGCCAAAGATTAAAATCGCAAAAAAAAATTTTCCTGTTTCTCTCGGTTTTTTAACTTAAAAAAAGTTGAAAATACTATCATTTTTAAAGTATTATCATTGTGAACACTGTCTTCATATTTTCGTTCACTTTTCTAGTTTCAAACGAACGTCAAAAATGTTTCGTAACTAAATTCAACCTGGAATTATAATTGTTTTGCTGCAAAGAGAGAGATAGAGAGAGAGAGCTCTTAAAACGAAGTTAATAATACCATGAGTCCTTCATCTAAAAGATAAATCGCATCATTGATGAGCAGATTGATGAATCGAAGAAAAAGAGGCGGCTGAGAGCATTCTATTGCTTCTTCAGCCTCGATGGAAAGTTTCTGTAAACAAAAACGATCGAGATCGTTATAAAAACACTTTTCGTCAACAGAAATCCGATCGATAATTCACTTTGATGGCTTCACGATGAACGTCTAGTTCCCAGATGTAAGCGATCACTTCGTACATTGGCTTTCTATAGTTGAACTTCTGTTCGAAAGCAACGCTCTGTCCAGTCATTTCAATGCTTACGAAGACGCTGAGAAGAGTAGCAGCTAAGTGCGTAATGTGAGGGTGGCTACGAAACAACCTTTCTCTTTGATATCTAAAATATAAGAATCCATTGAACACAAGTTTTAAACTTAAGTTTCACATTCTAAAAAAAACTGACGTTCCAACGAGAGCAGCGGTAGGCGAAGATTCTTCGGGGTGTGGCATAAGACTTTCGAGCGCTTCGGCCAGTTTTGCTCGTAGATGCGGATTCTTCATTCTTTCGGGATTACCCATGAACGCGAGAATCATCGTCATGAAGTGATCTAATGATTCTCCGGCCATCTGTAAGTTCATTCTACAATATGAACACTTAAAGACGTGAACAGAAAAAAAAAGAAATATGAAGCACCTCAAGGGTACGTGGACTAAAGCGTCGAAGGAAAGCAACGAAATCGGCAACGTTGTCTACGATGAACTCCGGAACGCACGAAATCGACTTTGGCACTTTGTCGGGAAGAGGAAAAGAGACCTCCTGAAAAACGGTCGTGTCTTCCGTAATGGCAACATTGACCAGCCAAGTTGCTGTGGCCACGTAGAACGAGAGCATCATCTCCAACGTTTCAGGCTCCATCATGTGAGCTCTAGCACTCAAATACATCGTCGTTCCTATTGTGTTAGAAAGTCAATAAACGCATCTTGAAGTCAGGTTATTCTGAATTTCAGAAGTTTTTCTTAAAATAGCAATGTGCTTGACTTTCCCACATGTTTTTGAGATTATTTAGGGTTTTCAAGCAAACTTTTTTCACGAGTAACATTTTGAAAATTCCGGAAAAAAAGTGTTTTCGAAACTAAAATAGTCGATTAATTATTAAACATTTCGTGAAATATTGATACAAAAAACCTGAAAACGGATCATTTTCAAATCACTACCAAATTATTATTGTATTATTGTAAGAAATTATCATAAAAAAACCTTTCAGCATTAACTTCTACCATGTTAGTTTTGAAAACAATTTTAATTTTTTCAGAATATTGTTCCTGAAAAACCTTTGCTTGCCATTTTTGCATCAAAAATATCTATAAAAACCACCTTAATTTCTAAAGTTCTAATCACACTGTAGATGAATTCAAAATATAAAGACCTTTTTCTACAGCGTTTTTTATGTTTTGCATTGGTTCCGAAGTTGAACCGCCACTCTGCTGAACCATATCCGAATAAACCCTAACACAAAAAAGACAGTTGAAATAAAAATAATCTATCTTTGATAAATGATTTCACATATGTGCCTTTGAAGACGTCGCAGCTCAGTTATAAGTTTCGCCACACGTTCGTGCATGACGTGAAAACCCAACTGCAGACATCGATGCGTCATGAAGAAACATTCAGTCGAGAAACCGAACGAAGAAGACTGTGGCCTCTCCTCCCCCTCCTCAAGTGGAACGAGGCACGTCTCCTGTTCCATGCCTATGAACAAATCGAAAGTCATTGCCGTATAACAGTCGTTACCATTTGGTTGGATTTCACACCGATCATGTGAACGTCTTTGCACGACAAAGTAGCACAGTACTTCGGATCGACATGAGCCAACTTCGTTGAAAAGGGAGAAGAAAAGGGTTGACAAAGACGCAAGAGAACACTGCCAAGGTTAAGAAGAAAACCATCGGAAGCCTGCCCCAATCCTAGCATCCCATTCATATGCATATGCCATAATTTAGTTCGACCTGATAAGGTAAAACGAATGATAACAAAATCAAAGAGGAAAACGTTTTATTTTTAGATTAAAATAGTTTATAAACAGCTCATCTTCGAACTCTGGTTATTACAACTTTCAGAAGCAAAATTAAGACAAGTGTTTTAGAAACTAGAAAGGTAGCTTAATCACTTAAGGGTATCTTCAAGTTTAATATCTTGTCAATAAAAGTTTATTTTGAAAGATATCAGTGATCAAGCTGTTAGTGATCGAGCTACCCGTCTACTTTCTAAAATACTTTCTAGTTTCTCTTCATTTTGCACTTGAAAAACAGGCTTCTGGAACCGTTATTATGCAAACTACTCGCCTCACTAATTACCTGCTTTGGAATAGAGACACGATCCGATCCATGACAGAATGTCATGTCTTGCATCTGGAGAGAGGCGCAACATCGAATAAAGCAGACGATGGACCTCGGTCACGACACGATTTATCGGCTAAACAAATGATTAGCCAATGATATTACTACACTAATATAATAATATACTATTTGAAAAGTGTCGACAGACCGTCCAGAGGATCCGTTCCGTGCTTTCGTGTTCTGCTTGAGACGACCTAGAAGGATTCTCAAAGAACTCGTACGAACCCTGTTCGGTTTTGGGCAGCGGCGAAATTGAAAGGAGAGTACCAAGAAGTGTGGATTCGTAATCTCTACCAACCGTAGCAGTCTGTTCGGGCATACTGTGTGCAATGAAAGTCTAAAAGAAAACTTCTACTTAGTATATTTAACATCCATCTCAAAAGCCAAGTGAATATTTTAAGTTTTTAACCAGGGCAAGCGATCGAGATATAGCAAAAAACTGAAGGACGTCAATGGTGGCGACCACTTTCGGATCAATCAACGAACAACTCTTCAGATCGTCGGCAATTATATTCAAAACAGGTGTGAAAACGTCTCTAACGGCAACATCATTTTCTTTAAGGTGAGCCACTTCGATCAACTCCACTGTAGAGTTCAGAAATCCCATCAGACGGTGATCATCTTGCAATTAAAAGATTATAAATAACCAAGAAGCTTATTTATAGATTTAGAGAGGACTTGATTGCAACATCTAAATACCAGAATCTTTTATCAACTCTATGAGTTGTTTAAACGGTTCTTGTTCAGGAAGAATCTCTGGATGAGAAAGTGCCATTTGAGCATGAGTTACGATCACATTTTCACATTTCATGAGCACCAATTCATCCCCAGACTAAGAAAAAAAAAATACCAAAAAAAAACATTACAATCCACTGTAACGTAATTAAAATTACGAAGAATTAGAAGACAAAAACGTCATTTTATTGTAAAAGTAACAAAATAAAATGTCATTCATTCCAGTGGGATTTTTTAAAAAAAATTTAAATCATTAAGTTCAAACGGGTTAATTTTTGAAATAATTTTAAAATAAAACACTCAGAAGTGTAATAATACAAATAATATTTATATAATATCAAAATTCTTTTATATAAATAATAATTAATTAAATGATGACCATTTTAGTTTACGAATGAATAAATAAAGCAACCTCTTTCATATTTTATTCTGTAAGTAAATTTAATTTTGTTGATTTTACAGTTTCATTAAAATTTACTAATATGCTGGAAGTAAATTTTTTATTGAATTTTTAATTATAATATATGCATAATTGGCAATCTTAATTATGTGACTATGCAATTCGTGGTTTTTTCTTTACTATTTTTAAATATTAAAAGTTGTGAACTTTATCAATTAAAAATTTAAATACGAACTTTTTAACCAAAAAAATTATAAGTAATCCAAAATAGAACATTCTGTTTTTATTTTGTTAAATAATGACTTTTTTCATCGCTTCCTCTGGTAATAACGAATAGATTTACATTCGTGAGATCTCTGATAGACTTTAATCTACAATAAGACTGAAAGAGATAATGAAGAACTCGTGATTCCGTCGCCTCTTTCGACTTCTTGTCATTATATTTGTAAGGATCAATCAGATAAGAATTTAGATCGGACAACATGATCCGTTCGAAGACGGCCTGATCCAAACAATTAACATCCAACCAATTCTGATCAACATCAAGAAGAGAACCAAGATCCTCAAGAAAAACACAAGGAACCACGGGATCTGAAGTCAAACAAAAACGATTCCCATTTAACACTTTCTCTTTCTAAAGAGATGCTAAAAACTAAGTTACCCTTATTGAGGGTGATGAGGAAAACTCTTTCGAAAACATCGTTTGCATTCAACTGATGCCGAACGGTATTCTGTTCTTCTTTTCCTGCTGGTTGTTTCGCCGTGACATTCGAACTCAAGACGCTGTCATTCTCTTTACGAACATCTGTAAATTGTTGTGCTTCAGTTAGAGACGGAAATAGAGCCGCAAACGGGTTGCTACTCAATTGATCACTCATTTTTCTATAACCTATAACGAGAAGAAAACGTAAAAAAGTTCCTAATAGATTCATCAAAATCGTCTAAAAACAATCTTCTTTTCTCCTTGTAAAAATATTTACATCTAAATAAAAACCTTTTCAAGCGATATTTTCTTATTTATATGACTGGATTGACTGCTTGCGAAGATTCAAAACCTCTTGCCACCTTACAGTTCCCGCAAATGAATGAAACGAACAGAAAATGATCAAATTACTTCATGAAATCGACACGAAATACGAAGACGACGGCCGCCATATCTGTTTTATGACGTCACTATCGATATACATGCTTTATATCGATAAATACTTTATAAATCATAATCGATAGAATTTAGAATATGATGAAACCGGCCAAATTACAGTCAGTTAGAGATCGGGAAGAACTTCAGTTGGCTCCGCCCTTGTTGTGACGACCGGCAACTTCTAATTGGTTTGTTGTGAGGTTCCACGTTAAAAAGGGCGGAACATGTGACGGCAGATTACATAACTTACCAATCAGAAGTTGCGTTCGTCATAACAAGGGCGGAGCCAACTGAAGTTCTCCCCGATTTCTAACGGCCTGTGCCAAATGGGTATGGAAAGCGACAGCTTGTTACAGCGACAACTAAGCCTCTCCCTCCGACCCACCAAAATTCCCTCCAAATTTTTTTTTAATGTAGAGTCCATGTTCCGTTCCCCTATACTGTACATGGACTCTAGTAGTGATAATCTTCTAACATCGATTAAATCGATGACGAAATACTATGTTTATATTTATGATGGCATTACGTCGTAATTTTGAAGTAAAGTTTGGCTGCAAATGGGTGTATTAATATGGCGTCTCTAATTTAACACCTGTATTATATACAAATGCCATGTGCGTACACCTATTTCCTTATCCGTTGTGTTTGTGTATTTTTCTGAGCTTCAAAAACTTTTCATGTACCTGGGGAAGTTGATAACTTGATAAGGTAAAATGGCGAGACTTTTGGATTTTTATGCAAGGAGAATATGAATTGATTTCGTTTTGTTTATCTTTAAGTTTGTAAATTATTATGCAAGTGATGTTCATTATGTAACGACTTAAACAACGTTTATTATTCAACAAAAACAATCGAAATGTTACGATTTACGCGGTTTCAAACTTTCGTGCGAACTTACTCGTGTTCACATTTAATAATAGGCCTAATACTTAATGTCTGGTTTCTTCTGATTTGTATTCTCATTACAACAACGCCTGGTGGCCACAGGTAATATGAAAAACACACACACGATATGCTTCTACATAAGTTGTTGGATTGCATTTTCGAGAACTTTGTATTCTTCTATAAATTCTAACTAGAAAGTACTCAGGGGGGGGGGTCGTATTTGTAATGGTTGTTTTGTTTTTAACGAAAAACTAATGGTAAACTCAGTAACTTTTAAGATGAGCCCTTTCATGTAAAAGTGGATGACTTTAGCACTAATTGTGTCTAGAAGTAGTCATTAAGAAGACGACCTTCTGCGCTAACTTCTCTAATTTAAAGCGTTGCTATAAGGATTGGCTAGAATGCCTAGTTCTCACAACCTTCACGTAGCTCAGGCTAAGGACTTAGCCTATGTATAAGGGTTGTGAGAACACACACTAGATGGTGGTCAATGTCAAATGTTAGCTTTGGTTAGGTAGCCTTGGTTACCCATATGTAGCCTACACATTATTTAGTGTGAATGCAAAACAAAGTTAACTTGATTGTACGCCACCTGGTGGTCATAAATCTGAATAGAAAATGGCGTCATTCATTTTCTATTTCCATTGTTAGATGTTTCAGTCTATTTGTTAATTTATTAAAATAATTTCAAATTATCAATTGATCTTTATTTAATGATTATTTATTTCCATAAACTCTAAGTCATCAACCTACCTACAATTAAAATATGTTGCATTTAGTGTCTTCAATGAAGACTCATGCAATTCAGTTTTGTTAGTATGGACAATATCAGCCATTTTCCCTCCAATTATCTATATATTATGCAGGCTATACACAGCACAATGTCCACATATAATGGCCAGAGCCAAATTTGTAAAAATGAAATAAATATGCTGTAGTGAGCGCCCCTTTAGGCAGGTCACAAAACCCATATGTAGCTGCTCACATGTGAACACAGTCATTTAGCCAAGGCTATTTTAGCCCAAGCTACATGAAGGTTGTGAGAACTAGGCATTATGGGACCAGTTGAGCACACCTGAGGCATTTTAAGAACTTTTAGAGCATTTAAATATTTTTTCGACTTTTGGTCGTTTTTTTGAAGAAAGACTTGAGCTTTTGACAAATTTTTTCGAATTTAAAAATTTCTTGAATCCTTGTACTTTTCCAATCAGGTCATAAAATGTTCATTTAGGCTTATATATAATTTTTGGGCACATAAACTCACATACAGTATATTAAAAATGATTATTGGGCCGAATAGCCATGCACTGAGCCCAATGGGCATTAGTACATTTGACCACTAAGCTCAAACCAAGATAAATATACAATTTTATTCATTTATAATCTTGGCCCAAACTATATTTATTCTATGTACAATGCCGAAGAGTCTCTTTGATTAAGAGCCTAGATCCACGTCCATCTTGTTGTTTTGAGCAGACGACAACGTGACAAATGAGTGTTCTTATATGGTGTTACTAAAACTGCAAGAAATCGCCTCACAATCGCTCAATTCAAATACAGTAAAGCGCAAAATGCAATAAAAAGTATTGTTCTTCACGTGCTCGATTTATATAATTTTTGAAAAGGTCCTTCTATTTTTAAACAACGTTCAAAGTCGTTCGTTTTTTCAACCCCATGTTAAATCCCATAGGATCAAAAACCGTCCCACAAACATTTGGAAAACTCTCGTTAAAACTGATTTAGAACAATAACAAAATAATTAGCACATACAATCATGTATTGGCTTCACGATGTTTCCTTTTTATAAATTTTGAAAAGGTCCTTCTATTTTTTAATAACGTTTAAAATCGTACGTTTTTAAACTCCATGTGAAGTCCCATAGGACTAAAACACCGTCCAACAAAAGTTAAGAGAACTCTGATTAAAAATGATTTAGAGCAATCAGAAAAATTAGCACGTACTTACATGTGTTTATTGCCTTCAGGATTATTCCTTTTTCTAATTTTTAAAAGGGCTTTCTATTTTTAAATAACATTTAAAATCTTACGTTTTTTTAACTCCATGTTAAGTCCCATAGGAGCAAAAAACCGTCCCACAAACATTTGAAGAACTTCCATTAAAAACGACTTAGAACAATCACACAAAAATTAGCACGTGCATTAATCTATTGGCTTCATGATATTTCCTTTTTATAAGATTAGCACGCGAAATTATTTTTCAATTAATTATTATGTGACTTCGAACCGGGAGAAAAAACGTTAAAAAACCGTTTTTCAATCAACAACGATCGCAGCGCCTACATTCGGAGAAATTTTGAACTAAACGATGTATCTAGCCTCTTAAGCAGTATATGCCTATTTCAGTGATTCCCATCCTGTTTTGTTTGGAGGGAACCCTTGAAATATTTCGTAAAATCTCGGGGAAACCTCTAACCTGGCTGACACGTATTAGTGTTCGACTGGGGTAAATTACAAACTAGATGTGTAAAGCAGTACGGTTAATTAATAAATACTAATTAACTTATACTTTTGAATAAAATATTACAAGAGTTCTATTTACTGTTTTTTGCAAGCTTTTACAAATTATATCGGAACCCCGGACATGGGCTCGCAGAACCCTGGTTGGGAATCACTAACCTATATTAATACACATTTGCAAAGAAAATGGAGTGATTTCAAAACTTTTTTTTCTTACTCATGGCATAGTATTTTTTGCCTGAAAAAAATTGCGGAACACCTAATAAAAATCACGGCACACTAGTAGCACACCCTTTGGAAACACCACTGGTTTAGTGCATACTTGTAATACTGTTTGAATGGTATTCGTTTGTTTACCTTTTTTTTTACATTAAAAGTTAAACTTTAAATTGAATATAACATCGAAAATCTCGCGGCACACGTAGTAAAACTCAACGCACAAACTTTGAGGAATTACTATTCCTTCTGTTCGGATTGTGATACCTGATGGATGGCACCCCCCTGGTGCCCAGGTGTGGCCCCAGAAATGTTGCTAAAAGAGTTTTTCACGGCCTGCGACACATTTAAAAGCAAAATTTACCTAGAGATTGATCATCACTTTCATACGTCACTTTTTGTTTCCTTTTCGATTTCAGTTCGGATTCGGATTCTGCGTTGAAATTAAAAGATTCGTCTTTGAAAAAGAATGGTTTTGTTGGAAGATCGTTTTCGAAATCTGGTACAAATCAAATTTGTTTTAATTGATATGATTTATACTTTTGACAGCGACACACACTCATTCCTTTATTTTTACAACAAACTTTTGATTTAAAAGAAATTCTTCCTCCTCGATTTTTTTTTTTAAATTTGGATTTTACGAAGTACTTAATTTTAAATCAATGGCAGTTAAAATAAAGTGGGAAATGTGTCTCTGTATGATATTGTCGTGAATTTCTTTTGAAAAATGAACAAATATATTGTCAAAACATGAAAATACCCTTACGTGACGTGCAAATATGTTTCTGTTTTGCCAAAAAAAGGCAGAATAGCCTAAAATTATATGGATATTTTTATTTATGTTGTTGTTAAAATGATGAATATAAATATTGAATATAATAAAAACCAGAAAACTGTGGTGGCGACATATTTCTTAACAACACTGGACGACATTCTCGTGGGTACATTTCAAGTCCCGGTTATCCAAACCATTATCCAAATGGAGCTGACTGTCAATGGAACATTATAGCGGAAAACAATCAAAGAATTTTCTTGAGTCTAGACGAGGGAAAACTTGAGGAATCCAAGGATTGTACGTAAGTTAAACTACAATTTGCGTTTTCAATCTGAACATCCTCACAGGATGACGACAATGTTCGTGTGACCGATTTTCTTCAATTAGGTTCGATTACTTAGAGCTTTTTGATGGTAACGATTTGACGGGTGTCAGTTTGGGTCGTTTTTGTGGCGCCATCGACCGAGTGTCTTACCTGTTGACGACAAACAGAGTGTCTGTGAAATTTTCTACTGATGCAAGTTTTGTAGAGACGGGATTTCACTTGAGTTACAGTCTAGAAGCTGACCATTCATTTGAAAAAGGTATTAAATGTCATTAGGCTGCTATTAATAACTGAATAATTTGTATTCTCTGCAGCGAAGTAGGAAGTTCACTTTAAAGACTAAAATTAAACTGGTCTCGGTTCGATCGAGAGGCTCGGGGAGGGGAGGGTGGGGACTAAAATAGAGAGATTTGTTATTACGGCACTCCGATGTGACACATGTTATGAGAGTTGCACAATAATGTGAATTAACTAACAATGACGTTGTGATTTTTATTTAGAATGTAACTATACCGTCTTGTCTCGTAATGGGACGGTTTCCAGTCCGGAGTTTCCTAGAAATTATACCGATAATTTGGACTGTTGGATTCTTGTTAGAATTCCAATTCCGCAAGGGCGAGTTGAACTTCAGTTTGATATTTTATCTTTGGAGAATTCACAAGGTTGCAACAATGATTACGTTGAAATATTTGACGGGTTTTCAGTAGGTAATTTCATTTGGTGAAACTTATTTTATGAGCGACAAAACATAGTGAACATTGTTTTACGTTTCTTTTCTTTTTTGTGGGGGCCACTGTTAAGGGGCTGATGTCCTTGGCAGGTTCTGTAGTAAAAAGCCGGAAAATGAAGTTCACGTTGTGTCGTCTACACAACAAATACTAATTCATTTTCATTCGGATAAACGTCGTACGAATAAAGGTTTCCTGCTTCGTTTTTCTTATTTTGAGAAGAAGAATTTGGACGGGAACAAAAGGCCATCGATTCCTCGTAAGTCGAGTTTACATTGGATTTTGTTTTACATTTTACAAATGTGAAAAAATAGTTACTTTTAAGTTTTTTTCTTTATTTGTGTGTTTTCTATCGCATATTATCATTTTGTTATTTTCAACATGACGAGCTTTTAGCCTTTTATTGTATAAAAAAATTGAACATACAATGTTACATACAAAAAAATGTTAAGTGGAACAAAAAACCATTCAGTTATTGCCTTATTTTAAATACAGTAAAGTCCCGATTATCCTAGGACCCCTTGTTATCGGAGCTATAAAAACCGCCTATATATATACAGTAAAACCTGGATAAAACGGAACCCTGTGGTTCCAGGTAATTTTCTCCATTCTAGAAGTTTTTCGTTGTATAGGAGAATTAATGGAGAATTTATTGGAGATTGGAGATTGGAATTTAATTGGAGAATTAATTTGTTAGCGTCAGTCCCCCCCCCCCCCCCCCTTGTTTTCTTATTTGTCTGATGACAGCCATGACAGTTTTTTTTGGCCTGTTTTCTTTATGTAGCAAAAGAAAGCAATTGAAATACAACGTTACAAACAATACACATAACGAAACAAGCTTTTCCGTGTTAACTGAGTTTCACCGTGTCCGAGCTGTTCCCGGTCCACATTAGCTCGGATAATCGGGACTCTACTGTAATGCATATTTCTCATTTTGTTTAGGTTTTCTATTTGCATAAAGTACACATATTTGAAAAAAACAATTTTCACATTTATATAATGTTTCGCCTTAGTATATAGTAATTGCTAAATGTTACGCTCTGTTCAAAATATTTTCACTTAGCCTTACGGATAATTTCTGATTTAACATTCAAGAAAACGTAATAGCAAAACAAGCAACCACGATAAACACGATATAATTGTCGTGTTACATTTTTTTTTGTTTAGGTTGTCCAGTTACTGGAACAAGACAATCTGGTGTGGTTACAAGTCCAAATTACCCAAAGTCGTATCCACCCGAAAGCAAATGCAGGCTGGTGTTAGAGACCTCCGATACACATTACTTCCTTTTAACATTTGAGGATGTGGATATAGAGCCAGACGATACGTGTGCTTTCGATTATGTGGAGGTTCGAGATGGTGCATTTTCAGGTTATTTGTCCTTTTCATTTGAAAACATAGCCAGATTGTTTAAATAAAATATTTTAATGCATACTGTAATATAGATGCGGCAATTGTGGCACAGATTTGTGGGCGAAAGAAAGATACTTATGAAGTTGCATCTTCTGGGAACATACTGTACTTACAATTCGTTAGCGATGGATTTATGGAATTTCGCGGCTTCAAGGCTCGTTATCGTTCACTACATGTTGGAGCTACCAATCAAGTAGACGATATTGAAGATCTCGATGAAGAGGGCGATTTAGACATTGAGGTTGATGACGAGGAAGACGATCGAGAGGCCACGGAATGGTTGAGTCATCAGGATGTGCACGACGGAATGTTCCCATCAATTGTAGCACAACCTCACAATGCCAGTGTTGTTAGTGGAGAGAGTCATATTCTTCACTGTGTCGTGAACGGATCAAACTCGGCTATAGTCTGGTTAGTCTAATTTGGAGCTTCATATATTAGTTTCTATCAAAGTTGTTGCTATTTGTTATGATCAAATGCTACCGAGCAAACCTTAGTTAAAATATTATGTTACTGACAATGGCGCGATTATATCCGTTGAAGTCCATGGGTGGGCTGTGGTATTTCGCTGTCCCATTGACTGTGTTTTTTTATTTTTCTCAGTAAATAGTCAAAATAATTAATTTGACCCCTCTCCATTTAAAAATGTATATAATATATACTTGACTAAAGTTTTGACTTTTCGCAGCTCCAAAAAATTGGGGCCCCTAGGCATGCATGCGTCTAGGCCAAAAATCGCCACTGGTTGTGTTTGTTTTGTGCATCTTACTTTTATTTTCTGTAGGTTAAAAGATCAGTCATTTGTTAGCAGTAATACAAAAGATGTGGAGCAGAACATTGCAATTTTAGCTAACAATTCGTTGGTAATCTCCCATATGACTGTGGAGTCAGAGGGCGTCTTCACTTGCGTCGTGTTGAGTGAATTTGGTGCACTGTCATTTAGCGCTTGGATAACCATGGATGCTTCAAAGACGATATCTTGTAATGTTGGTGAGTGTGCGTTGATTTGTTTCACAATTGCAGTGAATTGTTGTTATCGTCTACATTTTAACATGTTCTTTGTTGCAAATGAAAACGTATTTTTGACATTTGTTGGTTAGATTCAATATGTATGTCAACATGCTTTAGCTTTTTTTAAACGCCCTTCAAATTCTGGTCATAAATTTTTATTGAGAACAATTTTTATAGGACAGGTTATATCATATGTAAATTGTGATGATGATAACAACAGTTCTCTACTAAATAAGTATTAACGTTTATTCGAAAATAATTTCACTGTAAACATTGTAAGCTTTTTTTATTATTCAAATTTGAATGTGTTTTCGAAATTTAACAAGATGCACATCTGAAGTTTTCCAACTTCAGAATTTAGACAGAGGCCATCCGATACCACACTGTCCGAGGGTGAAGACACATTTCTCACCTGTTATGCCCACGATTCTGACGTGTTTTGGTTGCGAAATGGAAAAGTTCTTGAAGGAGACAAGCACGTTTATTTGCTAACGGAAAACATCGTTCTGTTGAGAAATGCTCGAGTGAACGATTCTGGTAGCTATGAATGTCAAGCCGTTTCGAGAAGTTCGGGATGTTTGAAGGTGGCCGAAGCTTTAATAACAGTTTTTCCGTTACAAGTGGTTGACAGAGGTATTTTACTGTTACTTTTTAATGCATTTAGTTTTGATTTATTTTGAATCTTTTGTCGCATTTATTTATAAATTAAATATGGAAATCTCGATTGTTTATTTACTATTAGTTTGCGGTCAACCTAAACGGAATCATTCTTTTGTTATCGGTAGTCGGTCCAGAGTTGTTTCCGGTCACGCAGTCGAAAAGGGGTCCTTTCCGTGGCAGGTATTTATTTTTATTTTTTTTACCACATGAAATTTGAATCTAAATTCTCTTCTTATTTATCTATCTTATAAAAAAATGCTTATCTTGTTGATGATTACGAATAATATTAACAGTAAGTAATTTATAACAATGAAAAAACACGTGTATAGATATTAAAGTGACTTTAAAGTGTAAACGTCTTTCGAACTCTGGTTATTCTGCCTTTCTGGAGTAAAATTATAAGAAACTTGGAAGTGTTTTAGAAGCTAGATGGTTGTGGAATTTTGTATTTTATGGTAAATTTTGTGTTGTTGTGGTAGGTGTTGTTATCGTGGCTTATTTGTTATTGTGTAGCTGTAGAATGTGTGTAGATTCAGCAATCAGTCTAGTTTCTAGATGCTTTCAATTTCTGCATCCAGAATAACCATAGTTTGAAAATTAGTTGTGCATAAAACATGTTAAAAAGACTATTGTGGACAGATTAGATGCTTTAATGTTTGCCTTTCCCCATAAATTTAACAATTGGTTTCTTGTTTAATTTTAGGCTATGCTTTGGGAGAGATGGGCTGGGTCCTTTTGTGGTGGCTCATTACTAAATGAGCGTTGGGTAGTAACGGCTGCTCACTGCATCACAGAATTCCACCAAAGATTCTACAGAACTTTGAAACCCGAGCATCTTTTAGTACGTCTTGGGAAACACGACCAGACACGGTCGGAAGGTCAAGAAAAAGCAATGAACGTGGCTAAGATAATCGTGAATCCTCATTTCAACAGGACCACATATGACAGGGATGTGGCTTTAGTAAGGCTTGCAGAGGCTGTGGTTTTCACGGATTACGTTGTCCCCGTTTGCCTTCCCGATACCACGTACTTAACGAGTAGCATCTACGAAGATGATAACATATTGGGAGCTGTGACGGGATGGGGCATTGTTACCGAAAGGGGGGCGTCTCCCATGTATTTACAGGCTGTACATTTGCCTGTTGTTAGGTGGCCTATTTGCCGCAATTCGACCGAGTATCCAGTGACTGAAAACATGTTTTGTGCTGGATATGACAGTAAGATTATGGGTGATGCTTGTCATGGAGACTCTGGAGGGCCGTTTACTGTCAGGTATCGTGGCAGATGGTACTTAATTGGTTTAGTTAGCTGGGGAGAAGGCTGCGACCGTGAGGGCAAATATGGTTTCTATACAAAAATAAGTAGTGTAGTTGAGTGGATAAAATCTGTGACTACTTACGTTGATCGTTACTGATTCCAATACGTTATAAAATGTTTGATGTTTCTTGTAGTTAGAAATTTGTACAATGTTTGGCAGCTTAACTACAGGTCACAGTGTTTCATGTTGGTAAAAGCATAATTTTCATATAACATTATTAAACAAGTTATTGTTAATATACACTGTATATATATATATATATTCATTCATGGTTGGTGAGCTGAGCAAAACACACAAGTATATTACGAGTGAATGAAATGTAGAAGAGAGATACAACTGAATCATGTGTAAACTACATACCAAGTACAAAATTCAAGGTAATTTAATGAAAAACTGAAAATCATTATTCATTGAAATAGTTTAAATTCATATTTAGATTCAAATTTATATTATATCTAGATTATTTTTCGCAACTTTACTTTTAGCAATTCTTTTTAGTTATATAATTTGGAAAGTAGAGACGTAAGAGAAGTAATATAATAAATTATTATTTATTATATTTCTCTCTAAATAAATATAAAGTAATTTCTAAAAAAGTATATACCTTGTAATTAGCTAATTTCACTTATACAGTAGGGTCTACATTTAAAATCGAAGGACTTACTACTATATATTTATTATAATATTATTGCTTTTTTTAATTAATATTATTAATTATGCAAAAGTCATCCTCATGCAAATCTGTTAAAGAAGGGGGTGGAGCTTATTTGTGCTATTTCTCTACGAGGGGAGGAGTTTAATCGTGACGAAAAATACGTCACAAAGTGAGCTTGGGAGCAAAATATTATTCGGATAATGTAGGTAGCTCAATTGTATGTGGTCAATAGATGGCACAACTTCTACTTAGAGCTAAATTCACAGCCACAATTCAGTGTACGCGCTAAAACAGTGTATTTCTTTCTCAAAGAGATTCAAGGTTTTCTCTCTATAATTAGAAATAGAAAGATAATAAACATGAGTAAAGAGAACTTGAAGAAAGGCTATACAATTAATATTCACTCACTCATGACATTTTTCTCTCAAATAACATGAGGTTTTGCTTCCTCTATCTTAACAAAAGACAGCTCTTACGCCATCTAGTGAGAGAGATCAACATTTTTTTTTACAATGTTACATAATACTGTAATACATAGTAAGAGACGAAGAAGAAGAAGGTTAAAAGGTGAAACATGTTTTATTTTCGATTTTTTCGTCTTGGTTTTGTGTGTCTAAGTAGTAGTTCTCGTTCTAATCTTTCGTTAGACGCTGTCAGTGTTCGGAACAGACTAGTGACAATTAGCCGTGTTCGCAATATAACCGCAACAGGTGTCATTGGTAGACGAAGCATGTCTTTCAACGTGAGCCAATACGATTGTGTCGGTTTCGACCTGGACCACACGTTGTGCAGATACAAAGTGGACCAACTGTTTCCTCTTATCTACGACACCCTATGTAAGTATCTCGTGGAAAAGAAAGGTTACGACGAGGACTTATTGTTAGAACCGTTTGATAACGGTTCCGATTTCATGCACAAGGGATTAATGTTGGACATTAAAAGGGGAAACATTCTTAAAGTGGGTAAATCCGGGGTCATCTTAAGGGCCACACACGGGACCCACTTTATGAGTCACGCTCAAGTGGTCAGTGTCTACGGTTCGAATAGACTGTGGGAACCATTGGTCACTTTCAAAGACATTCTCAACGAAGGAATGAACGAGAAAATATCGAAAGAAATCCGTACTTTTAAGGATTATTTTGACATGCCGTTTGCTTTGGTTTGTGCGCGAATCGTCGATCTTTTAGATCGTAAGAACGAACTGGGTGTCCGTGCTGCTGCTGGTGTTGGTAATGGTATTCATAAATCACGTACTTCCGGTTACGAATTCTGGCCCGACGTTTTAGACGGTGCCATCGATATGTATCGTATCGAAGGTTTTGCGAACCATACGGGTGGATTCTTTCCGGCTCTGAAAGAAGATCTTGAACGTTACGTTGTTCCGTGTAGCGATACATTGAAACAATGGTTACGTAAACTGAAACGCGATAAATCGGCGTTGTTTCTCTTGACCGGTTCAAATGTCGATTTCGCTACGATGTTAGCCGAATATTGTCTCGGAACCGATTGGCGAAGTTATTTCGACATTGTCGTCACTTTTGCTCGTAAACCAGGTTTTTTTACTGGACGAAGGAAGTTTTTCAGTTGTTCTGCGACTGCAGAATTACAGACTGTGGTCGCGGATAACAATCTAGAACGCGGTCAGACATATTCGCAAGGAAATTATGCCAGACTTCTTGGTTTTCTTAGCCAATTGACCGGAGAGAGCGATCCGAAAGTGTTGTATGTCGGTGATAATTTGATGCAGGATGTTCTGACACCATCGAAGTTCTCTCGATGTCATACGGTTGCCATTTTGGAAGAGATGGAGGCAGAAGGAATGCGAGGATTACCCGATCAGAAACATGTATCTCCCGAGTTTCTGACGTCGTCTCGGTGGGGTTCTTTCTTTTACGACGAGGATGTCATGGCTGGTACAGGTGATTCGACTGTGTTCGGTGTTGGTCGAGTGAATACTCTTTGGGCCGATGTGGTCCTTACGCACAGCCAAATAGCTGTTCCCAGTTTGGAATGTCTCGCATTGTTACCCACTGACACAAACGTTTCGACGTTTTCTTTAAAGGATCGTACGGTTTCGTCTGGATTTCATCCAGCGGAACCAAACATACTTCATAATTAACGATTATGTTTGAACTAAATGAAATGAATTAAGACATTTTATTCCCGCATTTATGTGATGGATGATAATAACTTATTAATAAGTGTATTCCTTTTGACCTCATTGTCTCTGAACCTAATAAATTCTGGACGTCGTAATTTTGGTACAAAGTTTAAAACTTAACAGCTTTAAAATGTTTAAACAAATAATTCTGTGAATGCTCATCGTAGTATTAGAGAGACAAAATGTGAAATTTATAATGAAATATAATTTTCAATTAATCTGCTTTGAAATTGAATCTCATTTTACATTCTCATGCTAACCTTTTAATAGAGTTACAACATAGAAAAGAAAAACCTTGTTTTTTTATAAGCTTTCTATTTCAGTTGACATGAATGACCGTTGTCCGGTTTGCGTGGACTTCAGTTTCTCCTATTTTAACCAACTTCCCCATAACCAAGAGACAGTTGAAATTTCGTACACTGCAGCCTCTACTAGTGCGAAATGTTAATCTATCACACTTTGATGGATCCTCGAATGACCTGTTCAGGATCCGTCGGTATAGGAGGACCTTAAATTAAACGTACTTTTCAACAACAAAAAATGACACTCCTCTAGACAGGCAGTTAGAAATAGGGGAGAACTTCAGTTGGCTCCGCCCTTGTTATGACGACGGGCAACTTCTAATTGGTTTGTTGTGTGGTTCGACGTTGAAAAGGGCGGAGCATGTGACGTCAGACTACATAACCAACCAATTAGAAGTTGCCAGTCGGCATAACAAGGGCGGAGCCAACGGAAGTTCTCCTCTGTTTCTAACTGCCTGTCTCCTCTAGTAACAAAAACATGTCTGCTTTGAAACCCTTTATAAAGCAGCGGTCGCCAACCGGTGGTCCGCAGAAAAATCTAGACAATATTTGCATTTTTTGTTTTGTTTTATTAATAATAAAACAAAATATTCTTAATAAATTCTTCTATTCTGAATGACAATTTTCGCCTTTCTACTGCACACTAAATTCACGAAATGTACTTAGAGTCTAGTACAGTTCTCGTAAAATACGGCACGCGAGTGAGCTACATTTCGATCAGTTTCCCCCCACCACACGCCGCTTCTTCCCGTAAGCTTCAATTATTTTCTAATAATTAAACTAACTTTAATAATGTTTGTTACAATTAAACAACCTTTCAAATTTTTCTATTAATAAAATGGAAGTTCTCTGATCATTATTTGACAAACGCATTTATCTTTTTTTTTAAAAAAACTCATATTAGTGGTCCGCGGGATTTAAAATTTTGAATTTAGTAGTCCGTGAGGTCCGAAAGGTTGACGACTGCTGTTCTAGAGAGTATTAAAATACTAAGTTTGTTATTTGAATTTGTTCAGGAAAGTGAATTGCAATTGATATTCAATGTTATATGGGCCATATATGAATAAATAAGAGCAAATTGGTTCTGAGCATGAGCAAAGATCATTGCGAACATTAATTAATTATTCATTAGTTTATTTGTAAAAGTACACACATATTTACAGATAGAGAGAGAGAGAGAGAGAGAGAGAGAAAACAAAAATAAAACGGACAAACAAACAGATTCTACGCCAAATTAATTCACACAGCAGCTCCATTGAAATGACAAAAAGGTATAATTAAAAACACATTATTAATTATTAAAAAAAATATCAATTTCGAAAGATTTCTTTTAAATACATATTTTTATGTGGATGAGTTATACAAATTTAATTGTTATCATTACAAGTGCTAATTCAATTATCTCACCAATTTTTATTTTCTTTTATGTTAAGTTTTTTTTGTTTTTGTTTTTTGATTATCTTTGGTTTGATTTTTTTTTTTATTATTTATTTCATGTAGGTTTTTGTTGTTGTTGTTGTTGTTAAACAAGTAAAAAAGATTATGGCACACAATGTTGTTGTTGTTCTTGTTGTGACATTTTCTTGTTCAATTAGAGCAGCAATTCATGAACATGTATCGTAGATTTTTCTTTATTTTTTGTTAAATTTACGATTTTAGTTGTTTTTTTTTTTTTGAAAATAACAGCACTTGACTAGAAAAGAAATATCTCCCATGATATTACCACCCTATACAACGTATTCGAAAAGATTGAAAAAAATTTGCAACGAGACTTAAAAATTACAAAATGGCAATTAGTTATTATTATTATTATTAATTATTACTATATCACAGAATAAGTGAGCTTAGCCAACCAAGTAACCAATCAAAAAACACACAAAATCGTTGTTTGTTGGCAATTAGAACTTTTTTCTTAAAAAAAAAAGTTTCTCGTGCTTTTTTTTCTACAAAAGTTTTCTTTAAAACAATGAACAAATTATGTTAGAAAGCGTCTCTATAATGTTAGAAACATGCAACCCCCCCTTTAACAACTGAACAGGCTTGTTATTACAGTGGAAAACCATTTAATACGAAAGGGAAAAGCACCGGAAGTATTTTTTTGTGTTAAAAGAAAGAATTGGATGCTATTCTAAGGGACCGAACCAAAAATCTGTTTCGTGTTATCCGTTTTACGTGTTAAACGGTTTTCACTGTATGTCGCGAATCAGGAGATCTAACATTAAAAAGCACAAAACCGGGTTCTTCAAAACCTGGTTCTTCTAAAAATAAATGTTGTCTTTATTATTTTTAACACAATTCTGAATCCATTTTCAGAAAAAAAATGGCAGCGAAACACGATTACTAAACATACGACACCGTAATCTAATATGTTACTTAAAATAAAGCTAACATGCAGAGATGCCGCGGATATCCGACAGATATCCAAAATTTCTGATATCTGACAGTTCTTCAGAATATCTGATCCGATTGGATACTGAAAGAAATGATATATACGAGCTCGTATATGCAAAACTTTATATGGATTTTACGTTATCCGACAGAAAAATATAATCGGATATCCGTGATCCGCAGATAGTGAAATTCAGTATCCGAGGCATCACTAAGAACATGACACAAGTCAAATAGTGAGTCTATAAGGTACGTTTCCACTCAGACTCATGAGTCTGTAACATGATCGACATTGACAAAATAAAAACTTCATTTACAGACTCATAAAAGTTAAGTTTTTATGTTAAATTAACTTTGTTTCAAATCAACATTTTAGAATAACAGCCAGTTAGTTCAGAGTAATTTTGTGCCCAATCCGTGCAGAAGACAACTTAAAAAAAGACGATGCTGTTTAACAGCTACAAAAATCAAACTCCCCTCAAGAAGGAGATTTATATAAATAAGTTTGAGTTTTTCCTACCAATTCATGAGTAAAATCTAAAAATGATTTTTTGTTTGTTTATGCAGGATATCATAACAAAAAATGCAGTATGCGTGTTTGTTTCCGTTTAGTACCAACGTTTCATTTGGCAGCTTGCAGGGGTTTTTTTTATGTTGCTAAAGTTCACTCTTAATAACAATCTTAAATAAATTCCAATACTATATAGGCTACACAGTACGATTAATGTTGAAGACACCTTCACCTATCCCCTACCAATCAATCCCACTCACCAATCTAAACTACTTTAAACTGGGTACAATATTTAAACTGAAACTGGCCATTTCGGTTCTAGGCACAATATCACAATCACAATTTCACAACCATAAATTACAACCATATTTAAATTTGAAGTGTTACTTTAGGACAGTCATTGACAAGTTGTTCTAGTTCTGTTCTAGATATTAAAGTTGTAAAGAGCTGAAAGGTGGGACTTACACCATGATAAATCAATGTACTTGCACCATACACAACAGTACCTTTGTCCCCACATCCTTTGAATCATTAAGAAGAAAACGGGGGCAACGTGAACGCGGTTTTTCGTACCAGAATATCTAACATTTTGTGTGACGTTTGGCAAGATAGTTTAAGTTTAAAACGAAAAAGATGACACTATTTTTGTGTCGCAATTCCCATTTTGTTTGTTAATTTTTGTTCTTCTAATGAAATACCCCCTTCAATGAAAGTTTTGAATATTTGCTTTTGTTATTTTTCTTGCAATCGATGTAAAAGCTGCTCGTAATCGATGAAAATACGGTAAACACAAAAGGAATTGTAACCTGAGACTTGAATACTTTAGTTTGACATTTAAGTCCTTCGACTTATTACCAAAGTAAATTACTAAGAGGGACTTTGTTATATCACAAATGCTCCACAAATGATAAATTGACATAAGCATGCTTGTGAGGTACGTCCATAACAAGTTCATCTTTTTCGATATTGGGCACGTATTTCGGAGGTTCTGGTTCCGTATTTTGCGTACCACTTTCTTCACAACTTGATATGTTTTCTCCAAAGAGAGCGTAGATTACGGCGTCGTGAATCGTAGGGAATATGTTGCCTTTGGCCATTGTGTAGAATTCAGTCTTTTCAAGTTTTTCCATAACATTATCTAAATACATCAAGACAAAAGTTGTTATATAACATTTTTTTTAAAAAAATTGAGTTTGTTGTGGGAAGATATTAGTACCTTGACAATCTGCCAAAAATAACCGCACACGAACTTCTTCGAAAGCCAAAAGTAACTAGAAAACAAAAGAGTTGAAGGTTATTGTTGTTTTTTTGTGTTGGCTTATTATTATTTTTTGATTGTTACCTGATGCAGTGCTGCCAAACCAGAAGCATCGATAAAACTAATTGCCGAACAATCGAGAACAATGGTTCGTATGTTGAGTGTGGCTCCGGCATAGCACAGAAACTGTGCAATCGATGCCATTTTAGTTTCCTCATTTTGGTTCGTTAAGTACAAGTTGTTGTTGAAATTGATACGAGAAACTCCATGCTGCAAAAAGAGAATACAAGATGGTTTTTTTTTTAAAAACATGCCTTTATAATTAAATTGTAACTTTTTTTTAAATACTTGCCAAATTTTCTTGTGCATTTTTGGCTCGTTTTACAGCTTCTTGTCTTTCCTTTTCTTGTTTATTTAGAGCTTTTTTCTGATTTTCTGCGACAGCTCTAAAATAGTTTAAAAACAGATTTTTTTTACATTTATGATGTAACTCTCAAACTGTTGTTTTGCGCGTCCTTTTTCGACAATTATTTACTTACTGAGGATTGAATGCTTTTTTGTATACATCTGTCCGAAAGTGATCTTTGTTGGCAAAGTAAAGAGCACCTCCAAAATGCAAGATTTTCACTCCTTCTATTTCCTTTGCCTGAAATAGAAAATAGGAACTAAATGTAAGCACATGCGGGAAATATGTAATATCAAACATGTGCTTGTAAATTAATGGGTTAGTTTGATATGATCGTAACACAGTCATAAACATAGAAAACTGCTGTTGAAGCGTTTTAGAAGCATCTTTAATGCTGTGTTTATAACGAGTTTTTCACGCGGACTTCCTAACTAAGTTTGAATTTTTTTTTTACCAAGATTACAGAAGACGAAGGCAAAATACCGACTGTAAACGAGGCATTAAAGTAAATTTCAATATGTTTAAATTCAAAATACTAATTAACTGGGTCTTTTCATATTGCAAATTTTAAAAATGAAATTACGAGCATATTATAGCTAATTCATAAAGATATTATCAAAGTATCCATAATGCATTATTTTACTCTTCTAGTTTCTAACACTTCATATTTCACCCTTAAAGTTGCCTGTAAATTTCGGAATTTCTGGCAGGTGCTTTTCGTTTGGGCCAAAATATGAAGGTAAACTGGTGATACATTTCTTTGTAGCTTGAATGTAAATTATACATACGGTAGGGTCATAGGAAATGACTTTTGAAAATGTTTGGTTTCGATAGGTCAATGGGTGTGGAAATACATAGAGTTATGTGATGAACCTTACCGCCTTAAATTTTTTCACGTCTAAGTAGACATCTGTGTAAGGTACGCAACCCATGACCAAAGTTCGTGGTTTCTTTGTTCGAACTAAGACTGTTGTAAGTGAAAAAATGATTCCAACACCGAGACCGACTTCCATGTCGACCAAAACAACTGAGAAGAATGTCACTGCCCATACAGCCTAAAAATGTTACAAATCGAATATTAAATATTACTTTATATATTTTGGGTTACAGGGCATTAGCACGTGAAACTTACGGCATCCAATTTAGATACTTTCCAGGCACGATGAAAGTCCAACACCTGTTTAAACATTCCTTTGAGCGCAACCACAATGATGGCAGCCAAAACACACTGAAAACAATATCTTAGATATGAAAAAAAATCCTTCTTTCTGATAAATAAATAACAGTTTTCTTTAAATTCTTTAATTATAATATCAATTGAGCCAAATATGATGAATACTTACATTTGGTAATGTTGCAAACAGAGGTGCGATGACGAGAAGAACAATTAGAAGTAAAACACAAGACACCAAACTTGCTACCTGCAAAGAATTGTAAAGTTCTCGTGAAGCATTACAGTTGAAACTTACTTTGAAGATTTTATAAATGTGCCACTTACTTGTGTCTTTCCTCCTGCAACTTCCTGTACGAGACTACGAGAAATGGAGGCACAGCTTGGAAAGCACGAGAAGAACGAACCCACAACATTAGATGTACCAAATGCGAGAAGTTCCTGTTATTTAAAGTGATTATGAGATAGATTATAGATAGATTGTCAGTATTTTATGATCTTGACTGAAAACAGTTGCAGTTTCATACCTGTGTAGCATTGACTTCATATTTATGCCGTTTTGCCAGTAACTTTGAAACGGATATGGATAAAGAGAAGACCACTACAGCTATTGCAATTGTGTCCGGTATCATGTCTTTCATCATTGTTAACCGAGGAAGTTTTGGAGCTGGAATTCTGGACAAAAAAGTATAGTTGTACAATATACTGTAAATCGATTGTATCGAGTACTATCACTCATAATTATGGAAATGCATCTTTCGTATCTCCACTGTCATATTGGGTATTCAAATTGACACTTCAATGAAACAACTTATATAATGATTATGACTCGTATTTTTATGCAAATATCAAACAAATGTTTCTTAATCTGTGGCCCAATGGGCAATTGTGAAGTAACATTCCTGTTTAGATGAACCAACTCTCTTTAATGAAAAACACTAGTTAGAGGCTAGAACTCTTTATTTGACAACTGATAGTAACCAGACATCTAGTCTCTAAATCAGCGGTTTTTTTTATTAGAAAAAGCATAATTGCAGTTGCTCTAAAGATGATGAAGAATACTTCACAATTGGCACTTGTGTTACAAACTTAGAAACATTTGCTTGATATTGCATAAAAATCCGTGCCCTAATAAAAAGAAATATTGCTTGTGTATTACAATTTGTAAGCATTTTATGAGTGTTAATCAAGGTATCCTATATATATTGGCCTAAGTCACTTTCGAATAGTAACATATACTAAGTAACTTACCCAGTTGGAATTTTGTTAACGATTTTGACTTTGTAGTCATCGTTGAATTCGTATATGTAAGACACTAACGTCCCAGCTACAATCTGTTTGTATTTCAAGAACACATTCAATTAGTGGTGAACCTCGAAAGCCTACTGTTATTCTGTTGAGCAATGCCAAACTATACCACGATAAGTTCGATAGGAACTGGAATCTTCATTTTATGTCGAAAACGCGCATTGATGCCTTCATTGACTGCAATTAAACAGAACATGGACACTGCCGAAATGATACATGTGGGAATGTTGGCGTTTGTTATGTTGGAGAACACATCGAAGTATGTCTGAAAATAATATCGTAAAACACATGTTATCGCCAAAAAAGTAAGAAATCAACAAGAAAAAAATTGTAAAACCAAGCCCCCCAACCTATGTAAAATCTTAACTACATTATTTTATGGCATTTTGCTCATATTTTCTGCCTTTGAAAGGCAAAGAAGTATCTTAGGGCGTTCACAGGGTAGTCATTTTTAGTGTTCGAGGAGGACTACAATAACTGATCGGCGTGTATTCGAAGTCGACTGCCAGCGGCTAGGAAGTGGTCTTAGTGTTTCTGTTGAATGAACTGCAAAAAGTGTTCATATAAAGTCGACTTGGTCAGTTTCGGCCACCTGACGTCCACGTTTTGCAGTCCATTTCGACCACAAATAGTTTTTCGTCAGTGAACGCCCTAAATCTGAAACGCAGTTCATTCGAAACTTACGTATAGCAAATTCAATGGACCGTCTCTACTCTGAACCGAGACACCCACTAGATATTTGATTTGACTGGTGAGTGAGTGGACAGCAGATCCAGTAGTAAACCCACTTATTAGCATATCCGAAAGATAAACAGATAACGTTCCCAGTTGTAGTACTCCCATCATGAATTGAATGAGTCCGACCAAGAAACAAGCAGTTGCAGCCACTTCTATCCTGTAGGCATCTAAGTCGTCCGTATCGGTAAAGTTCCGCGTCGGCCTCGTTGTATCCTCGTCGTCGTCATCATCATCGTCGTCGTCGTCGTCGTCGAAGTCCATGTGCAAAGAAGGTGCGTACTCTTTTAATCTTTGGTTGATTATTTTTCCCACCATAAGACTAACAACAGTAGAAGAACCTACATTAAACAAATATGTAGACATTAGAAATTGAAATTGCTAAAATTTGTTTAGTGCTTCAATGATTTAAGTTGTTGTTTCTTCCGGTTACCTACTGACATATGTAGTGATGAACCCATCAGAAAATAGATTAACACTGGAAAGAATGAGACATATAATCCTATGACTAGTGGAACATTTGCCAGTAAGGAGTAGGCCATTCCTGAAATTTTAATTCATTAACTTAATTGTTAATTATATGTATGATTAATTGGTGAGCCGTTATTTATACCCTGTGGAATGTGTAAGATTCCAACCGTCAATCCGCCAGCCACATCACTGACTAAATTATTTTGACAGTCATAATGTGGCAACCACTTCAAGACTGGTAACCTATTCTTAAATTGGTTCCATAAAAATTGTTTAGAGTTTGCACATTTGGAACACTTTGATTTGGCCGCGTGCCCAATGGACCTAAGTACACCTGAAAATAAACATAACAAGCATGCTTGTAAATTAAATTGCAATTTAATAAAGTGTTTGAAGAACATTCTATTAATCGCTTTCTACCTCTTTGTTGTGGCCTTGTTAGTTGATAGACTTCATGAAATGTGGCCTGATTAATGGCTGGTCTTGTTGCCACTGGGATTCCATTGTCAACATGGTTGTTTTTTGTATTGTTGCCACTGTTGTCAATGTCCAGGATGAGGTCAGTGTCGGTCACAAGCGAATTAGCTGCAGCAAAAGAGAGAAGAAAAAAAACAGGTTTACCCAACTGAATACAAACAATGGATTTCATTTACGAATTATTTTGTTCAATAAAAATGGCTCACATAGTAAATAATATTTTATTATTTTAGTTTTATATGTGTGGTTGGAACAGAGCTTGGACTGGCCTATTGGGCCATTTTCCCGATGGGCCGCTTATGGGCCATTGAGGGTCAATTTTGTGATGAAACTCAAAGTATAAAAATCGCAGAAAATCACAAAGTTATAAGGCAATTTTTTCTGTAAAAACAAATAAATGGGAAATTATTTTTAAACTTTGCTGATTTCGCGCATATTTTTTTAATTCTGCTGAAAGTTAGTACAAAACTGCAAAAGAAATCGACCAGTTTAATTTATACGACATGTAAATAATTTTTACTAAGCCGTTTTTTTCTCCTCCCAGTCCTTCCCTGGCTTGGTATTTTATGCTACACAGGTACATTATGGTATGATACTTTTATTTTTGACCTATTGTGTTGTTCCACTTCCGTGTACTTATTAGCATAATTTGTGCGTCCATTATGAACATTAGCATTTTAATGAAAATGTATTTGATTGATTAGTGATCACTGATCGATAAACCATGTAATTAAACTCAAAACATGGGTGGGTCCAAGCAGGTTTTATATTTCGCACCTAATAAAATATATACTAAGTGCGGTTTTTTTTTTACTTTATCTCAACAGATATTTTAAGAGGCAATCAAAATGTGGTTAGCAATCACCTTTTTTATCATTCTAGCACTTTTTTTCCTTTTTTTTTTTTGACTGAAATGTTTATTGACGAAAAAATGTCAGTTAATATAAAAACTTGATTTGCACTTATGACAAGTTTAATGAATGTTGTTAACAGTCAAGGAATTTGGTTTCCTGATAAACTAAACACAAGATTTGCATTGATTAGGTTTTCAATGCACAAAAAAATATAAGGACGTATCATACATTCGGGGAAAAAATTTCACTGTGAAAGAAATTTATCTAATTTGAATAATTCTATTCTATTTAATCCAGCTGAATGTATATAGGAGAAGAAAAAACAAAACAATGAAATTTCTTCTTCGTCTCTCATAGCATTACATGTTATTAACCAATAGGAAAGCGTCTTTCAGTAGCATTATTTATATTCTTTCTCCCCCCCCCCTCTTCTATAAACTCGGCAATGGTTTATTAGTGTGTGAGAACCGGTGTATACAAATTAACACAGAAATATAGCTGAAACTTTATTTTCGTTTTTAATTCTATTTTCGTTTTCTGCTTGTTTTGCTGTATGTGTGAACTATCCCTAGTTCACAGGTTATTATTTTTTTATTTTTTTTTTGCTTTACATTTTTCGCAAAATTTGGTCTCATTGTAAAAAAAAATTATAGAACTGATAAATGTAAAACTAGGAGTTTTAATTCCTCCAGGGTTCAATATATGAATGAGTTTCTGAGGTAAGTTTTGCTGTGCGGCATAAAATAAAGGTAGTTTAAACTAAAACTTAATTTGGATTTGAGAAAAAAATGAGGTCAATTGATGTCTGTAAAACCCTACAAAAATTGTAGTGTCAGATGTTTCCACCCGCTCTTTATTACAGTTTATTTTAGATTGAGGTTATGTACTTTCATTTTAGAATGTGATTTTTTTTTTAACAAAAAAAAAAGTTAAATGAGTTGTTTCGCTCATGAGAAGGCGGTTATTTTTATTCAACCTTGAAAACAATGCGGAAAAATAACACTGTTTTGTATGCTTAGCATTCAACGTCATTGTCCTTAACTGACTTATCTATTGGGAACCAGTTGACCTAATTCCCATTTTGCCTAATTTCTAAAACAGCTTTAAATATTTTTTTTGAAAAAGTATTTTTATTAAAATGTTATAATAAATTAGAGCTAAGAAAATTAATTTCTTATGGCATTTGGCGTTTGGCAATTACACAGGATGGAACAAAAATAAAAAATTGTACAATGTTCCTATAATAATGCATTTTGCTAATTTCTGTAATGAATTAAGGTGGTGTGCGGACTTTGGACGGACAGATTCATATTACTGGTTATTTGTTCTTAGGAAGGACAACGGAACTCTAGCAATGGGTTGGTTATAGTCAAAACTCGAAAGTGTATTAGTGCTATCATTTCTTTATTAATGACTCAAAATGTCAAGTAAAGTAAGTTTCAATTGTAAAATTTCCGGGTATTCGAATATTCGAGATCTGGTTAATATTCGAATTTGAGAAAAGTGTTATTCTCCCATTTCTAGGTATACTGTATATACACTGTATATGAAAATAAACTAAGTTATAGGTCTCTGAATTTTCTGACAATACATTATTTCAGTAAATTTAGCTGTACCCACCAGAACACATTACAATAATTATTTGGTTCATATCTTTGGGGTTTGACAATGCATTTCGCATGCTACACTTGGACCTTTGTCCCTTTGCCCCATTGCCACACACCTTATTGGCCGCTTGTAGAGGAATTTTTTTAAAAATTCAAATGTGATTGGATTTCTCAAGGTCAAATGGTAGACGATGTTACATTTCAATCAATAAATTCAATTGACAGCAAAAGCGTTTGTAGGCATTGAGTGGTGGCACTAATGAGAAATATATTACAATTTTGTGTACAGTATTTTTCCATACAAATATAAGTATTTTTGGCGGTACTAAGCCCCACTGGCCGTTTTTTGCTTCGAATTTTGGAATTGTGTGGTTATAGTAAAGTCCTTCTGAAACTGCAATCACATTGGCAGTATTTAAAGCAAAAATTACTGCAATCTGGCATTGAATTAATTACAATTTCCAATTGCTCTTGCAAGATTTTTTTTGCAAGAAACTGTGCAAGATTTACAGGAATATTTGACCCATTTCTTCGCACGGAATCTTGCGAGAAAAATTGATAGTGCTGTGGCGGCTTGAGGCGTTTTCAGACCTTATCTCCACTTTTTGTTATTTAATTATTAAGGCTCCCATTTACTGTTGTTCTAGTATTTTGTGTACATTGAAGATTAACTGCACATTGAACATTCTATTATTTAAATTGACTAGTCCACACATCGCTGGATAAATCGATGAATAACGAAATGTTTAGTTAAGTTAAAATTATGTAATTAGTGGGATGTATCATTCGTACTATTTTAATGTAGATACAAATATTTGTTTCTCAATACAAATTATTTTTTTGTAAGACAAGTAGGGATTCCATTATATATAGAAAAAATGTTTTGAAAGTTATTCACTGCCAAGAGCATTGCTAGAAATGGGTGTTTCTTTAGCCTTAACCCAAAGAAAAAAATGTAATAAAAAAAACCACGTGTAATCATAAAAAATAACCCCCAGAAACCCGCTTATTTTCATAACTAGGTCAGCATTTTTTTATGTTTAAAATTTGAGCTTCACTCACTCTCTCAAAAATGTTCTTCCAATGTGTGACATAAATATGAAAAATTACTTTTGTAAAGAGTAAGGGTGAGGAAGGTGGGCAGGTAAAACCTTGTCATCACAGGGTAAAGCATTTTTGGGGTAGCTTCAGGTTTGATGATAATGTGTTTTTGATGATCAGTTGATGATGATGATGATGAATAATGATTACCTGATGTGTTAACATGCATGTGTGTGTTAACATAAGAGTATTGAGAGAACAAATTACACGTAATGAATATATGGGAATAAACATTTACAAATAAACGGTACATTTTTTTGTACAAATGATTTTATCTTTGATGTATAACCAATAATTTTGTGTAAAAACCATTTCCAAATCCCGAAATATTTGTTGAGAAGGTTAAGAGGAGGGTGGATTAAAAGCTTAAGAAGCTTTTTGTTGTTTTTGATTTATATACTGTTCAGTAAGTATATTTTTTTTCTTCAAAAATTTAATAATGGTATCAAGGTTGGTTCTTTTGTTTTTCTGCTTGACCAACTTTGCATAAAATGTAGACTTTTGTTTTATTTATATAAAAAAAAATGACATTCCAAAGTTTAAACATTTCAATTTACACGCTAATGAGTTTGTTATTTTACAACTCTGGATGTTACTCGAGCATGATGGATTAAAAGTGTATAATTGCTAGGCAATTTGCAAACGCACCAAATATGCTTATTACTTTTACACGATTAATATAGCGTTTTTAGGTAATGAGCAGAATTTGTGCAACAATCACATGGATAACAAAGATCATTTTTTCTACTGAGCAATGTGTAGAAATGTAGTTACTAAATTATTATCTACTTTGGTTGGTGAATTTGGATAATGCACCGTGCAGATCAGAAAACGAAACTTCTATAGTCTCTGAACCAAGTGTTTCAGGCATATTTCATTGTCTAAAACGATATAAACAGGTTAATTTGCGGTTTTTCAAATTAGAAAATAATACACAACGACTGACGCTATAACTTTCAAGTACTTTATGGTAAACTCAAGCAAAAAACATTTGATGAAGTTTTTTTAATTTTGTCACGTGTAAAATCTGTGAACCTAAGGTTTTTTTTATGGGAAAAAATATTTTGAGGGTGAAAACAATTTCTACATAAAAAAAATCAATTTTTTTTTTGCAGTGACCTGAAAAATTTCGAATGTAAAAAAATTTAGCTCGGTGGGGTAACAAGTCTCAAAATCGTTGGTTTTTTTCCCTCTCACTTCAAGAAGTAAGTAACCTTGAACGCATTTCCATGTTCATTGGAACAACAAATGTTTTGCATATTTTACTTTTTATTTAAGGTGATTGAGGGGGTGGGTAGGGCTGGGGCGAGCCCCTCTAATTGGAGATGATTCAAGATCAATCAAAAATGCTACATATTTAAAATAACTTGTTTATACTTAATCAAGTGATTGTCATCTTTCAGTGTTTGTAAAATGGTGTTGTTAACTAGTAAAAGTTATTTTTTTACAGTTACTATTTTGTGCTTCAGGTTTTGTTAATCATCATTAATGATGATTAACAAATCAATAAATATATTTTTAATTATAATGAAATAGAGTGGAATTAGCTTTGAATTATTATTTAGCTAATTAGTATATTTGAGAATGCTTAAGTTTGTTGCATTGATTGAAGATTTTAGGACAAATAACTATCAGCTTCTAACAAGAGCATACTAATGGCATACATGCACCCATTTAAGAGTCTTATTAAAGGGCAGTTTTTATAGGATATTGGTTAGACCGACTATGTTGTATGGGGCGGAATGTTGGGCAGCCAAGACGAGACAAGAGGATAGACTGAAGGTAGCTGAAATGCGAATGCTGAGGTTTATGTATGGAGTAACAAGAAAGGATAGGATCAGAAATGACTTTATAAGAGGGAGTGTAGGGGTAGCAAGCATAGTAGAAAAGATGCAGGAAAATAGGCTTAGGTGGTTTGGGCATGTAACTATGAGTGAGGAGGATGAGCTGCTTAAACAGGTGATGAATTTGGACCTGGGAGGTAAGGGGGAGGGAGGTAGAGGAAAGCCCAAACAAGCTGGGAATGTGGTGGTAAAATGGGATATGAGGGTATGTGCGGTCTCTGGGAGTTTGGCACAGAATTGAAAAGGAGTGGAGAGTGAGAGATAGAACCCATAAGGCCGATCCTGCATACTGCGGGAAATGGTGCAGGAAATGATGATGATTAACCCATGATGCATATTAACCAAATTTTTAATTGAAACCACTCCTAGCCGTCCCTGCTAATCATTTTGTTCGCTTCAGTCCTCATACCACAGGAGTTATTGGAATCAATTTCAGATTTAAGATTGCCTTCCTTGAGCCTGAACAATTTCACCAAGTGATCGCATACTCAATGCTTACAGCTTTTTACTGTGTACAGTGAGTGTAAGCATGTTTTTCACCTGGTCTTTTTCTAGTATGATACACTGATTTTTACTGAAATAGGAATTGAGTCAGATTTAGGTCCACCCTGTGCAATACATAAAGTTAGATGTGCCTGGGGAGACACTGGACATTACCTTTAAAATTATTCATTACATTATTATAAACACGTGATTGCTCCATTTTATGGCCTACATTCAATTTTTTGTTGAATTTTTCGGTGTAGATTTCACTTAAAATTCAAATAAGACATTTCTAAGCATCACAAATGCTGTTTTATGGAATTGCGGCATGTCATCGTAAACTAAGTTGGTATATGACAGGGAGAAGAACCTTGTGCAGCCTACAAATTTGAAATGTACATTGTACTATGTATTCAGTTACAGTGGGGTGTTTTTTTAGCTATGTGGGGTCTATGTGGGGGGTCTTATAGAATCTTCTTAAGTAAAGGAAGTTCAGGTATGGATATAATATAAGATATAAAAAATTGAACGTATGTTTGATGAATGATGATGACACATGACATGGTTTTTATCGAGATAAAACTGTCTACAGCTGTGCAGGATTATACGAAACATTTAGGTCTAGGATTCTGAATTTTTTTGTGTTATTATTGGGAATTTTATTTTTTTGATGATTGACGAAGGAAATAAGAGATTTTTTTGAAGGTTTTTTTTTAGCAAAAGTGTGATGACATTTTTAAGTTTTCATATTTATAATATTAGTATTGACTAAACGAAGAGAACAGAAAAGAGAAATTAGGAGTTTTGCATCAGATTTGTTTACAAAAAAAGTAAATTACAAAGTGTTCTTTCTGGGTGGGTATTTCAAGTTGTTTTAGTATAAATTAGCATAAAATTAATGCTACAATTCCTATTTTCAGGAGAGGAAGAAAAAAACGTCTTTACAACGTGGTGCAAAATCACAATTAATTCATTTTCTTCCACAAATATTATGATTAAGGCCCAAATCTTCAAGCAAGTAACAGTTTAGAAATGTGAAAATTGTTTTTATTTTAAAAATTTTGTGTTTTATGCAAATAGAAATAAACTCAAAAAATGCAAATAGGCAAGAAAATTGTTCATTTTATGCAACATAGGAAAAATCAAAAACAAATTTTAAGAAAAAAATTTGTAGTTTTTTTTTCTCTGGACAATAAAATGTTTTAAAAAAAATATGTGACATTATGCAAATTCCCAAAGATATGCACTTTGAGTATTTATTTCGAATTAAAGTGATTATTTTTGCACGTATGTCACCCATATGGTATCACAGTGTACACAAAATGGGTTGGAATTGTGCATTTTATGCAAACTTTTGGCTTTACTCGTTCGTTATACACAATGAAATTACAACTTGCTTATGGTACATAATTTATGTACATATTGAAAATATTTATGCATATTATGGACTTAATTGCTAACTGAACTAGAAGTAGTAATTAAACCCTTACAAGGATGTCAATGGTGTATGTAAATTCAATCCGATTTGACTTTCAAGGTTAGAACTAAGCTAATAAATTAAGCATCGAGTATGATTCAAATTTTTAGTTGAGAAATGAAGATAATGTCACTTTTCAAAATATGGTCACTGATGATTTTTACCTTGGTTTAAAACACGGGAAGTTTTCACATATTTGTGTCTAGAATGCATTCAAGTGTGATGGAGACTTTTTTCTATTCATATCTGCATTGCTAATCTACATAAGAATATTATATACATATTGTTTTAATAATATTAATGTTTTTGGTTAATTAACTATATGCCTTTGTTTTAAATCTATCGTTTTTCTTTGAAAATATTCTAGGAAAATTGAACCCACTGAAGCAAATTATAATTTATTATTATTGATAAGAACCTGTTTGTTTGAAAATTTGCATAAAGTCGTGCATAAATATACATTTCTAAAGATATGTCGTTACATATAATTGAAGGCCATGTTTGAATTAGGATATACTGTAGTTGCATATATAAGAATAGTTTTGGTTGGTCCCTGTGTGCTGCTAAATTAAAGCATTTCCCTGTTGTTTTAAGTGGTATCTTGGATTCATTTTTTGTTAAACAAATTAGTCTTAATTCTACTTTACAATATGGACCATAGCAAATGAAACCATGCACAAGGCTAAAAGTATTTTAGGCAACATCAGGCATTAGGAAGGCAGTACCTTACTTACACTACCCGGTAGTCAAACACATTACAGGAGTCTTTGTTGTTGATTCTTGTGTTCGGACACCTTCATTGAATTGATATAATGCAGGAGTTGTTATCACAACACTGGTTATTTTATTATTTTTTGGTGATTTTAAGGTGTAAGTGTTCATCTAACTCTGGTCATCAATCACTTAAAGATATTTTCATGTTGATATCTTTTTAAAATAAGCGTTTTATGTAAGTTTGAAAATGTCCCAACTTTAAGTAGATTTGTATTTTATATTTTTTGTTTATAAAAGTTTATTTTGAAATATAGCAACATAAAAAAATACTAGTAAAGTGATTCAGCTACTTTTCTAGTTTCTAATACAGTTTCAATTTCTTCTTAATGTTGCTCTTTGAAACTCAGAATAAAGAAGAGATCGAAAGGCGCATGTTCATAAAACTTCTTAAGTAAAATTAAAGAATTGAACCTATGTTTAAAATAAACTATAAAATATTAAATGAAAAGACATTTTCAAATTGATGACTTGATATCTTTTTTTTTTAAAAAAATAAACAATTTGTATGATGATAGTTTGAGAAACACCAAAAAAATGAATTGCAAAAAAAAAAAAAAACATTTATAAATGTGAAGAATGTTTATTTTCAAACACATCATACCATGAAAAATGCCTTTATCTTATTTATAACTCGTATTTACAATTTTAGTTTATTAAAAATACTTTCAAATTCTTCGTAAAGTAGTTTTTTTTTAAGATTTTTATAATCCATTTTTTTTGTTTCCGTTTTTTATTGCTTTTCTAATTAATATGCATTATGTAACGACCTAACGGGTTGACGCTTATTTTGAAAGGTAGAGAGGTTTTTTTTCTTCAGGTTGATTAACTGACTAACTGACCATCGGATATCTCAGTAATGGGTCAAGCATTTTCTAAATGGCATAACACTGTTATGTTTAATTCATCATCTGTGTGATGTTCTTAGTGGTCAAGACCAATTGAATTTAACTGTTAAAAATACTTCGAGAGAAAAAGAGAGAATTATTTATTCTGAATTGTTGTTTGTGAAGGTTTTCACCATGACCGACAGACCCAGCCACGTTGTCTACATATCATGTAGTTATTATTATTATTATTATTATTATTATTATTATTATTATTATCATTATTATCGCCTTCATGCGGATTTAATTCATTCCAACTCATAAATGATTGATTTTGAAAACTGATATCCGTATCAGTGTTATAAAATAAGAGATCACAACGATATACTGTACAGTAGGTCTTGTCTTATCGTATTTCAGACAGATGCCACCCAAACGGGCAGTGGCGGATTTACCATTTTGCCGCCCCTAGGCAGCAACTTTTTTCTTAAAGTAATAAAGTTACTTTTGTATGCTTTTAACAATGGTAATGTCAACTGTTTTGTCAGAAGTGGTCATTCTGGCTCTTGTTACATCAATTACTCTTGCCAACCAAGTTATATTATTAGGCAGTTTATTTGTATCCAAAACGAATTTCCAAAAAAAAAATGTTACAATTTGTCGCCCCCAAAAATTTGCTGCCCTAGGCAGCTGCCTACTCTGCCTAATGGTAAATCAGCCCCTGCAAACGGGACGTGAATCTTAGCTGATTTTGTATGCATATTGTATAGTAGTAATACGATACTGTACATTGCTTGATGGTTTCACAATCATTTATAAGTTATGAGATGACTTATTCTTATATGGCAAGAAAATATTGTCATATATAGAAACACTTTTACACATTTATACATCAATAACTTCAAATGAAAATATCCATAATTTTGGAAATAAAATAAAAAGTTTGCATAAAATGCACAAAATGCGTAATCACTATTCTAATCTCTTTTGAGTAAACTGTGATAGCACCATATGTGAAATAATAATCAGTCAATGATCAAAAATGAACAAATTGCATATTTTTTTTTAGAAATTTACTTATTTTGCATAGTTTTATTTATTTATTTTAAAAACACTATTTTTTTGTCAGAAAACTTAGTACAAAAGGGGTTTCTGAAATGAAATAGTTGGATTTTGCATTTTTCTGTTATTGATTCAGAAATTAAAATAATTGTGATTGTTCCATATAATATAAAGCCTACACTTTTATTTGCATAAATGAACGATTTTATCGTTTATTTTGTGGTTTATTTTTTAATCGCATAACATAACATTCAATACTTTATAAAAACAATTTACTGATTTTTGAATTTTTATTTGCATAAAAGTTTTGACCTTAATTATAAGTTATGACAAAAGTAATAAGTAATAACAGTAATGCTTTTTGTAATTTAAAGAGACTGGTTGGAGGCTTTAACTCTTTACAGAAATATGAAGCTAACTGTAAATTTATTCTAAGAGAGATCTAGCCTTTTCAATGACTGAAAAAACAAACAATTTTTTTTTTGCCTTAGTTATAAGTTACAACTTTTAACTTTTATATTTAAAAGTTTGATGCAAATTTCGTTGCATCACTTTAAACATTGCTTTAGAACTAGACAACTACAAAAATTTAATTGCAACACCTAAAAAAAAAGAATTTTAAATTATTGCATTAGAAATGCGGTGTTAATTATTAACTGTGCATAAATTTCATGTGTTTTTAATGTAAAATTAACTTAAAAGTTAAAATTTGACCTAAATACTTAGAGAGAAAAAAATGACTAAGTCCTACACTTGATTTTAATGAGCTTTTTGTTAATGATGATGATGATGGCATTAAAATAAGATAATTTTTATTTTGAAAAAATGAGATCGATTCAATGCGACCAGATATATAATAAGAAATATGGTGCTATATTTATTAAGTTAATTATCATCAGCTAAGAGAAGAAAAAAAAAAGCTAAAGCAAGGTTACATTTTTAGCACGAAATTATCTTAATAAGAAACTGTTGTATGTGTCAAGAACACGTCAGCCTCATTATATAATCTAGCATTTTTAGTCAAAAAAAAATTGTAACTTTTCGGTACTTAATAGCTATATAATATGTATCTATTTCCCGTTTGAGATGTAAAATACTTTATTACGTAAATCAGACAGAGAAAATGATCGAAAAAGCTGTCCATATATATAATAATAATAATTTTTTTTTTATAAATTTTCATTTGGATAAATTGAAGGCTGTATGTTTTTGGTTTGTGAGTGTTTTGTGTGTTACAAGATGAAAAAAAAAATAAATCAATTTGTTTTTAGTTGTATTAAGATCACAAATTGTGTCTTTTTAAAAACGGAAACAAGGTCTTTTGTATTACGTCGAGAATTCATTTTTTTCTTGACGTTATATAACAACAAAAAAAGAACGAGTTAACTAACTAAATACAATACTTTTCAAATTAGCTATTCATTGTGTTAAGGTCAATGCATCTTGCAATGCTTTTTTTTCCTCCACTTTTCAAGATAATGAATGATCTAATTCATGCAGACATAATTTATTATATAATGCAGACATATTTCTAAGTATCTTATGGATTCTCATTATAATAATAAACAACAACAAGAAAATAACATTGTTTGACACGTTTGAATTTTGGGCCATAATTGGTATATTTTCTACCTGTCTACTGAAGTCATAAAACAGTAACGCAACAGATTAACATTAATGACTTAATTACACAACTTACCCACATCGTAACTAATACCCTGTATCTGAACAATGAACACAAGTTATTGAGGATCCCGTTCCGGTATATACTGTACATTATATATTATTACAGATTAAATCTCAATTTACATAAATTCCATTTACATCTAATTACTAAATCAAAGCTCCAGGGGCATCCCAATTACAGCATATTAAAACAAATATTGTGACAAGCATACCTTATGATGGTATTACTTGTGTGAACACTATTATTTTATGACTGCCATATTAATAATGCTGTACACAAGTCACTAATTATTTTGTAATTTGGTTTTGTGACTGTTAGTATGTTACATAGTTATGAGCCCAAATATGATATTTTACCTGTTATATGACAGTCTTATTGTATTTTTTTTCAAAGCAAATAGAAACTAAATAAATAAACATAATTAATTCGAGGGGCGTCATAACAGAAAGAAAATAGACTGTGACTATGACAGTCAATTGTCATATGTCTAACTCATGAGTCATAACCATGTATTTTGTCATTATAACAAATATCGACTTATGACTGCCATTGACTGGTATAATATGACAGTCATAGAATAATTGCACACAAACAATGACATCTTAAGGTATGATTGTCACAATCTTTTGATATTTTTTTTTACTTTAATGAGGCCCCTGAAGCTTTGAATTAGTAATTACTGTACATATAAACAGAATTTATGACGTACAAGCAGTGATATCATAAATTATGATTGTCAAAATTTTATGACTTTTTCAGTAATGATGCGTGCGGCCCCTGAGTATTTAATTTTATTCTAAATGCTTTCGGGAAATAATTTTAATTAAGGAAAAAAAAGAGATTTCGTATGGAAGCAAACTTTAACAAAACAAAGACCTTTCTAGTTCTATTTTATTATTTCTATCTTATACTTACACTTTTACAGTAATACATTATGCAATGTCTTCTTCCGAATATTTTTTTACAAAAAAAACTGCTTTGCTATAAAAAACAAAGGAATATCTTACCTGGACCGTTGAGTCCTTTGTCTAACATAGTGGCCCAGTTTTCTACAATGTTTTTTTTCAAGGGGAGGATTGTTTGCTATAAAGATACACACAAAAGTACCTTTTGTAGAAAAAAAAATTGAAAATGGAGAGTTATAGACGAAAAAAGTACAGGTTTTCCAGATGCCAACACAAATTACATTGAAACACAACACTAGAATAATTGTAAAAAAAAAAAGTTTTCTTTATACAGGTAGTTTTTTTAAACCTTACTTTTAAAAATAACAGATGCACTAATTAAAAAACAACAACACCCAGAAGAGAAAGTGAAAGGAAAGAAAATTCGAAAACCAAACTAGTTTAACCCATAAATAGAAAATTCTTATAGTTTGATAAAAAGAAAATAATATTGACCAGTGCACTGAAAAGTTGTGATGTCCACTAAGAAACAGTTTGAGACACAAAAATGAATTTTTGATAACCCGACCTACTTTACGTGCAACAAGCAACAACAATGTCGAAAAATCCTTGTAAAATTTTCTATTTAAATATTTCTGTGCATCAAGAGAGAGAGAGAGAGAAAGAAAGCGAGAGTTGGTCAGGGATTGTTTAATTTTCACTTATTTCTATGATGGATTTTAATAAATGGGGTGTGGTTAAGACTGGAAAGGGGGTGTGGGTTAATCTTCAACTTAGTTCTTTTGGAACTTCCATGTAAACTTGTAAGTTCTTGTAGATGTTGAACGTCCGGTATGTCTGATGAATAATGGTGTGACACTTGATGTTGAAGTCTTATTGGTTAACATCATTCAGAGAATCCAGTTGATAATAGGAACTAGTGAAAGTGTAGCCACGCCTTTTGTACTTTTCTGTTATTTTCATATGAAACAAAAAATGTTAAATGAAGGTGTGGGTTGGCTTTGGTCTAGGTAAGGACAACAATATTAACAACATTAAGAAGAAAAGAAATATCTATATAAAAACTGAAAGTTGTCTGCTAATTTGGAGGCGAGGTTTGCTTGTCCATCAACAACTTTCTAGTTCAGATCCAATCACAAAATATTTCCCGTTGATTCAGAGTTTAGGAACGGGAAGGTGAAAGAGAGATCGACGTCATTTGTGTTAGCAATGCCGTTCCAAGTTTCTCTCGCGAGGACGGGAAGTCCCAGTAAAGTTTTTTTTAAGTCAATCATTTGCTAAAAGTTGTGGTTTTCAATTTTTTTTTTTTAAAAAAAATGTAATGGTGGTATTCTTAGACAAAAGTAAAGCTACAGATAAAGTATGAAATTTTATGTAAATGTTGATGAGTTTAACTCTACTTCTGAATATGTCAGAGCTTATTGTAAGAAATTTTTCCAAAGTGCACACCCAATTTTAATTTATGATTAATAAATTATAACTACTAATAATAATTCAAATATCACACATTTTTACTCTCACCATCCTGTTTGAACTTAATCTATTTGACTCCTCGATGTGACTAACTTCAAATTCAACATGAAGTAACTAAAAGAAATGCTTCAAAATGAGTATAAAATGGAATTACTAATTTAATTTTTCTGGGTGCACACTTTTCCTTGTCCAAACACACACTAAAATAAGTCCTGGAATATGCAGTCATTAAGAATACGACCCTCAGAGTATAATTAGTTTTCTATTATTAATTATATATCTTTTCAAACAAAAAACAACGTAAAGAACATATTTTTTCAATTCACGCTTACTTGGCATGTAAGCAAAAAACAGCCAGAAATTCTTTTTTAATGTAGGCCTATATGACGCATCCATTTGGTGTAATTAATTGTTGATTGCACAAAATGTATTTCCATTTCGTGAAATGCACAATAGAGTGGCCTGATGCAAAACGCGAAATGGACATACATTTCGTGTAATGGACAATTACATCAACTGGATGCGAATTACATTGTATGAATGATACTCAGTTAAAAATAATTAATAAAAATTACTGAGAATGCATTCATTTATGGACATTTTTTTGTAGCAATTAGGCATCCTGAAACTTCCAACTGTATAAGGTGTACAGTTGTATGTGTAGTAGTAGTGTGCATAACATTGCATGTACACTGTACAAAATACTATGAAAATACTATGATTGAAATGCAACAACTGCAAGTGCTGCAATTGAACCTACGTCATTTCGACTTTCAACATTTTTCTGCTCGATTGGAAAACAGTGAATCATTTGTCTGCACACAATGTCTATTCTTGTCTCTGTATATTTCATGTTTAGGAACACAAATGGAGACATAATGTAACAAAAAATGTCTCCAGTCATTGCAATCTCGGTGGACACAACTTTACACAAATACAGGCGTTGTCTGTGCCATAGGCGTGGTTAAGTCTGTCACATGTCTGTCGACCTTCATTGCATCGTCACGACTAACAGACAAGGCCGTTTATCTGCCATCTTTATTTTGTGCTACAGTGCTAGTGACACAACAATTTGTACCCATACTCATACCATGTGTGAACAGTCAGATATATACTATTGTCATTCTTAGTAGAACTACTGCTTTTCTCACTACTGTACTTTAATTGTATATTATTTTACCAGTTCTACTTTTAGCTTTTGTACTTTTAGCTTTTTATGTATTTACTATTCGTATCATCATTAACATGTGACTAACCTTTAAATTGGTATTACTATATAAATATTTAAATTTTTCAACTGCAACTTGGAATAAAACCTTCATGAAAAGTTTTTAGTTGAATTTTTGTAGACATTGAATATATACAATATATAAGTATGATACATAACCATGTTAATAATTTGTCAGATATAAAACATCTTATAATACATGTATGTTTGACAAATTTCATTAGTGAATGTTGAACTTGTTCGTGTTTCATGAACTTGAAATCCTGCATCATCATTGCGTTTTGCAAGTCTTACTTGTATTTATTTAATACTACTTGAAACACCTTTTCACAAGGTGTAATTTCATTTTTTTTTAAAAATTGAAATGAAAGAAAATAATTGTATAAAGAGCTTTTCACTTTTTTTTTCTGTCGCTGTCTCTCTCTCTCTCTCTCTCTCCTCTCTCTCTCTTTGTGTGAATAGAAATTAGCTGTTTGTAATGTATGTACAAACTTAAATGTGGAAAGAGTTGGTTGGATAGTAATTTGTTTAGAGGACATTACCCTTTTATTTTAACCATGTAACATACGAACAAGTTTTAAAAGTACCACAGCTTTTTCAAGTGATTTGGGATTCCCCACGTTTATTTTTGTTTTATTTTGGGGTTTTATGCGTTCAAATTACAAATTTTTAATTTGAGTTTCAAAATATTGGTCAGTTTACCCAAAAATTCTCCAGTATTGCTACCATAATAATAATAAAAAAAGTTGATAAATTATTGCTGTAATTTCTGCGCTGTTTTCCCTATCTTTGTTATTCGTTTTTTTTGTACTATTGAATGGCTGTTATCATCTCGCCAGAATCCTTCTCGCACAGCAAGGTGGATTGGAGGTGGAGGCTAACTCTTACAGGATTGTGAGTACTGAGGGAACTGATCAGGATCCAGCGTGCCAGCCTTCGACACCGAAGGCCAAATTATCAGTCTACATGTATTAAACCAGTGTTTCTCAAATGGTGTTCCGCAGAACTCTGTAGTTCTGTGAAGCGAAACTAAGTTTTCTACCAGAAAATTAAAAAAAAATAATAATAAATTCCATAACGCAAAAATATATAATTAATTATTATAGTTTCATAAAATAATTTTTAATAATAATATTGATTTTACTTTAAGAAGTCACAGGATGTTCATTTTCAGACAGTTAAATATAGCTGTCAACAATTAAACACAGTGACATAAGAATTTGCCAAAAAGAGAAACTATTACACACTTCTCATTAAATTATGATATATTTTTATGTGATTTTTTTAATATTAATAAACAGTTAATTGGATGCTGTAGTTTTAATTTTATTAATTTCTATCTATATGTACTTTTTTTGGTGTTTTTCTCATTCTTTATAAGGTATTATGTAAAACAAATACTAATGGTGTTCCCGTAATGTTTTAATAATTCTAAAATGAAATGATTCAGTGGCCAAATAAAATTGGGAAACATTGCCCCCTACCCCACTAACTGGGAAACCATTGCTAGCCTCCGCCTTTAATCCTCTTCATCATGAGAGATGGATTCGTATGAGGTGGGGGGGGGATACACGCCTTACTGAACATACCTGTCATGTAATCAACTAGTTTGTTACTTGCGTCATGTATATCTAACATGTACAGTGACAATACAGCCGGATTTTAAAATCTCCCCAAAACTGGCTTATTATTTTTGAATTCTAGATCGACTTTCCCCAAAAGTTATTTTTAACTTATTTTAAAAGGGTTGAAATTTTACTTAAAATTTTTTAACCAACCAGGGTTTTACTTAGAGGAAGAAGAAGAAAAATAGAAATTTTTGTAAAAGTTCATTCACCATTTTAACTATTGCAAGGAAAATACATATCGAAAATAACTAAAAAATGAAATAATTATACTGATGTTGAATATGAATTTAAATATACCAATTATATTTTGTTTTTCACTCTTCATTATTACATTCTGACACGTTATTTAGTATAAAGCAAACAACCATGAAGGAGTTTTAAATTAGGAATTTATTAGTTTTGTTGTTTTAGAACTTGTTTAATTATTGATTGCATTTGAGTTGTAAGTTGATAGATATTGTTTGTTTCAATACTTTGGTGTGATTGACATTAATTAACATAGAATAACATTTTCACATTTTCTATGTTGACGGTCAGTAATAAAAAACATGACACTGTCACCTTTTGAAATAATAATAATGCTGAGTTTCACAGTAAAACAATCACAATCACACAATTGTGTATTAAATATCGTTGTTCAGCCTGGCAAATATTGAATCAAACCATTTCTTTTACTTACTGAGTAAGATGGTTCATTTTTTTTTAAATTTAAAAAGTGAACCATTTTTTTTACTTACTGAGTAAGATGGTTCATTTTTTTAATTTTAAAAAGTGAACCATTTTGATTGCGGGGGGGGGGGGAGGAGACATCGGATAAAGAAGGGTTAATATTTAAATGTTTTTTTTTTAAAAACACAAATAAGAATTTGCGGGATACAACATTTATTGTATTTCTTTTGTCCAACTTTTGAACATTGCTAGTAGTTTTTTTGTATATCTAAACAAAAATGAGCCACATTTGAACATTTTTTTGCATTAAACTTATGAAAATGGGTTTTTTACAAGGTGTTCTCAGTATGGTGTCGAGTGCAAATATCTTTTATTTTTGTTCTCTGAAGTTTTCAAAAATAATAATGAAAAGGTGAAGAACGCTTTAAACAATTAAACATGGTAAATAACTGAACCGTGAATCATAATTTCATTCTTCAAGAAAAAAAAAAATGAAAGTGGGGAAAACTGAAATTGGTGGAAGATGAAATAAAAAAGAGAGAAGTACCGTTATCAAGTTGTCTTTCGAAATGCAACAGGGGCACTCACCTCTCTTTTTATTATTGTTGTGTTTTTTTTTTAAAGAAAATGTTGGCTCTTTAATTTAATAAATACTTAATTTTTTATGTTTTATATTTTTAGTTTTTGCAAAACGAAGTCGTAAATGGCTCACTAAAATGTTTTACTTTTTAATGGAAAGTATTTTATGTATGTATGTAATGTATACTGTATGTCAGTAGCACTCAATGTCAAATGCTACAATTTGGACATTTGCAAGCAAAATAAAAGCCTAGCTGACATTTTTGCACGCATATGCACGTATACAATAATAAGTCAATATTGCGACAAATGTTGCTGTGAATGTTGCACAACAACGTCTTGCAAACAAAAAAACAAAAATAAGCATTTTCTGCATTGACGGTGTGCAGTAAACTGTTGCAAATGGTGTGCAAGCTTAATAATTATGCACATTGCAATCATAACTTGCTAGTATTTTAGGTAAAAAAAAAATGTAGCTTGTGGTAATTATAGCCAACGAGATTGTAGTTTTTCCATACGTTTTGTCGTTTTCTTTATGTCGGATTACCATAAAGCCGTTTTCTGTCTGGGTGACCAGTTAGGTAGTTAGTTAACAAAATTATCATTTTATAACTGTAAACTTACACTTGTAAAAACAAAAATCTTTGTATGATCTAAATTTATAAAACTACCTTTGACATTTAACTGACAAAAGCACCTGGAGAAAACAAAACAAAAATAAAACTGTGAATGCCTTATTAATGAGCATTTTGCTCTCGTCTGCAACACTTGGGTTTCTCAATTATTTCCTTTTGTGTGCAACAACAACAAAATTCTGAGTTTACCATTTACGCTCGTAGTTTAGGGTTAAGTACCGTTTTTCGGTGGCTAATCAAAAATATTCTTCAGCTGATTAATTATTAATTTCATTAATCATGTTCAAGGCGCATGTATTGCTAAATGGTGCAATAATATTTGTGCCCCAAGAGTGGCGAAGGTTGTGAATCGCTATTCTTTACTACACCTTAGGCAAAGTTTACAGCTGGTATTATTTCTAGAATTTCGAAGGGTTCTTAATGACATAGGCCCATGACAAAAATATGCTTTTGAGGAGGAGGGGAAGATGAACTTTAAGGGGAAAAAAATCTTTACAAAAAACATCAGTGATATGAACATCTAATGAATGATGACTTAAGAACATGCAATCTTTCGAACGGAAATGCCTTTTGAGGCCATTGTAACCCTACTTTTCAGGTATTTCCTCGACCTTGCCTTTCCTAACTCGGCCTTTACTTTGTAACCATCACTATATACTTAAGTTACCTTTAAACACTGTCACTTGCTACAAATTCTCACAATATGAAAACCATTTCCAAAATAAGTGGAAGTGAAATATTCTTCCAGTTTTCTATATGTATATAGAGTTTTAAAATTTGATGCAAAAAAAAAGTGAGTGAACTTATGAATAAAGGTGGCTGCCCTTAATGATCGTGACAATGTTTGTTTTGTAAATAAATTTGTCATGAAATATATTTAGTAATGACCCCGTTAATGACATGCTCAGAGTACAAACGGTACTTATTAGTTTTTTTTAAGTGGGAATGGGTTCTAGGTGGAAACACTTTTAAACAATAAAAAAAAAATCTTAAGTTCCATGCACGAATTTGTTTTGGTATATTTCAAGTTGAATGTTAATTTGATTTATATGGTCATCATGGTGCACACATTTTCATCCATCCATTCATCCAATTCATATTTATCTTGAAGTTTTATTTCATGCATGATAACAATTATGCCGTAGATTACATTGCATTTAATCACATAGTTGGATTTGGAGAAAGAAAAAAAAAAAACAAGGGTAGAGGTGGTTCTGCTGCTCATTAAAATTTGCAGACATTGTCTACTTGAATTTAAGATTAGAATTAAAATATTTTTAGTCATAAATAAATATCAAAGTTTTAGTTAATAATCCATGCATTTCATTAAATTTTTACTTGAAAGTCAATGTATATGTTGTAGAAAACGTAGCTATCAGAGAAATCAGCTCGTTTGAATTGTTACTTGCCTCTTCCAAGACAATACAATTGTACCTCGCTTAACGATAGGGATGCGTTTCTGGAAATTGTATAGTTAACATGATATGGAGGAAAGGCACCTGTAAAGAAACCTCTGTATACTATAAAGCTAGAGAATTTGGTTAATTACGTTATAGCGAGCATATGCGCCAACATTTCAAAAACTTAAGGGGTGTTCAGCAACCCAAGTGTAATTTTTGGTGGGTCCTCCCATCAAATATACCAATATATGTTTGTTAGAGGCTATATCGTGCTAACTACAGTCACAGAATATATTATACAGTATATCTATTCTGTGCTACAGTATTTTATGTGACGTTTTTCAATTGAGTGCACAGTTTAAAAAACACTATGGGAATTTTATTTTATTTTTTCATGTATTTTATCATTTCATAAAAATTGTAGAAAGTGGTAAAATTGAAAAATTGCAAGATTTGCTGAGCACCCACGCAGTCGGCATCTACGATATAGCTAGGAATAGGAATCATTCTCAGAGGTAACGTAAAGCAAGCTACGCCTGCAGTCTAGATGCTCCACAGGCGCGCAATAAGGCACAAGGTGAGTATCGAAGGAGACTTGCAAGTGATAGTATGTCGAATAGCTGACTTCTCTAAATAGCAAGATTTTCTTCCACATGCACTATATATTCCATATTGCCTAATTCATCGTATTAAATTTTGTTGCTTGTCATTTTAAAATGTGCCTGCCTCGAAATGTGTAGGTAACAATTGCAGAATTCTATTTTTTACTTTAAAAATAATGGAAAGCTCATTTTAAAATGTTCACAAATGAAGCTAAGAAAAATCTAATTTGATAGGCAGGGTTTTTATTATATAAAAATGTAATTATTAAAGCTTATCTTTACAAATGCCTTTATAAATAAATTTAATAGATTGTTTAAAATAACAATTTTTTTTTTAAATTCATTATCTCCCAATTTTTTTTATCCCTCTTTTCAGTTCATGAACCCGGATTGTGTAATAAATGTCCTTTGATTATAGAAGGGGTGGTTTGTGTGCGCATGCGTTGTATATTAGGCCACCATTTCAACATGATAGAAGAAGAGGGTAGATGCAAATCACGTGTTTTGGAGGTGTAATCATTTTTGGGGTTTTAGAAAAAAAAGTACATTGGGTGCTATTGTTAGATGGGATTTTCCAGCGGAAAAGGTTCACAACCGGAGAATGAATATTTTTTTTTGGTTATTAGTTAGTATTTCTATTAATAGGCCCACATTTCCAATTATACAGTATTATTGTTAATCATATGAGTAAATATTTTTGAATACAGGATACTGACTATTTACAATTATTATAATATACTAAAAAAAGCTAAACGACATTTTCCTATTAGAGTGTTATAATTTATTCACCACATTCTACTGAAAAAAAAAATAAAATTGCAACTTAATTGTTTTTAAGAGTATTAAATTTTGAGCTTATTATTATAGGAGGATGTTGAGTTTCTAATTTAATGCCACCATTGTAATTAATTTTAAGATGATTGCGATTTGGTTTTTGAAGTTCAAATCGCAAGGGTGGATACTTTTTTTTTCCTGGTTATTGACTACCATCATGATGAGTTGATCTAGTTTTATTTATTACTTGGTGATGATAATCCAGTTAAATGTCATAGTGCAATGATTTCATGAAGGTAGAAAAACCTTAAATGATCTAAAAGAATTTTGTGGTGAGGTAAAAGGTGGTTAAAGAGTTATTTCGAAAATAAAATAGTTACAGCTGAAGACATACATTTTTTTTAAAAAAAGAAAACAATTTGAAACATTTTAAACTATGGAAGAATCTTTGATATAGTTTCACTGTATAATATGAACTGTGTGTATGAAGAAGGGGTTGAGTGAATTTCGTGACCATCATAATGACAAAGCAAATATATTTTTTGTTGTTGGTGTTGTTGTTGTTGTTGTGTAGGTTTTGTCATGGTCATTAGACTTTCATTTTTTTTTTGGATGCAAGTTTTGTATTTTTCTCAATCCTCATCGAGTCATCAATGTTCAGATTTGTTTGTTGCAAAGAACAAAAAAGGGTTAACAACTTAAGGTTCATATTCTTAATGATTGCTGATTGTACAATAGTCAAAACGAATGCTAAGCTCAACTTCTAAATGTTTTGTAAGTCAAAGTTAATGCTAACCTTATAAACCTTTTACATGAAATTTTGTGTATCAAAAGTTGATTAGTTTAGCACTAACTTTGACTTAGCAATCGTTGAGAATATGATCCAAAGTTCTTATCAAAAGTTAATGAATTTGGCACTGCCTATGACTATCTCACAATTCAGTTAACAATCACTAGGGATGGTATATAATTAATAAATGCTTAGTCAAAAGGAGAGCTTAACTTAAGAACTTTTGATAGGAATATTCACGTAAATGTTGATAAATTTAGTATTAGCTTTGACTTGCCAATCATTAATCATACTATTAAGAATCTAACCTTTAATATTTGTTTCATTTGCCATAAGCTGTTTCTAATTTTATGTTAATTCAATAATAAAATGAAAATATTTTTGGTGTAAATAAATCCAATTAGCATAGAAGAAACTTTTTATTGCTAAATTTGGTAAATTTGCATTGGACCCTCCTGTGAATGACATTCTTCAGGTAGGATACAGTGAGTGGCTCAAGGTTGCAAATTAAAGTGATCAATGATCATCTATCTGGTTGTCAATTGTACCACATGCTACAACAGAAAAAACCCAAGTTTAACAAATACTAACAATATCATACAATAATTGAAACAGGTCCAAATTGACAGATTGCTTGATTATCAGATAATTATTCATTTCATTAGTCATTGTTCATAATAAAGAGACATTTTTGCCCTAATTTTAAGTTTACATATTTAAATTTGATTTGAGTTTTTCATTTTTTTTTTCTTTCAAGGAAATAAATGTCCATAAGATGTAAATAAGTTTTAGAAGAAAAAAAATGTGGAAGCAAGTGGGGGTGGAATTGCGTGTGAAGGCGAAAAGCCTGAAAGGAAAATTCTAAAATTTTATGCTTGTTAAAAGTGACCTACCTTTAATTCATCATATTTTTGTGCACTTGACAGCTAATGGCATTGGACTTGGGCGTAATGAAAATTAGATTAACTTCTTGTACATTTAAATTGGAAGGTTTTTTGTGCAAGACGAGCAAGAAATTCGCGGAATTTCAGCCGAACTTCATGGTTGAAAATAACGTATGTTGAAAAGTGCATGTTAATAAATTACATTTTAACTGGCTAAATAACTGCATATTTGAATTTGTTTTTAATTTTTTTTTTACTTAAATAAAAGTTAATTACTATGCAGAAATATTTTAGTTTTAATATGAAGTTTTCTGTCTATAATTTCAGTTGTATTTTGGCTAGGGTTACCAACCCTGGACTGTAGAGCTGAACAAAGCATTGTCATGCTTGAATGTTTTGCTAGCTCTAGAGAACAAAGTATAACAATGTTAGATGTAATTCTTACTAGAAACCTCCATATATGTAGAGGTGCTAAATGCTTATTAAAGAAATAAAAGCTAGAACTGAGGCATATTTGGGATCTTTTTCTCCCCACAAACGTATTTAGACTATGGGAAGTCTCTTTCAACACATACTTTAGTTCTGTTTTAGGACGAATTCAATTTGACAAGGATGTCTAAACCATGTCTAAATTACAACTACTTATCATTGTGAATTGTCCCCCTTGCCAAATGGCTCTTGTGCTGATTGCAGATGTACTGAGTTGAATTGAATGGAATAAGAAATGAGTACATATAGGTGGAGAGGGGGGGTATACTATTTTATGTGCGTAAAATGTAGTAGGTATTCAATAAATTAAAAAAAATTCTGGAACACAATTTTTGCTGACGTAAATAATAAATTTTAATTTTGGGCGAAATTTTCATCAACAGAACCTGTTGTTGTTACCGACCGTTAACGACATAGTACAACAAGCATGATTTTTTTCATAAATAGTAAACATAAAATAATAAATTAAGTTAGGTTAGATAAATTATATATAATTAATGTGTTCTTTTTTATTTTTTCGGTTCAAAAAGATTACATTTGGCTTTGTTAAGTGAAAAGTAAAGAGAGTACGCTGTTTTAACACCTCAAAAAAGAGTACGTGTACTCAAGTTCGCATTACAATAATATGCTGAAATGCCAATAAAACTGCAAATAAAAGATCTGCCAGATCAGTTGTATTTCTTGAAATAAAAACTAGTTTAGCTTTTCAAAGTGTATTTTCACTGTAGACAGACTGTTTTTGAAAAGTCTGTTTCAGAAGTCTATTAGATAGATTTTATATCAATTTTTAATTTTTAAAATAGATTGCTTAACTTATTGTTTAATGTTTATTGATTGTTTATTTTTACTGGTTTTATAGTGTGTCACTTAATGAATTTTAATAAGTATCTGCAATAAAATGTGATTAGGTAATATTGATTTAAGCCGAGGCAACAATTATTATGAACTTTTTTTGAAATTGTCAAATAATATTTTGTGCAGCGCAATGTAGTGATGCATTAGTGCCATTTAGTGGTACGTTTTATGGAGGTAATTTTCTGTTGACCGTGTTTATAATTATTCACATAATTGTAAGTAAAAAAAAAGATAATTTATGAACTACTGATTTTCGAACTCTGCTTATTCTACGTTTCAGAAGAGCGGCAACACTAAGGAGAAACTGAAAGTGTGTTAGACACTGGAACGGCTGCAGAATAACTTCGTAACTTAGTAACTTCATGTTGATATCTTTCAGAATGAACTTTTTAGAGATAACAGTTAAAAAATATCACCCGCTTAAAGTCGGGTCGTTTTTTAAAAACTCACGTGAAAAGCTTATTTTACAAGATAAATGTAAAATTACCCTTGAGTATTTGAGCTTCTCTCAGAGCCATAACAAGGGTACGCAAGGCCCTGGTCCAAATTATTTTGGCAATGGGCTTATGTGTCTTCTTTTCTGCTCCTTTTTTTGTCTGTCTTTTTCGCTTTCCAAACAATTACAAATTTTAACTATTTGTAATGTTGTCATTTCAATTTGAAATTTCTAACTTTCAATAATAAGAAAATTATGTGGTACGAAATTTTTGTTTTTTAGAAAATTAATCTTAAATGTTATAGTATATGTTACAATTATTTTGCAAATTATATAATGTCTACGGTACTTGTATGCATTAATTGTATGTTGTTGTTCGGACTCCCATTGAGGAAAGGTCCTGGTCTGGAGGACAAGTAAAACCAAGTATATATTATGGCCCTGGCTACCCTTCTAATTTCTAAAACACTTTCAAGTTTACAATAATTTTGTTCCTGCACTTGAAAGACAAAACAACCAGAATTCGAGGTGTGTTTACACTTTAAAAAGCACCTTAATTACGAATTAATTTACCAAACCTTTATCTTAAATTAGATAGCAGAAACAGTTCTTAATAAAACAGTAAAGATTGTGTGTCACATATTTAGTATTTTTTTTTCTTCTTCAATTTCTAATTATTTATAAAGAAGTCGTTATTTTTAACTCATGTTTTGAGTTAAATTGAACCACACCTTAGTTATTACTTGGTATAATTCCACTCGAAATATCCCTTTCTTTTGTGACCAAGTGAGTGAGAGAGAAAAAAAAGAGCCGCTGTCATCGATATTGTCATTTTCTTACAACATAAGATGAAATGAATAATTAAAAGAAATCCCCAGTAGTTGTTTTATTTTTAATGTGTTTGTGTATGAGTAACAAACAATTGTAATTACTAATGGGTATTTCATATATAACTCACTTAAACCTATTTCCGTTAAGAAAACAAATGTTCTTGACACGATTAAATTAATACTGAGTAAGTTCGTTGTATTTGTAACAAATGCATTTGTTAGTCTATAAGAGATACAGTATATAGTTTTGTGAACCACGTGTCAGCCATTTGCTAAATAAGTGTTTTTCGAGTAAATTTTGACTTTGACCTATGAAAACTTTTCCATACTATTTCGACAAGATGCATTTTAATAACTTTGTAGTTTAAAAAGTTATCGTGTTTTGCATAAACTCTCTAATAGAAGCAATTAAGCAGTGTCGGATTTAACCATTTGCTGCCCAGGGCGAGACCTTAGCAATTGCTATGTGCTTATGATTAGTTAATATATTAGTTGGAGATGATTTACAGTTTGATACTTCAAATAAAACTTCAATTTTTGAGCTTTGTGAGAAGCAAATTCACTATAAAAAACTGTACATATTAAAAGTAAACTATTTATAGCCTGTCTTAGATCATTATTGATTTCAGATAGCTTTTGATTAACTCTTAATTTTATTTCTGATTTCACAACAGTTACTGAAATGTTAATAAATATTTTTTCTAAATAAATGAGTAAAAGTCAATGTTTTGAGAAATTAAAAAAAAAAAAATAATGCCCCTCAAAACTGATACCCAGTGCTGGTGTCCTGGTCGCCCTGGCCTAAAGCGGGCACCGCAGTTTAGGGTGTTTCATTTTGTGTTTTGACATTTCCTTTCTCAGTATTTGCAATAGAAATATCCAACTTTTCTATTATAAACACTGCAATAAAAGTATAAACATTGCCACACACATAGAAAGAGAGAGAGAGAGAGAGAGAATCATATCCATTTCATTTTGATATTGATTGATTTTGATTACACAACATACAACAACTGATAATTAGCTGGTCAGTTGTATTAATTCTTTATAAGTGACCTCATTCTATCTCCATCTAATGTGTAAACAATATCTTTTGACCCTGTCATTGTTCCATTTTTTTATGTGGACTTAATGGTTTTTTAATGTATTATTTAAGATTGTGATTTGATTATAATTCTTGCTAGTGCGAGTAATCACTACTAATCAGTATTACCAGTGTATGAGGTGTTATGTTTAATTTGGGTTTTAACTTAAGTAATATAAATGTGTGTCCATTTGTAATTTGACAGTGGCTAATTCTGGGTGACAATTCTTATCTGTTTTATTAAGACTGATTTAATTATGTACAGTAGTTTTTACTAGTTTTGGTATACTCATATGTAATATATAATATACCAGCTGACAATGTAAATTGTTTTATGTAATGTGGTTTTAACATTGTTATTTACAATTTATTGAGATTTCCTAACTGGCTTAAACGAAGATTTTATGAAGCATTTCTAGTGTTTTTTAGGGGACAGAAAGAACTTTGCTAAGAATTGTTTTAGGAGTTGTGGTTTTAAATTATAAACACCCCTTGAATTACGGTTATTCTATCTTTTAGGTGCAAAATGAAAAGAAACTGGAATGTGTTTTAGAAACTAGAAAATTAAGGGTGTATCTCAATCATATAAGCGTATTTTCCTGTTGATATATTTTAAAATAAACTTTTTATTTGAGTTTGAACTTAACCTAACTTTAGGCTGTCAATTATTTTTTAATGATTGTCAACAAAAAAAGTTTATTTTGAAAGATATCAACACGAAAATACTTTTAAGGGATTCAGCTGCCATTCTAGTTTATAGAACTCATCAGTGTTGCTCATCAGAGTTTGACACATATCTTAAAAACGGTATTTTCTGCACTTAATGACAACATAAACTAAACTGTCTAAATTATCACCTAGATTACCAAGCATAGTATGTAATTTGTAGCACACCAATCTTTCAGTAAACATTTATTAATTCAAATGCTACCTGAAATCTCGACCTAAAACTATAGTAGTTTTTAGAAGTCTTTTTATGGCAATGTTTTTTTAGACGAAACGGTATCAACACTGTATAATAAATCTATTATAACAAGGGTAAATCTTTTTGTTTCTCGTTACTAATTGGTCTTGTTGTTCGTCCTCCTGCTCATAAAAGGGTACTTCTTCTTCTTATGTTTTTTTAAAATATATTTTCACTTTTTTTTAGCTGTTTTCTGAACAAAATTTAAATTATTCAAGGATGTTATTATGCCTTTCAAATTTATGCTCAGTTAAAAAGTTGACACAGATACAAAAAAAAACAGTAGTCGCAGAAGTATAATGGAAGTACATGAAATTATTTTCTTTTTGATAAAGTTTTTCCCATAATATGCAGATGAGAACATGAAAATTCATTTATGTGGAAGTTTCAAGCTGTTCAGATAATTATTTGTGCCTATACAAGTAATACATAACTGGTATTTAATTTTGTTATTAGTTTCATTACACACTATACTGGTTAGTTTAGATGGTTCTCTATTGGTTTTGTGCCTATTTGAACCTAAAGATAACTTGACAAACTTGTACGATAATAGGGTAAATACCCCCGTTAAAGGCTTTTTGTTTTGTATGTAAGCGTGACTATGAGTTTGTGTCTTTCCTTGTACTCTTTTTAAGTGCAATATAGAATTATCTTCAGGATGTTATATATTTTTTTTTTTGCATATTGTCATGCTTGACTTTTCGTATCATCACTGGGAATAGATTTTTTTTTCTATATGTGTATACAAGTCCATCATAATTGGGATTTGTACATAATGGGTTAAGAGTAAGTTGTGTCAAAAAACCCGGGTTTTTTGACCCTGTTCATAATGTTTAGAACTTGAGAGCCATTTTAGATGAGAATTCTGAGATGATTAATTATTGCATATTGTGAGACTTAGAAGAGCAAAAAAAAATATTCTAAAGAAATTTGAATTCAAACAAAAAAAAAATCCTAATTAAAGGTTTAACGATAAAAAATGATACAAACTTCTTTCTTATAGTTTCTATTAATTACACAATGTTTTTTGTTGTAATAATTCATTCTTATTATTACAAACATATCAGTTTTTTATATGGTTCATTTTTTTTTCTTTAAGAAAAAAAGTTGAAATTAATATAATGAATTTCAACTGCATTGTGTTTGCGTAGATGTTTTCAATTTCAAAGGAAGTTCATTGTTAGAATGAAAATTATTGTTGATTTTATTATTATTATTATTATTATTATGTATTTTGAGGTCATTACCAACATTTCTCATCTACAGTCTGATGATTATTGGTGACAAGTGTATTATAACATGTGGTCATAGGTTTGTTTTTTTCAGATACTAGACCACTTGCAGGGATTTTTATTAATATATATTTTATATACCAACAACAACTACACTGGGTCAAGGTTGGATATAGTTTTGTAACGTTTTCAACCATTACATATACTCGTTTTATTGGCATTCTGTAGTTATTTATGAATTTTGTCGACTTTTTTTTATAAAATATGTATTTTGCTGTTAATTTAGTATGCATTCAATAAGGCGATAATTTTGTTGACATTTCATAATTATAACAAATCTTCCCACCAGTGAAAGTGAAAATTACGTAATTTTGTATATAAACTATCTGTACATCCATATACGGTATTAAGATAGATAGAGAATTTTAAGTCTGGCTTGTCAATCCTGGGCGTAGAAAACATACACCTTTGTTCAAATCTTAGTGTTTTGCAATGATAAAAAATGAACTATTGGTAAAACAAGTGAACAAAATAGGTGTTGCCCACATGAAATTTGACAAGAAAACCATAGGATGGACAAGCCAGAATTGACCATTTATATCCTGCTTATAAATACCAAATGAAATATTTCAGTGGCTTTGTGTCATCATAATGTACACTATAGGCTCCATTATATGTCACCTAAGTTTGTTTTATTAATTTATATTTTTAAACATTTTATTGAAGAGAAATGTTACTGGAAATGTGTTAACTTCTTTGACAAACATTCATTTTTTATAGAAATATTTTATGTTTTCAAATCTACTAGCCAAAAATTTACATAAAAAAAAACTGTACACTTTAATCCTCATTAGCTAAAGGTTGTGACAATGGGTGAAATAACTAAAGTTAAAAACGAAATATTCACAAAATATATTATGAGGGATAAATGGCTATTAAACATTATTTGCTATATTTACATATGTAGAATCTTAATACTATATTTATTATGCAGTAAATATCGAACGCAATGAATACTTGTTTAAATTAATTTGTTAGGTTCGTTTAATTTATGTTAGGATTAGGAATGTAAGGTATGTTTATATTATATTATGGAAATTGTTTAGTTTTGACAATTTTTTCATTGTTAAAACTAGTTTCCATTGATATCGGTTATTTACTGCAACTTTCATTTAATATACTGTATTAATTGTGAAATCTTTTTACTGCATAAAACTTATGTAATTTAACGAAATCTCTACACCAAAGATCTTAAATAATTGTATTATATAAGATCTTTGTTTGCACGAAATAAGATAATATAACTGTATTTTTTTTGCGCAATTATTTTTTTTAAATTGTGAAGTAATTGTCCATGACTCATATTAGAAAAAAATATAAAAAAAAAACTTAATGTTTAATTTATAATTGATTTAAAGGATTTGTATAATTACTGGCGCCATCTGTTGTTAAATGCTGAAAGTTGAAATACAACATTAAAATGTAATTTTTTATATGACCTACTATAAAAATACTACAAAACACAGGCAATATGCCTACTGCATAATGGTATTAAACCGGCTTAACCGAATTTAGAGAGACAATGGTCAATACGTGTTCATATATTGTAATTTGAATATGTGGATAGAAATTGTTTATTCAAAAGTAAAATTATATACATACATAAATTGCACTACAAATCTATTTACAAGAAATACTAAGAAACCTACATATTGCTGTAGATACGTATAAATCTATGATACAAATGTACACAATTACATGATTGATAATTTAGCATGTTAATTATAGTGCAGTCAATGTTGGTAATTTTGCCTTTTACGACAACTTTAAGCTATTATTTCTACAAAAAAATTTATAAATTCGAGTGGTGTTTCTGGTAAATTAAAAATTTGAAGTTACTAAAATTAATATTTATAAATTTACTTGATATTTATGGATATTTACTATTTTCTAACGATGGTATGAATTTGGTTAAAAGCCCCAAAATAAAATGTCATTCTTGCCCAAATGAAATTTTGCAATGTTGATATTGCAATTATTTTAATAATTAGTGTGTAATGGTTACTTTATGTTTAAATTTAAAACTACACGTTTCTAAAAAAAATAATTTAGATAATTTACAAGTAAAAATAATGAAGTGCAAACAGCAAGTGAAAAAGTGCATACAAAAAGTGGACCAAATTTAGCCCACGTTGACTGTACTTATATTTGGACATAAATATATTTACATTCCGTAAATTGCTTTGTTAGTTAGGTCTTGGCGAACACTTTGAACGTTACAATTGGGTCTACTAATTATTTTCATTGATATGTATGGAAACTGAAGCACAGCTGCTGGTTTCTTCAGTTTTACTTAGCATCACATGTAATACTGCATCATGTATCGTTGGAAATAAAAGCTGCTCAAGTTTTGCAAAATGATCCGATTTTTCCAATTTTACTAGTATGTTGTCTTCATAGTTTATCAATCCAGAAAACATTGAATATTAACCATGGAAAAAAAAGTAAATGTTTATGTGTTAAAATATACTGCTAATACACCGTAGTACAATGAGATTAAAAATTGTTTTGGGAAAGACCTATACTTGCCTCAACCTAAGAAGAAGCTTGTGACGTCATACGCATTCAAGAAAAATTTAGGATTTTGTCATTTTATCTGGTAAAAAGGGGTAATAACAAATTTTTTTAACAATTTAAACGAAATGGTTCTTGTAATCTTTTTTATTGCCCATTTTATTCATACAAAAATGACACAATCCTCAATTTTTTGTCAATTCCTCTGACGTTGCAAGCTTTTTCTTCGGTTGATGATGCAGATATAAATAAAATACACACCTGTGAATCCAGATAAATATATATTAACTCCCACGTCTTCATATTCAGAGCACAACTTAAATATAAAAAATGAAATTAGAATGATTTAAAATGTATTGCAGTAGTGGTGTGTGACTCCTGACTAAGTGTAAAATGGAAAAAAATGTGAATACCTGAGCAAGCGTCTTTACTGCAGAAGAATCAATAAAATTTATAATAGAGCAATCGATAATGATAGCTGTGATTGGTTCCGAACAAGTATCACTTGTAATAGATCCATCACCTGCATCGAAACTTCTTCGTCCACCAATGTTACTTGTGGCTATTCCGCTTAAAATACTGCTGTTTTTATCATAGTGACACTAATAATTATAAAATAAAGATGTAAAAACACAAAAATGAAGTTTAAAAATGAGATAAAATGAAACTTAAATGAAATTCTTACCTGTATATTTTCAAATTCTAATTTAAATGTTTTGATGAGATCTTGAGAAGAAACTGCAGTTTCCAATTTGGTATTTTTAGAATATTTAAATTCTTTCTTCCTTTATTAATTTGTAAGATAAATTTAAAACGATTTGAAGCAATTTATAAAAAGCTCTCTGTTGTATAGACATGCATTAATATACATTATTGTATATTTTACTTACTGTGGATTAAAGGTAATTGCATATAATTGGTCTTTAAAGAAATCCCGATTTGCAAAATACAATGCTCCACCAAAGTGTACTATCTTTATTCCAGGTAATTCCTTTGGCTGTAAATTTACAGAAAAGAAGAAATTATTTGGCAAGTGTATCTTCAATTGTAAAGGACTTTATAACGATCAATGAAAAAATGGTATAGTATGATGAAAAACTGAAAACAAGTCACAGTATTTTCCGAAAACTTCTATTTCAGAATGTAAAATAAGAACCCTGAAAACTCGGAATGTAAAATAGGAAATATGAATTATAGGAGAAGTAGCACTTTTTTGGAAGTTTTTTCCAGATTTTTATTGAATGTATTTTGGTCAATTTTAAGTGAACTTTATATGAATACTAGTGGGGTAACCCGTCATAAATGACGGGAACACAATTCTAGTTTAATCTTGTTACTAAAATTATTTAACTATTTTATACAAATACTTCATTATAAATGACATTTTGTGTGAATGTCCGGTTGTCATGAAGTAATTTGCCTTGACCACTTCCATTTTGTATAAGCACCTAATATTGTTTGAGTTCTTGGATTGGGAGAGCGCAACATAAAGTTGTCCATGTGAAAAAACTGGTTCATGACGGGAGCAAAATTCACAGGCAATTGTGCCCAACATTAGAATTTCTTTTCCTCCGCCCTTTTATGCTGTTAGACCAAATAACAAACGAATTAGAAATTGAAAGCGGCGAAGCATGAAAGTTGTAACATCATACCAAGTAACAAACCAATTAGAGATTGATGACGTTCATAAAAGGGCTGAGCAAAAGAAATTCTAATGCTGGGCACAATTGCCCGTGATAAATTTGAGTTTAATTTTGATATTATCTCTTCCCCCTTTTTATATTTGAAAGAGAAAATGAGATTTGATCTTGAGAAAAAAAAAGCGGTTCATTTATTCATTTAAATTTATATAAATTCCGACGTGCTTCAAGGTTTTTGTACTTAATTGTTTGTACAGCGTTACTGACCGAAAGAAAGACAGACGAAGCTTAATATATATATAATAATTCCGCCATAGTTATGGATTATTAATCATATTGATGAAATTAATATTCTATAGTTATGGATAATTAATTACTTTGGCTACAGAGTAGATTACAAATTTAAATTAACTTATAACTTGGTTCTTACCACTTTGTATATATTTATGTCCAAGTACTTATCCGTTTCAGGCACATGGCCTAATACAGTAACATAAGGTCTAGATTCAAAATAAATTGCAAGCAAGTTTTTAAATTTCTGTTCCAGCTAAAAAGATAGGTAGACACACAGTTAATGCAATGTAATGTAATGTAGTGTCTCTCACCTCTGTACTTTGAACAGTATTGTAATTAATAAGAAACAAATGCTAATCAACAGTCCCAAGTCAACATCAAGCACAACTGTAGCACTGAATGATACCATCCATATTGCCTAAAATAATTTATTTGCATTGTTTACAAACATTGTTAATTTACTATATTTACTATATTTACTATATTAAATTTACTCACTGCTTCTGTTTTGGATATTTTCCAGGCTTTTGTGAAATCATGTACTTGTCGAAACATTCCTCGTAATGACACAATAATGATGACAGAAAAAACGCACTGCAAATGGTAAGCGAAATTATATGCATTTCTTAGACCATTAGCAATTATCTTTTTATAAAAGAAATGTAAATTACTATAGGGACAGGTTGAAAAAGTGGTGCAATCAATACGAGAACAATCAAAACCAATATACATGACACAAAGCTTGCAATCTGTTTAACAAAAATATAAATAGAAAATTAAATATTTTCTTGTTGATCACAAACAAATAAAAGTTTGAAGTTTGTGATGAAATTTACCTGTGTTTTAGCTCCGGACATTTCTTGAACTGTACTTCTTGAAAGTGATGCACAGCTCGGAAAACATGAAAAGAATGAACCTATAATATTTGCTGCTCCGTACGCCACTAGTTCCTGAAATTAATAAGCTTATTAATTAAGTTTATTGCAAAGTTTTGATAGGTTTTTATATATTTTATATTTAGATATACATATCTAACCTGATTGGCATCAATGTCGTACTTGTGTTTATTTGCTGAAATTTTTGCCAGTGATATTGGAATACAGTACGATATTATTGCAAGAGAAAAGCAACTTCCAGCCATGTTTGGTATGATATCAAAAGGGGGTAAGACCGGCGGTGGAAGCCTGAAAAGCAAAAAGACAATGTGAAATTCTATCGCTAATACCTATTATTTAATTAGAAATATAATGTTCAAATAAGATGCTATTAAACCGTTTAACACAAAATGTAAAATACTAGAATATTGTTTGGGCTGTCTTTCATGTGCAAAATTAAGAAATGCTTGAATGCGGTTTAGAAACTAGAAGGGTAGCTCAATCACTTAATACATGTATTCATTTCATGTTGATATATTTTAAAATAAGGTGTTTATTTGAGTTTGAAAATGACCCAACTCTAAGCTGATACCGCTTAAAATTTTGTCTATAAAATGTTTATTTTGAAAAATATCTGCAATGAAAATACCAATAAGTGATTGAGCTACATGTACCATTCTAGTTTTTAAAACACTTTCTAGTTTCTCTTAATTTTGCTCCTAAAAGACTATATAATCAGAGTTTGAAAATGTACTGTTCACAAACCAGATTTTTTAAATCTATTTAGGAGACCGGATCGATAATGAATGTATTTCGTGTTAAACGGATTCCACTGGAATTATTTTTACCCTTTCTGGATGTGCTTCACAATTTTGATATCATAGTTTTTGTTGATTTGTAGACAGTAAGATGCAAGTGTTGTTATAATAATCTGATAAAAAAACAGAAGTTTTAAACAAAGTAATTAATTATTTTATTAACATTCAAGGATGTCATCTATTTGAAAAAAATATATGCACAAAAGTGTAGAAATAATTTTGACAACTGAATCTTACCAGAATGAGTTCCATAGGAACGGGCATGATCATCCTGTCTCGATATCGAGCATTGATATAGTCGTTAACCAATACCAATGCAATAGTAACAACAATTGAAAGCCCCAGTGTTATTAAATTGGTTTCATGCAGTGCGGAGATTATATTAATGTACGTCTTCAGCAAAAAAAAAACAACAAAAAAAAACAACAACAATATAATTGAATTGAATTACTGATTCATTTTTCTGACTGGTTTTATACAACAATACTGTATATAAAAATAACTTCATTTTGACTTACATGAATGACACCAAACAGTCCTGATTTATCACAATATCTAATTCCCAAGATACCAGGCAGTTGGCTGTTTAAAACATGAACTGCAGCTCCTGTCGTGAATCCACTTATTAACATATCAGACAAATACACTGAAAGTGCTCCCAGTTGAAAAACAGCCATGATCAACTATAAATAAAATCATTGAAAGCATTATTTAGCATCATTGTTGTATGTGATGAGTGACACATTCAAATATACATTTAAATACATTTGTTTGTAAATATTAACTAAGCAAAGTTAAGCAGCGATCACACAGGCTAATTTTATTAAAAGATTTAGTACAAGAAATAAATCAAATTTCTTGCATAAAAACGAAGATCAGCGATCAAGAAGATCACGTCTGTGTGCAAGAAATCACTTTTAAGTCTTACACAAGAGTATTTATCACATCGATAATTGCCATTAATTCAAGGACACATTGCAGTGAATTTTGCTGCAAATAAATATTGCCAATGTGTTCATCGCTTTAGACTAAATTGCAAGACAGTTTGGATCATTGGATCTATTGGATCTATTTTCAGTGGTTATAATATACCTGTATAACTCCAACGAAGAAAGCAGCTGCAATAGCTATTTGAATTTTCAATGCGTTGAAGGATTCTTCTGTCATAATTTGTACATTATTAGACCCTGGCATTTGCATGCTTTCATTCAACTGTGATGATATTGTTTCATTTGCCAAAACGATATGATGTACACTTAGGTAAGTATTTATAATTTTGGCAGTCATTATACTAACAACAGCAAATGTGCCTGAAAATGTATGAATCACAAAAATGATCATTGTTAATTAAAATACGTAAGCAAAGTAGGATTAGGTTTTATAATAGTTTTTAACTGATAAACTAATTTTAATATTTTTAGATTATGCATAGTAGCCATTTACTATTACCGTGGTAAAGTGAAAGGCACAATTATATGCCATACATAATAAAAGCATTAGGAATGATTACAAAATTGTAACTTTGCTAGATTTACTTACAAAAGTAATTTTAACAAAAAGCTGTACAGAAACAATTTTAAGGTCAGTTGTGATTTCGTACTGGTAGCTATTTTTCTTGTATTTGTTGTGTTTGCAAGGCTTACTAAGGTAAATATGTTCGAACACGACATGCTATGGAATGATTAACTGTGATTTTCTCACCTACTGAAACATGCTTTGATGTACCAAAAAAGAAATATACGAGAACAGGGAAGAAAGATACGTAAAGACCAACTACAGGAGGCAGATTGGCCAAAAGAGCATAAGCCATTCCTAAAAAAAAATCATGACACAATTTAACTTTTAAACGAGAATGCAACGTGATAACAAATATGACAAATTATGGAAGTCGTAATAGTGATAAAGTGCAGTGGTTGTATGCTGTTCAATTTACCTTGTGGAATTTGCATAATTCCAATCGTTATTCCTCCTAAAACATCACTAACTAAATTGTTTTTTATGTTGTAATTTGGTAACCAATCAAGTATGGGTATTCTTTTTTTAAGCGTTTTGTAAGCCAGTTGAGCAGAACAGGAACATTGTGATTTACACAGTTCTGTAACTTTAGTTTTGAAACCTAGAACAAATATATTTTAAAAAATAATAACAACTTATAGTTTTATCAATTATTAAGTGTCACGGTTTATTTATTTATTTTTTTTTACATTAGAAAAATATACTTTACTTTTTTGTGGTGGGCGATCCAATTTATGTAAATCATTAAATGATTTTTGGGAGAGGCTTGTTGGCATTGAATAACAATTTGCGGCACCTAACGAGAAAGTTACTTTATCGTTATTGTTGTATTCTTGCCGTTGTTGTTGGGATTCCCCGCAGTTTTGCAGATTATCGTCAGTCACCGTCAAACCATTGTTGGCGAATTCTATTCAAATCAGTATATACTGTATGTTAAAATATTTAATGATGCGTTGCCAGAAAAAAAAATTGACCAAAACATTTTAATTGTGCTAAATTAACTTATCAGTCATTTTGACGAGTTAATTTATATTGTTCTTTTCACACACTTTTCCTATGATATCATCTTTGGCGTAAAGAACATTGAATAATTTCGTTTATGGTAGGCCCTATTATGATAAAACGTGACGAATTCCAATACAGTATTGCTTTTAAATTAAAATCGGATATTGCCTTCTTGGATTAACTGTTGCATATGTCATTGAATGACTGAATAAAAAAAAATCAATAATAATAAGATCGATATAAATAGGACTACTGTTGTGCAAATGCAATCAAACTCTATAATTTTCTATTTTGAAAAATAATTTGTTTAATGCACTATTTAATGGAGTCATTAACGTCTTTTAATAATTCTGTTCAAGTGGTTTTAAAGTTTAACCGCCTCTTGAACTTTGCTTATTATTCATTTCAAGGTGCAAAATGTATAGAAACTTAAACATGGTTTTAGAAACTAGAAGGATAGCTCAATCACTTTTCATGCGGATATATACTGTATTTCAAAATAAACTTTTATGGAAGTTTAAAATGACTCAACTTTAACCAGAAGTTATTTTTTTTTATTTTTTGTCTATAAAATGTTTATTTTGAAAGATATCACCATAGAAATACCCTTAAGTGATTGAGCTACTCTTCTAGTTTCTAAAACACTTTCTAGTTTCTCGTAATTTTGCCGTATTAAAGCAAATAATAATTGGTAATTTCTAGTTAATAATTACTAATTAGATCGAATATGTAACGGTTGCATTCAAAAAGAGTGTGAGTAATAATATAAAGTGATGACAAATGCAAACATTGTAATTTGACAATGAAAATACAGTTTAATTGACAGTTTTTTGAAATTGCGAAACGTTTTTAAGTTTTTTACTTTATGTTTTTTTAATACAGTGACGATATACAAACACGAACACTTTTTTAAATGGTCGTAATCGCTTTATTAGATTGTTGTTTACGATGCATTGATGACACTTTTAATAGTTAAATAATTTGTTTCTCTAATGTTTCCAAATAATACAGTATTATTGAAATCTAAACAGTTCCAAGATTATAACGTTGAATCTATTTAGAGTCTAATAAATATTCTAGGTATATATATATATATATATATATATATATATATATATATATATACATATATGTACACTGTATTATTAACATGTGATAATAAGAAAACGGATGTTTTCTGACGTCAAGAGACATATGTCAACATCAGTAAAGAAAAGTCTACAAGTTTCTCACTTCAAAAAACATATCCCACCTATTGAAAATGACACTTTGTTTTCGTTTTGTAAAATCTTTTGTCGGTTATTCTTTAGTTAATTCTACTTTACAATCTGAAACAATGAGTAGTTTTGGAATTGAACCAATTGTTAATTAAAGTTTATAAGTAAGCTATAGAAATACCAGTATAGCAGCTAGAGCATTATTCGTTTTGGCTTACATTGAAAGTGTTAATTCCGGTATGAAAATATTTTTTTTTATTAATTAGAACATGGAATACCCGGAACATTCGTTTGTTCATTAAAAAGCGTTTGGCAAACTTGTCATTGTGAAGAATTATAATTCATTTATTGTTGTGATTCAAATAAGTATTCGAAGACATATACCTTTTTCTGAATGTATTTGTGGTAAATAAAAAACAAAAACAAATTTAAATTACATTTTGTTGCCCTTTTTAGAAAAGTGTCATTTCGTATTTAACTTAATCTAAGATTTTGTACACAACATCTTGATAATAAATATACTTAAATGTAATTTGATAATGGGACAAAATTGGGTTTAGTGATGAATCCAATGTAGAAATTCACGAAATATCTTCACTAGTGGATTAAACAGTCATCATTTAACTGTGAAGAATTCTGAATTATTTGCATTCTACTAAAAAAATAATTATTTTTTAAAACTATTTTATATTCTAGATTTTTTTCTGCAAACAAGCTGATTCATTTTTTAACATTATACTGGTATTCGAAAATCAAATCCAATCAAATTGCCTACCTGATGAATCCTGTTGTTGTTTACTTAGATTGCTGTTTTCTTGCGATGACATTATAGTGCTGATATTTTCAAGAGTTAGAAAGTTGTATTTGTTTTATATTTAAATTCACTTTCTAAAATCTTAAATAAAAGCAATTGAAATTCTGATGAAAAAAATTATAACAATATATAGAAAATTGTTACAAATAATTATTTTATAGTAAATAAAAAACCTAAATGTTTTCTGTTAAGAAAAAGGTATCTTTTTTTGCGAAACTGAGAGTCAAAGTGTTAACTGATGGCATTTTATCCAAAGCAAATAAAGATGATAACAATGTAATAACACTTATATAGACTTCTTTAAATAGAGCTATTTAATTACATGTCTGGTTGTTGCATCAATCATAATTTCTATCGCAATAATAGTCCTCCCGTGATAAAAATGTCCGGTTGTTTTCTTTATGAGGTATGATAATAATTAGGTCCTAATAGTGGAAGGCTTTGTTATGAATTTCTTATTTGAAAATTATTATTTGCATATAATGCATGAAATGATTTAAATTTTGTATCTGGGCTAAAATGGGAGAAAGGTGCCAACATAGGCTATACAGGCATATTCTGTTATTCATAGGATTTGCCATGTGACGTGACATCGTGTTAGTATCAGGGCCATAAAGAGGGTACTAAGGCCCTAGCTAGTCCCTCAGTGCTTTCCTTTTCTGATCTTTTTGTGACGTTATGTAATTTCGATATGATTAGTAACTTTTAATAATTAGAAAATTATTCTTAAATGTTGCAATATATTTTACAATAATTTGTAAATAATAAAATGTTTGATAAAAATTATATAAAATTCAATATGCATTATGTTGCATATGCATGCATGTTGTTGTTTGGGCCCCCTTGAAGGCCCGCTTGGAGGACCAGTAAAACTCACTATGGTTACAACCCTGGGGCCTCATTACAGAAAGAAAATAAAAGAAAGAATATAATATTATGACAAATACTGTCATATGACTGCCATTGACTGGTGTACAGAATAATATGACAGTCATAAAACGATAACGTGCAAGCAGTGACTTCATAAGGTTTGTCTGTTACAGTTTTAAGACTTTTTGTGTAATGAGAGCCCTGGTTAGTACGTATCTGTGGACGTGTCTTCACACTATGCGACAAGATGTTGATTGTTACGAAGTCCGGATGCTAATTGACTAAACTACTACTTTGAATGTATATTTTATAATTTTATTCATTACATGTGGTTTATTTTACTTTGTATTATTGGCATAACTGAACGCCTCATTTCGTATCAAATATTACATGGTTGTTGGTTATACTGATTGCTATCAACTCTGGTGTCTTAATTTATGTTAAAACATGATACAAGTCACGAGAAGAGTTAAAAAGTTGATAGGAAAATTTGTATAACCACATATATCCAATGTATAAACATAGCACTACAATATGTTGAAAAAAGGCATTACTTTTGTTGGTTGAAACAAAGCACAGGAAATAATGTACTTTAAATATCGTTATTAATAAGATTAACTACAATTTTTCTAACCTGTTATTTATTTCTGTGGCACTATTTCAACAGAAATGTGACAATTCGCAAGCACATTTTCTATGATTTACTATATAATCTTTTTTTTTTTGCTATTTAATAAGCATGCCACACCATGTTTGTTTTTTTATCAAATGACCTTGTTATTTAATTATTTTACTTTCAAATTTGGAATAATTAGGGAAAAAAATGACTGCATCTTTTCTATTTAAATATACTAATCACTGAATTAAAGTAAGAAAACGTTATTTTGTTTCAATATTTTTTTTCTCCTTATTTGTGTGTATTCTAGGAAAAATAAGACAATTTCATTGATATTGATTGTTTAAATTTAAAATCTTTTAGTATATATTTGTATACTCAGAAGCCCTTGTACTATCATAGTTTACATTTGGAATTTTACGTCAAGAAATATAATTGATATAAATACACCTTCAATGTGTTATTTAATGACACAGCAGGATGTCGAATTGAGCGAGGTTGGCAATGGATGAAATTCTCTTATTTTTCATAGTAGGCTGCATGGCTACACATGATGTGTTTCTTTACATGTTAAATGTACAATTGTAACATTCACCATATACAATTGCAGAGGCGGACGAAAAAAAAAACCCGCACCACCTTGGTTCTATTTTGATATTTGTCATCTTTTGTTATTTTGCGAGTAAAAAACAAAAATACACAACCCAGCAAAATTATTTTTCTGTTTCAAATATTTTCCTACTTGGTTATCTTTTTTTTTTTTGACAAAAATGTGTTATTCTACTTTTTCTGTTCGTTTCTTTTTGTGCGTTTTTTAAATTTTCATTGTGTTTCATAATGAAATCTTTCCATTAATGTCAAATCCGGTCCCTCAAACTGTGTGGCATATCCGGAAAATGTCTGATAGGCTAGTCCGCCAATGTATAATCATATCATTTACCATGTACAATGAACTGTACCGTTAAGCATGTTTAAATATTAATTATTATCTTTCCATTTCAAAGTTTTTCTATCATTTTAATGACTTTTTTTTAACTGAAAGAATTAAACATTTTGTACACATTTTCTTTAAAAAATATTTCATATTCAAATATATACATGACAAATTCTAATTAATAATCTGTTTATGTAGCAGTATTAAGCCAAGGTTCCATATGCAGAAAACACCAAATGAAAATATGACTGAATATAGATTTTTTTTAATTTGAAAAAAAAAAAAACAGGTGTAACAAATTCGGTTTTTGATGTAGGCCTATACATTCTGTCAAATGAATAGAAAATAAATATTTTAACTATATAAAATTCAATTTTAGAAGCATTTTCAGGTGGCGTTTTTTTCAATGTGGAAGATCTTCTTGGCCTAAGCTGACATTTCTTATTAATTAAACAGCATTTACTGCAAGTATAAAAAAATCCAACAAATATCCCAGCATGCAGGCAAAGCAACATCCTATGCAAAAAAAATATCTTAAGTTGACCACCACTTTTATGAAGTATTATACCGTATTAGCCCGAATATAATGCGGCCTCGAACTTAATGCGACCAGCAATTACTAATCAAAGATTTTCTCGAATATAACGCGAGTTCTTATTTATATGAAAAAGAATTGGCTGAAAAACATCGTGTTATATTCGGGCTAATAAGGTATACTGTATGCAAAATAATATTGAGAATTATCGTATACTAGTTTGGTATAAAACGTGAAATTCTAAACAAATGCTGTTTTTACTTTTTAGGTCTATGTTTATCACATAATTGAAACGGTTTTCTTGGCAACTTTCATGTAAATTTAAACAAATGTTATATTACAACACTAGATAACCGTCACGAAACAAAAATATACATGTGTAATAAAGATAAACAGCACTTTGTTTCTGAATTTATTACAAGTGTAATTAATTCACACACACACATTAAAAAGTTTATTAAATCCTTCAATAACACTTTCAGTGTCAGAGTAATTACTTTTGTAGAATATTTCAATTGGCTTGTTGCCTGACACATTCAAAAAATTGGTCTTATTAAAGAGATTTATACACGTATTTTGTACACTATTTTGATATTTTTAATTTCATAAGCTGGTATTGTAAGCTAAATCAGATTTGGAATTATTGGCTTCATTTTTAGTTTGAATCACATGCAAGACAGCATCGTGTATTGTTGGAAACAAGTTGTCCTGAAGGTTGGCAAAATTATCTGATTTCTCCAGCTTCATCAGTATGTTGTCTTTAATTTATTCCAACCAAAACAAATTATATTATGACGTATATATATATATAAAAACAAACAAATAAACACTTTTAGAATTAATAACGAGATTTTGGCAGTATTAGGGAAGAATCACACGCACGCAATGAAAAACCAGCAGAAAAACAGAAACAAATATAGAAAATAACAATATCTCTATATGGTGCTTTCCATTGAAAGATATTTGGGAGCTTCTCCTACACGCCTGACAAAGTGAAATTTTTTGAAATTTTATTTAGTGTGTGTTTAATTCTTCCCTAATTCTTCAACATTTTCTGCTTTTTATAACTAATAGTAAATCATAACTTTATAATACACACCTTTACATCCCGACAAATACAATGTAACACCAACTTCATCATATTCGGTACGCAACTGTGCAAAATAATTACAAATGTTTAAAAAAATATATATAAATATCACTGTAAATCACAATGTGGTTTCAAAGTGAAAATGTCCCTCGAACTTTCATCATTCTGTCTTTCGAGAGCAACATTAAGAGAAAATTGATATAGTTTTAGAAACTCAAAAGGAAACTATGATGAACTGACCCAACTTTAAGCAGATGACATTTTTTTAATATTTGCCTATAAAAAGTTTATTTTGAAAAAAATATCAACATGAAAACTGTCCTTAAGTGATTAAGCTACCATTCTAGTTTCTAAAACACTTTAAGTTTTTCTTAATTTTGCCCCTAAAACTACAGATACAAAGTACAAACGCTCCTTGAACTTTGGTTATTCTGTCATTCGTAAGAAAGTTGAAGAGAAACGTCAAAGTATTTTAGTAACTAGAAGAGTAGCTCAATCACTTAAAGGTATTTTCATGTTGATATCTTTTAGAAAATAAGCTTTTTATGTAAGTTTAAAAATGGGCCAACTTTAAGTGGATGATATTTTTTTAATTTTTGTCCATAAAAAGATTATTTTGGAATATAGCAAAGATGAAAACACTATTAAGGGATACAGCTACCGTTCTAGTTTCTAACAAACTTTTAGTTTCTCCTTAGTGTTGCTCTTCTGAAATGCAGAATAACCAGAGTTTGAAAATAAAACTGTTTGCAAAACTTCTTTAAAAGTAAGTTTTATTTTTCTACAATCTTTGTATGTAAACAAAGGTACAGTATTAAGTAATTACCTGAGCAAACATGGCCATTGCTGGTGTATCAATAAAAGACATTACTGAACAGTCGACAATAATGGCAGTGACTGCATCGAGTGAAGAGTGATTTCCTTCTTCCGATGATGCCTTTTGGATTTTAGAATCGAACAGATTTTCTATCGATTTTCCATTGACAAATGTACCGTTGCCATCTTCGGGACACTATAATAAAACTAATTTTTAGTCTTTAGAAAAAAATAATTACTACTTAAACAATAAGTTCAAAAGATAATTATCTGACCAGTATGCAGTTGCAGTCTGATTTGAATTCGTGAACAAGATTTTGGCAAGAAATTATTGTGTTATCTGATATGACTTTATTAGAAACCTTTTCTTCCTTTTTCCGTCTAATAAGTTCTTGTCTAAAATTGAAATTGTTTAGATTTTGATTACGTATTGTCTCGTGTTATAAAGAAAATACTGCACTCACTGTGGGTTAAACACTAATTTGTACATTTGTTGTCTGAAATAGTCTCTGTTTGCAAAAAACAAAGCTCCACCAAAGTGAACTATTTTTAGTCCCTGTACTTCTTTAGGCTGTAAATTAAGATAGAAACATGAAATTTTGTTAACAGCACGTTTTTATACAACTCTCCTATTTGTGAAGTTACAGTAATTATTTATTTTACCACTTTGTATTTTTGTATATCCAAATACATATCCGTTTTAGGGACATTGCCTAGTGTAGTGGAATACGGTCTGAAAAACATAGTTTTAAAAATAAATCGCACTAGAAACTGGAAAATCCTTGAGCCACTGAGTGGCCACTAAATAGATTCTTTTATTTAAAAACGAAGGTTTACAATAAAACTATGGTTATTAGGGCTTGTAATTTTATACAAAATCAAGCAAATGCTTCTCATTCTGTGACCTAATGGTCAATTGTAAAGTAACAATCCCGTTTAGTAACAAGACATCTAGCCTCTGACCAGTCTTTTTTTAATTAGAAAAAAACTTAATTGCAGATGCCCTACTGATGATGATTATGGGTTACTTCATAATTGTCAGTTGGGCCACAAATTGAGAAACATTTGCTTGATTTTGCATAAAAATTCGAGTCCTAATAATTTTGTAGTGTTTTCTTCTAATTTAAATTTTGTCATATGCTCAACAAACGAATTGGTTTCTCTCACCTTTGTAACCTGTAGAGTACTGTTATCAACAAAAAACAGATGGCAACTAAAAGTCCCAAGTCAACGTCGAGTAAAACGACAGCAACAAAGGATACAAGCCAAACTGCCTAGGTATTGTTTGAAAAAAAAAACATGATTTTTTTAGCCAAACAAATATAGGCTGTTTTTCTTCTACACAAACCAGAATATTATTCAACATTATTTGCAATATCTTGGATTTTCCATATTGATTGGAAAACAGCCAACATTTGTTGACACCTTTTTTGTTAAATATATAACAAACAACCAATTCAATCAAAAGTTAAGTCATAGATTAGTTGAAGGTCACAATGTAATATAGGTTTAAGTAAGTCATCAGCTGATCCTCAATTTAAAAGTTGATTAAATCGGTTGTAAAAGTTTTCTTATTGAGATGTATTTTGAAAATTAAACAAACAACTTCACCTCGTATATAGGACTTATGGTCACCTAACCTCTTAATTTTCAATATATGTGCCCTTCTGTTATTCCCAGTATGGTTTTCTACATGTCATTTTACGATTATATCAGTTATGAAGTATACGTACAGCTTCTCTTTTTGAAGTTTTCCAGGCACTGTGTAGGTCACTTACTTGTCGAAACATTCCTCGTAAAGCCACAACGATGATACCAGCCAAAACACTCTACATTATTAGTGATCAATAGTTGAATTTAAAATCAAATTATTTATTGAATTGTAGTAGAAAATAATTTACGTTTGGCACTGGTTCAAATAGAGGTGCAATTAACAACAAGACTATCAAAATGAAGCCACATGATATCAAACTTGCCACCTATATAAAAAAATATGTTAGTGTAAATATTTGTTTTATATAAAAAAAACTAGAACTTAATAAAAAAAAATGAAAACATTATATATATTGCCTGTGTCTTTGCTCCAGAAAGTTCCTGAACTGTGCTTCTTGAAAGAGAAGCACAACTTGGAAAGCACGAAAAGAAGGAACCTACTATGTTTCCTGCACCATAAGCAACCAATTCCTGTAAAACACAATTAATTACAAAACAGAACAATCCTAGTTTAGGAGCTCCTCTCCAATTTCAATAAACTATAGCTTGTTGGAAAGGGTTTGTCGAGCTGTGTACGAATATACATTTTCTGATGAAACACCAAAAAACGCATGCAAACGTTTAGACTAATTAGGAAGTTTAGAATTAAAATTCCAATAGCATTTTAATTTTTGGGGGCTATTTTAACATAGACAGGACCTAAATAATCCTACTTGAAATAAAACTAAATTATTTTTAGACAAATCTATGCAACAAATATAAACGCTCACCAAACCCAACTTAACCAAACTCTTACCCATATATTGACATAAGAAACATTTTAAAATGACATGAAACTTCCATGTAAATTCTAACGTTTGCACGAGTTTTTACTGTTTTCGCCAAAAAATTTTTTTTGCATATTTGCACTCAGCTTGACAGAATCTTTCCAACTATTCCAACTTTCCTTCTATAAAGTTGGCAGTGAGCTCCTTTACTTATGATTATATAATAAACTACACTAGAACACTAATTCAAAATTAGTTTCTCACCTGGTTGGGAATGATGTCATATTTGAACTTTTTAGCAGAAAGTTTTGCCAGTGATATTGGAATACAGTATGAAACAATTGCAAGTGATAAGCAGTCGGTTGCTATGTTGGGTATGATATCAAAACGTGGTAATGTTGGAGGTGGAATACTGTAAAAATATAGAAATACATGAGCTGTTTGTCACTGTGATTCAAATGTATCAACTACATTGCAATTCAGTCTGGGTCAAGGCATGTATCAATGTATGAAATAAGTGAAGTTGCATGTGTGTATGCAATACACACAGTGCAATGTGGTCAAGGTGAAAATGAGGCTTTAGAAAAACGTTTCTGAGGTTCATTAATTGAGTATACAAAGAAACAATTCGAATATGGCCTATTTGGCTTGTTTTCTTTTTATGGATAATTATTAAAACTACAAAATAAATTTCTCTTATATTTCTTAACAAGTGTCACATTGCAACTGTAGTCGTTCTGGCCAAACACACCGTAAATATACTTGTAAAATATACTTGTCCTTACCCAGTTGGAATATGGTTGACAATTTTAACGTTGTATTTCTTATTCAGTTCAAGAAAATAGGACGACAATGTGGTGATTACAATCTGAAAAACAAACAAACAAACTGTTGTGTTATTTATAAAAATTCATTTAAAATTCTTATTATTTCTACACATTTTTTTTTACCACAATGAGTTCCATGGGTACCGGCATTATCATCCTGCTTCGATATCGAGCATTAATACAATCATTAACCAATACCAATGAAATAATAACGCTTGCTGAAAGTGCTAACGTTATTAAATTGGTTTTTTGAATAGAAGAAAAAATATCAATATATGTCTGGAAAAATTTAAACATAATTATATGAATGAGAGAGTACATTAAAAATAATGGATGTATAGAAATGTTTAGAATATTTACATAAATAACTGCAAACACCCCTCCATGGTTAGGAACACTGATTCCAAACAAGTATTTCACTTGACTAGTGAATACGTGGACAGCAGCTCCAGTTGTAAAACCACTGACCAACGTATCGGACAAGTAGACTGATAGTGCACCAAGTTGTAATGCTGCCATTACCATCTAGAAACAACAAAATAAACCACTTCAGTGACGTCATGATAAAATAAATTATAAAAACAAGTTACATATATGACATTTTTGTGAAATGTATGTCAGTAGTTTTTATTATATTATATATTGAAAAATATACAATGTATTATATACTGTACCTGTACAACTCCAACAAAAAAAGCTGCCACAGCTGCCACTTGAATTTTCAAGGCGGTCAAGTCGTGATCAGTGGAAACTGCATCTGGCTGAGATGTCACCATTGTATTATTGTTGATATTTAGACTTTCCATTAGTGAGTCATTCACTAATATTGTCGAATTCATGTTTCCAATAAAGGCACCGTGTTTTGTCAGATAACTGTTTATCACTTTGCTTGTCATTAAACTGACAACAGCAAACGTACCTATAATTATATATATTGAAATACATAAAATGGTAAAACAAATTTTATTAAATTATTTTTCGATTGTTATTTTTTCATATTCTAAATTGAATGTATGGATTTGTATAAAATGTTCACTTATTTTGAAAAGATTACTAAATATACAACAACTAACTAACTGCAACGTGTCTTCATTTTTAAAACTTTGGTATTATCCATTGATATTCTAACCCCTTCTGAATTCAAGGATTTTATTTTATCAAATTTAGTTAATCGGAAATTTTTTTTAACGTTTTTCTAGAAATTAAATTTATTCTATTTGAAAATTTTTTTAATTAGTATAGTCTTTTACTATAAATCGTGAGTTGTTCCCAATTGTACCAGCATTGTATTAGAATTACTAACAGACAAGCTCGTTCTTCGCACGGGCCAAAAATATGAAGGTGACATCCGTTGTTCGAGCTTGAATATGAATTATTCATATCACGTATTTTTAAGTACATACAACCTATTGTATATACAGTACATGTAGATATACATAGATAGATAAATATAGAAGGAATTAGGACCCGTTCTATAGCCATCTGTCTTACACGTGCAGGGTGGTTTTTGGTGTTTCCGGGTACTCCGATAATTATCTGTCGGATCACAGGAAGTACCTTAACTTTCTTTGGCACCTCTAAGTCAAAAGGTGTTTGAGAATTAATGTATATTGTACAAAAGATAGACATTGACTTTGTTGTAATGAGGCGTACACGTATAGAGATACAGAGATGGAAGTTATGAGGAGACCCGTTAGACTTCTATGGAAAAACATTATCCAAGTACTTTTACGGGTAGACAGTTTATTTTTTCAATTTATGTTAATATTTCATGAAAATCTTTAATGAAATCAAAAATTACATACATTCTAAAACATATTAATGTTTTTTTAATGTTTTCTTAATATTTTTTTTTAAAATTATTAGTTAATTGTTATATACATGTATAATAATGTAATGTTTTTATCAACTCCAAATGTATGCCGTAATTGTTGCCGTACAGTATAACGAATAAAATCCTAAAAAGTAACCAAACTAAGTATCAATGTAGTCATTTTTAGGTTTTTTTAATGGTTTTGAGTTGATAAAAATTGTGATTATTGTTAAATAATAATTAAAATAAACTTTGTTTAGACAAAAATTGACAATTGTTTTTTTTTACATAAGTTCTAAAATATATATTATGTACTTTTTGATTTCAATAAAGATTTCCATGAAATATTGAAAAAAAAAATCTAGCTGTAAGGTGGTTGCTATTAATTTTTCCATAACTGTATATCTGTCTTGCACGTGTAGAGTTGTTGTTAGGGCTCCCAGGCACCCTAGTTCACCCATCGGATCATAGGAAATGGGAAACTATGCAAAGTTTACTCCAGATAGGTCAAATGGTATGGGGATGCACAGACAGTATAGCAGACAAACAGACTGACACACTTCTAAAAATTTATATATACAGTATTATAAATATTTCATTTCATAAAGTAATTACAAATGTCACCATCATGATTAATGTTTGAATTGGCCATGAGGAGAGGGGAAAATGTTAAGAACACCTATTACTCACCTAAAGACAAATGTCTCGATGTGCCCAGAGCAAAATATACAAGAACAGAAAAGAAAGACACATAGAGTCCAACTACAGGAGGCAAGTTGGCCAGAAGAGCATAAGCCATACCTAAAACAAAAGATGAAATCAAAAGTTATTACAGTTATTTATTTCTTTTTATAATAATAATTATAGTGGACAATTGTAATGAAAATATTAAATACCATATTAACTATGTAATCTATGACCATGCTTTTGCAATATACACTATCTATGGGATTAGGGTTGTTAAAATACATTTATTTATTTTACGAGCTCGTACTTTACTTTATAGAAATGGGTCATGGTTATTCATATTTATGGTTATATGTATATTTTTGTACCAAGCCCCAGGTAGACAGACAAGAAAGAGATAGGTAGGCCTAATCGTATTGTGGCCTATGGATTCTCAATGCAAATAAAAAGGGCCAATGGTGTATATATTGCACACATTTTTGTGCACTTGTGGCAATTTTGCACTCACATTCACGAAAGACGATTCTACACTCGTATCTGGGAATCTTTTTAAATTGTACAAGAATAGAAAAATATGAAATAGCTGCACACAAGTGACCTGAGGTGAATGAAAGGATGAGCTTCAATTTCAAACGTGTGTGTCATCAAAAAGTGAGCAGTTTTTAATTTACTTTTATGCGGTTTATCAACGTCACTATCGTACTATACTGGAACGCAAGAATGTGCAGAAGTGCAAAATGTAACGTAATTTGAATGTCAAGCTGGGTACAGGCGATTAATTTTGGCTTGCACAAGGTGGCGACCTTATGTGTTGGTTTGTCTCTCAAAATAACAACATATCTTCAATTCAGATTATTTCTTTCACATTTTTTTTGTTTTATTTTGAAAATGCATTGTAAGCAGAGCCTGTTTTTTATATTTTTAACTTAACTCCCATTGTTGCAAAACATTCTAAGGCTTGTCAATCCACTCCACACATAATCAAGTTTCTTTCAGTTCAATCCATTGACTGAATTGGTTATCTTGTCTGAGCAGATCGTTTAAGCCAAGATCGAAGAGCAATAAAAGTTAAATTGAATTAAATTATCCACTACATGTACTATACAGTCACAATCAATTTTTAGATTGACTAGCTGGAATTAATTGTTTGTACCCTGTTTAAAACGGAGATAGAACACAGTACATAGACAACTACAATGTATAGTATAAATTTAAATTTCTTAATGGATTGTTCCGGCTTCTTAATGAAAACATGAGAAGATTATTGACGTCACTGTTTAATTTATTTTTTATTATAATTGTTGTTGTCTACCTTGTGGAATTTGCATAATACCGACTGTTATTCCTCCTAATATGTCACTAATTAGATCTTTTCTCAAGTTGTATTTTGGCAGCCAAGTTAACAATGGTATTCTTTTTTTAAGTATATTCCATGCCATTTGACCAGAACAAGAACATTCGATTTGACATAATTCTCCAATTTTACTTTTCAAATCTAAAAGAAAAGTTTGAAACATGAAAAATTTCAAAATAAATCAAAAGTAAAAAAACAGAGATAGGAAAGTGTTTACCTCTGTCTTTTGGACGGTCTAATTTGTACATTTCATCAAATGACTTTTGAGGTAGAACTGGACGTTTTGTATATGGATCCACATTACCCAAACGAATTGACACTTGATTAGTGTTGCACCCATCCTGTTGTTGCTGTTGTTGTTGTTGTTCTCCGGTGCCTTTTGAGAATTTTTCTGATGTTACGTAACAATTGTTATCATATCCTAAGGAAAATAATATAATTAAATAAATGCTTATATTATAATACTGTAAATATTTAAAAATCTGTTAGAAATTTAAAGAACGTCAGTTTAGTTCTAACCATTTGTTTATTTTTTAACATCTGGGATGTTACCACATCAGTTTGAGCAATCACTAAAATAATCAGGCTGTTTTTTTATTATTTGTACTCATAAATGGGTGTAATCACTATAATGAAACTGGTTTCAAATATGCAAATTAACCAATGATTTTTGTTATTGCTTATACAAGTTTCACTTTTTCAGCATAATGTAAAATATTTGCTCAAATGTTTTTACTAGAGGAAATTATACTCAATTTATTAAGATACATTAGTACACGAACAGCTGATTTTTAAACTATTGATTATTCTGTCTTTTCAAGAGCAAAAATAAGAAACTAGAAAGTGTTTTAGAAACTAGAAGCGTATCTGAATCACTTAAAGGTGTTTTCACGTTGTTTTATTTTAAAATAAAACTCTTTATAGACAAAAAATGAAAAAAACATTGTTTGCTTAAAGTTGAGGAATTCTCAAACTCACATAAAAAGTTTATTTTGAAAAATATCAACTTGAAAATATTTTTAAGTGATGATTGAGTTTAAAATTTAAAATCTATTTTCGATTAAAAACGTATTTCACCCTTATGTGGCATTTACAATATGTTATGGAAATGCACGCCTCATTTATGTTTCATGTTAAAACAATACATTTTTTATCAAATTAAAAAAAATTGTAAATTAATTTGTACATTAGTTGACTGCATCAATGCAGTTTGCTTATTCATTTTCAAAGTCAAAAAGCTCAAGACAGGAAATTGTGTAATCCCACATACATTTTTCTTAGGAATTTAGATTATTATTTGTTTGTAGGTTTTTAAATATACAAAGTAATAATAATAATAATAACAAAATCGAAAAATAATTTCAATTAGCGTTACTTCTTGAATAATTCTAAAAAAAATTCCGTTGAAATGTTTTGTTGTACTGCCAACAAATGGATATCCTTGTTCGGCATGTGTTAGAAGATAATGTACACGAATCTTATGTTGTTGTGTCAAAGCCAAAATAACTATTCTTTCGTATTTTCAACATTGACACTTTTGAGTGATTGGTTTTCATAAAATTATACGGTTCCTTTGCCTAGTACTGTACCTATACAATTATAGAGAAAATCTTACTCATAAAACAATTGAGGAGACAAATATAAAAGTTTTAATAGCCAAACCATAAATGTATTTCTACAAAGAATTTTAAATTTGTATTGGAAATATCTAAGGAATAGGATTTCGAGAGAGTTGGACATTGTACATTCTTTTCTCATACAAGTACACCATTGGTTGACAAGTCATGGGCTCTAATAAAGCTTTTCCTTTTCCAGTGTCCTTTATCGATATATTAATATTGAATTCCTCACAACATCTGTGATTCATAATACAACATTCTCATCAATTACTGTGACCCCCAACTGTTTTTTTTCTTCGAGGAACCCATTCCTTCCATGAAGTTCCAATCATCAAAGGAAATAATTTCATAGAAGTTTGTAATAAATGAACAATAAATTCACAGAACAGTTATTCATTTCACATTATAGGTTATGGAACTTATGGCTCCACCCTTCAGAAGAGTACAAACAAAAATATCCTTGAATCTAGGAATATACTTTCCATTTTTTATGATTAGAATTCCTTTAATCAACCTACAAAATAAAAAAATTGCTAAAATAAAAGTTACTTTGTGTAAAAATTAAAAAAAGAGGACGAATTAATCAGTGTACACTAGTATGAGTACTTTGATGAGCCTGGCACAAAGATGATTCAAATCTTTATAGAAGATATCCCAAGGCAATTAAGATTTTTCTTTCAAGGTATACTTGTCAGTTAGAATGTTTCTACTTTGCCCACTCATTATTATTAGTATTGAATACTTTTTATTCTTCCATTGGTGTCTGTCAAGAAAGTAAAATACTCGTTTTTCCACAAACAGGTTGAATGTGCTTTTCTTGAAGGCAAAAACATTTGAATGAAAAGATTGAAAATTGCTCAGTAATATCTCTATAGAAACTCAAATGATTGTCTCTCATCTCGTTTACTTGGAATCATCTTTGCATTTTATTCTTTAGTTGTAACAAGTAAACCTTGACTGACATTTTTTGTCAGCATTTTATAATTTGAAATGCACATTTGTGTAGTTTTTATTTTTAATTATACTATTTCATTAACAACAAAACAATACAGGGGTTAGGACTATTTCTTTTTAAAAATAATTACAATTTCTAATTACATCGGCGGAAAAACATGCCAATTAATTAATTTTAAATAAATCAATAAAAATCAATAAAAACTAATAAATTTTAAAATGAAAATTAAAACATTTCAATTACTTTCAAATTACAAATCAGGTGACAGATAGAGATAGAGAAATTGCATCAATCAAATGCACAAACAAAAAACAACAATTTCAAACATCAATGCAGAAAATCATATTGAAATGCATATCAATCAATTTGACAATAATTACAAATAGTTGATTCGAGTTTCGATTAGTTTAAGAACCAAAATAAAATAAAATAAAATAATTTGATAAATAAAGTAATTTGAAAAGTAATTAAAAAGTTGATTTTAAAGTAATTGTCTTTTTCAATAGAAAAGGTAATTAATTACAATTACAATGTACATTTTTAAAAAAAAAACTAATGTAGTAATTACTTTAAAAATTAATTTAACTACAGTAACTTTTTGGTAAATTACTTCAAAACCAACACATAACATATTAGGCACAGGTTCATGACAACATTTACCAATATTTGGTAGATTCTGTATGATGACAGGTTAGGTTATGTAATATTTGCAACCACTTTCCTAACATTTTTCTTTACTAATCCTCCTATCAAAAAGGCTATTGTAAAAAAAGTGGTACGAAATTAAATGTTTTATTGTCAATAACCCAGTTTGAATGACATAATAAATTAACCATTCTCATATTGGAGCGGTGTTATAATAATGTAGGGCATTAGTGTAGCTTATGTCTTTTAATTTAATATATTGTCTTAATGTTAAAACAACAGAATGGATTGATTTGATTAATAAATAATAAAAAAAAGTTTATGTAATTCGATTTGTCCTTCAACTAGTTTTCATTTTTTAGTTATTGTTCATTTGTTAAGCTCTATGGCTTTAAAGTTGTATGCATCAGGAAATATTGAATGACCAAAGATTGGAAGTTCTAATAATATGTTTTCTTTCTTTGCATTTTTTTTTTAATATTGTCGTTTGAATGTACTTCCGTTTTATTAAATTATTTTGTTAAATTATGGACTCCTTTTTAAGAGTACTAAATTATGAACAATTTTATTCTATTCAAGCATCTTTTAAAACCGTTAATCATCTTTTTAAAAAGCAAAATATGTACAATATGTACAGTATATGACGACAATCTTATTTTATCAAGAGCATTAACATGTTGTTTCATACAAGATCTCCCTTTTTTTAAATAAACAGGTGATCAAATAAAAGTCACGCCACACAGGAAGGTAATTTGAATATGTCTGTAGTAAAAATGGTAGACATCTGAAGTTAATTTTTCTTATTAGTTTTTGTGAAAGTGGAACAGTTTTTAAAGCGTTTGAAAAATGGGTCGAATATGAGTTTCATTCTTTTTGAAACACTAGTTCTCAATTGGTAGAACATATTTTTCTGACATAAAGTGTAAATCAATATTACCCATTTTCTCTTTCTAGGTTGCTAAATTGTTTACGTGGGGTTTTTTTTTTTTCTAAACATGTGTAGCAATCATACTGTTAGCACGTTTTGTGATTAGATTAAGAAATCCGTTGTTTACCTTATTTACCTAATTTAATTTAAGATTCAAATATTGTAAGAAAAAAACAATATCTGAAAATTGAATATTTTTTTAAGGAGAAAGTTGTTTACAGTAGTTTCAGGTTTTACGAAAATTTATTTCAGTGGAAAATTACAGTAAAGTTGCTGACATTGTATTTTATAGCAACAAAGTGGACATTTTGCAACAAAAATAAAAACACATCATCTGAATAATATTGAATGACAGTAAAACGAAGGCCTCAAAATTGTAGTATATTTATTGGCCTTCGCGTGTTTTGTTCAGGAAATATATGAAATTGAAATGGTCTTTTTTTTTTTGCTTATGTATGAAAAGTCTGTTTCTGGCTCAAGTGGAATTTATTGAAAGTTTGACTCAACCAAAATAATTAGTTTCAACGGAGAAAAAAAATCATGTGACTTAAGTAATAGATGACATATACATGATATATGCACATTATGCATGATATACAAATTATACATGTATCTAGATGTATTTATGAAGAAACAATTACACTTTATTAAAAAATTATCTTAAATAAAACTGACTTACCTTTATATCCAAGTATTTGTTGATTTAGATTTCCTTTATCTTTTAACGTCATAGTGAAAGACTGAGTAAGTTCAACGCCTCAAGACTGTATATACCTCTAACTTAACAAGATATGCTTTGTTATATATTTGCTTACACTTTTTTTTTTAGATTTAACCCTTTGTTCACTTGTTTAAAAAAATTCTAACACTGTTAATAATATACGAAGTTTTTGCTAAAATATTTCTAAATTATTACTTTAGCACAATAAAAGTTACCACATTTGTAAAAAAAAAAATTGAGATTGAACAAAATTTTACTATAATGACAGCATCTTATGGAATCTGGTATAAAATCTGTTTAACCAATGGTTGACATGAGATTTAGTGCAAGAAAACCAACTGTATATTATATATATACATGTATATCCTTTTAGTTCATCCATGTACAAAATCAAGGTAGCAGCTATGTAGCTGCTTATCCAATCACAAAGTTCAGCTACATTTCTATTTAGGCTAAATGTTCACCAAACTAAAAAAAATTGTATGGTTTTCTTTTTTTAATAATGGGACTATGTATACATACATACATACAGTATAGTCTATGTACAATAATGTTGTACATGTATTGCATCAAGCTTACCACCTGTTATGATTGTTAGAACCAAGTTAGGATTCATTTATAAACCCCTGTAGAGTTAGTTCTGCAGACTTATTCATAACTTTATCACTCTTATTGCAATCATATAAATTTATTATTTGCACATGTGTTATATATTATAATGTATAAAATTTATTATTTCCTGTTATTAATAGAAAAATCTTTGTGAGTTTGTTTGTCTGTTGTTGTCTTTTGCAATGTATTATTTAATCTTATAAAATGTAATGTGAAGCAATGTATATACAGATCTTTGAAAAATTAAGTGATCAATATATTTTTTTATTATTGTAAACAAATTTTGCTAGTTTTTGAAGAAAGTTTTCTTTATATTAAAATGATTTATGATTATTGCAATAAAAACAGAACAAAACTATGACACAATAACTCTGCGTATTGTCTTTTGCAAGGGTGTTATAAATTTGTAATGTTGTGTTATGTAATATAAACAATATACAAATCTTTCTAAAAAAAAAACTTAAGTGATCAATATATTATTAACGTAAACACAGTCTGATGGTTTCTGAAGAAAAGTTTTGTGTTTCAATTATTTATGATTATTGCATAAGAAAAAACAAAAAACTATGGCTAGAAAATCGAAAAATGAGCTTGGAATGTTATATATAGAAGGTGAAATGTGAATCTGAATTGTAACAATGTGTGTTTGTTTCTATATTATTTATAAATGAAATGTTTTTAACATGGCTTGCAATAGCTTTCTTTATTCTTTGTTGAAAAAAATATCATGGAAGAAAAGTTAAAATTTCATAATTATTGTAAATGAGGCTCAATTGAGCTTTTTTTTGTTTTGTTCAAGACTGTTGAAATTATTATTTCACAATATATTTTGAACGATCGTAATTATTATTAAAATAAGAAATGTTGTTTGAATGAAAGGTTTCTTCGTGAAACAAGGTTAAAGTTATGGTTTTTGTCGTAATTTTGAGTACTTTTTTATTTCAAAATATTTTTAGAATAACACAATTGTTGTATAAATTCGATGTTTTTATGTGAATTTAATAATGCATTATTGTCTTGCAAACATTGAAAATAGTATTCTACTTTGATTATAGATGTTTGAATGCAGGAATTTTTCTTTTTTATAAATCGCAGGAAGGTAATATAAAGATTTTGTAATTTGAAGCATTTGTCTTGAATTCCAATTATACATTCAAATTGATGAATAACAAGAGATTCAAGGAGCCGTATGAACCTTTGTTGCATTGTTTATGCTATTGCTATTTGGCTGGTCATTTACATGTATCAGTGGTGCAGCCAGAAATTCAATCTAAGGGTAGGCTAAAAATTATAAGATGCTAAAAGAAAGAAAATATGTTTTTGGAAACCAAAAATTTTTATTTTTAAAATTTACTTCAATAAAAATATTAATTAATCTCGATCGTGATTACACGATCTCATTTATATATTAAAAATACATGTTTTAGAATGCAATTTTGTTTTCTTTAAATTTTGGTCTAATTATATATTTAGACCACCATAAAAATGTTTTCAAAGTATGCAGGATTTTAGTACAGCTTCCTGTGGCCCGCGCACCTGGGTTATATGGTTTATGTTTTTATAAACTCTATTCCAGTTTCACTTTATAAAAAGCCTACTGAACTGCAAAAGAATTTCACATTTTTGAATAAAATAAACGTTATGTACATTAAATGATTAAAAAATGGTTCCATTTAATCAAAAATCGTGAATCTAAATATGGAATTTCTAAATTCATCTAGACGTTAATTTTTATTCGCAGTAGTTCTGTTTCGGAGTTATATTATCTAGAATAAATTTTCAAAATTTGGTCGAAAACTATCTATAATAATTAAGTGACGAATCGGTTTGATTTTTTTAGTATGTTCATGTTCGTAAGCATGTACATGATACAAAAAAAATCGAATCAAAATATTTAATTCCGTTCGGGAAAAATATTGCCCAGAACGATTTTGATCTCCGCATGGTCACACACACGCCCCTGTTTTGTGTTGTTCAGAGCAACAAAGGTCCAAAACCCGCAACTCATAAAATGCAAGTCTTAAGAAATTTTCCAATAGGCCTATATGCAGATTATTTATAAAAAGTAATAAAAAGCAAATTACAAAAAAAAACTATTTCAAAATGTAGTCAGTCAATGTTTTTTCACACATAAAGACATTAAGATATAGTGTAAGATAGTTAAGAGCAATTATATTAATTCCAAATATCTTTCAAAACGGATGGAAATAAAACCTGACTAAAATATTTATTACTATTTTGTCTTGTAAAAAAATTGGTTTCTAAAGTTTTAACAAAATTTAGGACCCAGTTAATTGTTATTTCAAAATCAAAACTTGTATTCAGTGTCTTGCGAAAGGCAACAACAACTTGTGGAAAAAATCCGGGATATTTGTAAAAAATTCCAATGAAAACTGTTACATTTTCTATTGGAGTTTCCATTGATTTTAATCCAAACTTTTTACATAGTCTTGCATAGGCAGGCTATCATGATATTGTCACATGTTTCACTTAAGATTCGGTTTCAAACATTGTAATTTGTTACTATTAATGCAGTAACAATGAAAACATAATTATTACAGTTAAGTTAATTGTTTAAATTGAAAGGTTTGGACTGGTTTTTTTGTCACGCTGTTTTTTTTAAAATTAAATAAAGGATTGTGAAAAAAAAATATTAACAGCAAAATGATATTGCGTCCAATAGTCCTATGGCGTGTTCACTGTTTTGCACGTACGCCTCACCTATATGTTTCAGCTAACTTTTACATTATATATACATTTCACGTAAACACATTCAAATTCCAGTTTTGAAATAGCGATTACTAAACTAAAATATTTTAATGAAATGTTTTTAATTAAATTGTTTATGTTATTAAGGTAGGTAGTTAATAATAATAAATAATTTATCTGCAAAAGAAATACATGCTGAAAAGAAGATTAATCAATGCAGGTAACAATTATACCTATTGTGTATAACACAGAAATTTAAAAAAAAAATACAAGAAAAAACCCAAAACAGAACCAAAAAGGAGCAAAATAATAGACATAAAAACACTGCTGGTCATCACATAAGTGTGACGAGGCTGGCCCTTTAGCACCATCCTTTTTGGGTGGTGCGGGCTGCCGACCAGCCCCTGGTTTAACCGGACACGACATTCTGATTGTTCAGGTACTTAACCGAGCACACAGTCTCGCGAACGGCCATCTTAAAGGCCCACAAAAAGACCTCACTGAGTTAGCCGTTGCCGAACGTGGCCCTCCTCACGCTCTTGAGCAGGAACACACTCAGTCTCGACTCGGGAATCTTTTGTATAGTTGCATAACGAACTCGACGATACTAGTCCTCTTTAGCCCGGTCTGAAGGTGCCAACCAGAGGGACTCGGAAGGTTTTTGAGTGCCTCTGTTGGTGTTGTAGATAGAGGCTAAAGTTCCTCTTCTCTTCATTATCTTCACTGTGGAGGAAATAACTAACACAACACTTTTATGAGGTATAAAAGGTTCTTTTTATCTATAACAACTTTGTACGATTACATAGTTATATCTTTTAAATTGACGATACAATTATTTACTAAATACTGGAATATTACAATTCACTCTAAGTCCAGAGTTACTGAAAAACACTTTGTTTCTCTCTTTTAACTCTATTCGAACTTACTCATTCGAAAACTCTAACTCGGGCTCTCTAGTTCAATCACTATATTCGAACTGTTCCCAAACATAAGTTTCACGGCACTTTCGTTCTGTCTCAAGGGAGGGGCGACTGTCACCTGAGTGCTCAATGACAGGCCAACTGGGCTAATCATTGCCCTAGGCTGAGAATATTACCTTTTAAGGAAAAGGATTTTTGGAACTTATTTCTAATTTCTCACGGTTCATCTTGGTTCCTCGAATTCGGGCCACCCAAGTCTCTGAACATCTGTGCTCAATGGGGTGCCATTCTGGCAAGACTGAATTTCTACGCGGTGTTCCACCAGTACGGTTATACAGGGTGTCACATAAGACTCTGTCAAACATTAATTATTTAAAATACCAGTGTACATTAATTGTACACTTAGAAGAAATTTGACAGTGAATTCAAGTTTTGCAAGTTTGCAAAAAATAAAACGTGATGATTGAGAAAATTGCAATTAATAATACCATGAGACTCCCTTCTTGCTTGTCCACATACATTTAAATTTATTTAAAAAATGCATAAACATCAAATTCACTTTATGTACAAAAAATAATGTATTTTATTTCTAAAATAATGTACTGTGGCAACATGAGGACCCAACTGGGTCAGACTTCCAAAAAAGCGTGAAAAAGGAATTTTAAGGATCAATAATTTTTAAAATTAAAAAAAAAATGGGGAAAAAAAATAGACTCCTTTTTTCAGAAACGGCCAATAATGGAAAAAACATAAAAAAAAAGCCTCAGGAGGCCTAAAAATTCAAATGGTCTAAAGATACATAAAAGGCCACAAGAGGACTCAATTGGCCCTGTAAGTCCCAAAGGTTTTTTTTTTTTTAAAAAAAAGTAGGCCTACAAAGAAATTGCGTGTTTCTGATATTTTTGTGTTGCTGACTTTGCAGAATGCGAATTTGGACCTACTAGTGTCATCTATTGGCCTCTTTTTTTATCAATGTAAGAAACACTGGAGCCGTTTGTAAACAAGGAGCACAGCTAATTAAGACTAACATGAAATGAATTTTATTTGCATATTTCGCAAATTCTATAAATGTACCACTTATTGTACAGTTAGATTAAAAAAGTATTACACGTTCCGAATATATTCTAGTGAAATCCATACTGAAACCACTGGCAATTCTGTTACTCCACTAAGTGTATGTTTCTCAATAACATTTAATTTTTACTATTTAAAAAAAAACACCTGCATGGGTCACAATTTGGCGCCAAGTAAATATTGAAGAAGAAATTAATTTAATAATTAATAATAATTTTTGTTTTGTTTCGATTCAAGGATGTGAAGGAAGTCTATCGAAGGATTTTCTCCGGTATTCAGCCAACTGGATCTCTTCATTTAGGAAATTATTTCGGTGCCGTAACTAACTGGGTCCAGCTTCAGAATGAAACAAAAGCGACGGACGAAATTCTGATCAGCATCGTGGATTTGCATTCGATTACGATGCCTCAAGATCCGATCGTCCTGAGGTTCTCGGTTTCTTTTCTGATTTCTATAAAAATAAATTCTAACTTAATTAATTTGTGTTTTGTTTTATCATTTTTAGGAATAATATTCTTCGGATGACTGCAACCCTTTTGGCTAGTGGAATCGATCCGGAGAAAACAATTCTTTTTCAGCAATCAAATGTAATAAGTTGTCGTAATCGAGTTACATGTATACGGTGGAACCTGCTTAACAAGAAATGGAAGATTAAGGAACCGGAAAAAATTTTCGTGTTAAAAGAAAAAATTTAAAACGTATTTATGGCATTACAATATTATAATAAAGGTGAAAATGGCAAGAAATATAATACGAACATTTTTTATAATTTAAAACTTAAATTTCCTCGTGACCCTTTTAGAAAACTCATTAATCTTTGATTGCACTGTGTTCGTTTTAAATTTATTGTCCAGAAAGGATTAAGATCATTAAGCGAATTCGAGAAACTCTGCCACTGATTTAGGCAGATTTCTGTTGTAGAGAGCGAAAAGGTTTTTTGTGTTATTCAATGTTTTCGAGTTATGCGTTTTATCTTAAATGAATTTAAATATATGGAAAAAAAAACGAATGCTGAAGGTCTACTCCGTACATATATTTTGTTTTATTCGATTTTTCATGTTATCTGTTTTCTTGTTAAATGGTTTGAACTGTATATAAATCCGATATCGTCAGTCTCTTTTTAAACTAGTTCGAGACACAGTACGCAGTAGTGCATGTAATGTCGTTTCGTTTGTTTCGAAGGTAATGGAGCATACGGGACTGGCCTGGTTATTGACGTGTCTTACGACGATGGCACGTTTGGGACGATTGCCTCAGTACAAGGTATTGAAACATCGTTGGAAGGTCGTCAGATCATTGCATTGATGCAGTTTTTTGTAATTTTGAAAAAAAATATTCATTTTATTTCAGGAAAAATCAGAGAAATTGAAAGAAAAGCCGTTGGGTTTATTTGTTTATCCTGTGTTACAGAGTGCAGATATTCTATTATATAAGTAAGAAACTTTGGAATTTTTTTACAGTATTTTTACAGTTTTTTTTTTACATTTAAAATGGTTTATGAACAGCTGATTTGAGAACTCATAATTATTCGGTCTTTCAGGTTCAAAATGAAGAGAAACTAGATAGTGGTTTAGAAACTATAAGGATAGCTCAACCACTTAAAAGTATTTTCATGTTGATATCTTTCAAAATAAACTTTTCATAGGCAAAAAATTTAAAAATATCGTCTGCTTCAAGTTCGGTCATTTTCAAACTCGCATAAATGGCTTATTATGAAAATACTTTTAAGTGGTTGAGCTATCCTTATAGTTTCTAAACCACTATCTAGTTTCTCTTCATTTTATTCCTGAAAGACAGAATGATCGGTGTTTGAGAGGCGTTTACTCTTTAGAATCACCTTAACAGCAGAAAGTATTTATTTATTCCTGTAATAGAGGGACTCATGTTCCCGTCGGGGAGGACCAACTACAACACGTTCAATTAGCTCAAGATTTAGCTCGGATCTTCAATCACAAATATAAGACGACATTCTTTCCGCATCCGAAACCGATTTTAGGCAAGAGATCATCATCGTGAACTAGTCTGGAAAGAATTAAACGAATTTCTTGTTTTTTTTTATTAGGTCGTATGACGAGATTAAAAAGTTTAAGAGATCCGACAAAGAAGATGAGCAAGTCGGATTTGGATCCCAGGAGCCGCATTGAGATAACCGACACTGAGGACGAGACTGTCGAGAAATTGAAGAAGGCGGTGACGGACTGCACGTCGGCCGTCACGTACGATCCACAGATGAGGCTCGGAGTGTCGAACCTCATCGATATCCATTGTCTTTTTACTGGACAAACTCAACGGCAAGTTTGCGATGAAAGCGTTGGATTAGAAACCGCGCAATACAAGATGAAGCTGGCTGAAATACTGAATGAAAAGTTATCGCCCATACGAAACAGATTAAAGCAAATTTTGCAAGATCCTTGTTATGTACGAAATGTCTTGCAAAAGGGGAATGAAAGAGCCACGATCATTGCGGCAAAGAACTGGTCACAATTAAAAAACATCATCGGGATTACGATTTGATCATGGGATATTGCAATTGCAATTGTTACAAAAATGTCTATTTAGAAAATTTCAAAATAAATTTATTGTGTTACTGAGGAAGATATTAATGAAGTTTGTGAATTTATATTGTGTTTGTATTTTATTTTACGTGATTATCATATTTTGAGCAAAATCTGCAAATTTTGGTTTTTTTTTTTAGAAATATTAATTTTTAAAGTTATTATTGAATTCCTTAAAGAATAATAGAATAGTTTAAAAATTATTTCAATAAAAACTGTGAAAGCTGATTAACATGAAAAATGATAACACAAAATATATTTTCCATCCGGTTCCTCAGAATAGCATAAACATTCTTTTAATAACACGAAACCATATTCCAGTCTCCTCTGTTTACTTTTAAACGATTTTCCACTGTATTATTTATTGTTTTAAGTTAAACTGATGAACATTGTGTGGAAGATAATAGATAATAATTGAAACTATAAAAACTTTTAATTTTAAATTCTTTTAAAAATAACGTAAGATGGTTTATGAACTCTCGAGTATTCTGTCTTTCAGGAGCAAAATTAAAAGAAACTAGAAAGTGTTTTAGAAACTAGAAGGGTGTTTTTATGTTGATATCTTTAAAAATAAGCTTTTTATAGATAAAAAAAGATGAAAAATAAATATTGTTTGTTAAGCATCGTCTGCTTTAAGTTGGGTCACTTTTGAGTGAGTGAGCTACTCTTCTAGTTTTCTAAAACAAATTCAAGTTATTTTTTTATTTTGCACCTGAAAGACTGAATAATCAGAACTTAGAGGACTTTACACTTTAATATGCTTTTATGAAAATTCCCATATATTAAAAACTATAATTAATATTTCTTTCCTAAAATTAAATTAAGACCATAAACTTTTATTTCAAAATATATTTCCAGTTTTTTTTAATTTATACATGTATACATTTTATTTAATTATCTAATGCATAATTAAATAAATTAAAATATCATTTGTGGTTTTTTTAATTTTCTTTTAATTGTGTTTCTCAGTATCACTTCAATAGTTTTCAAAAAATTTACGCAATGCCTTAATAACAATCGAAAAAGAGTCGATTTTAAATTTTTATTCAAAAATATATTTTTTATTCAAAATAATTTGACACGCACATATTTAAAACTGATGCAGAAAAAAAAACCAAGATGGCAGATTTTTTTTTTAAAGGAACCAATATGGCTGAACTAATTACCCATAATGCTTTCTTTTTTCCTCAAATTTTCATTTTCCTCCTTCTATTTTGAAGTCCTTTGTGGCTGGGTTTTCACGTAAGTATATTGTCGTTTTTTTCGTTTTATTTTGATTGTTTTCAGTCGATTTCGAGAATCGTTTTTCGATGAATGTTTTATTGTGTTACTTCATTGCAGGTCAATGAGGTTAAAGTTGAACGAACGCCAGGAACGGCGATATGCTTAAAAAAGAGTTCCACTTATTGAGGTTTTGACCCGTTTTTTGTTTTTGATGTCGTTGACCTTTCGTAGATATTAATTTTCATTTATTTTGATTTTTATTTTTTGAAAAGCAGGTTAACCGTCGTACTTTAAAACTATTACCTAACTACGGTACATCAATATGTGATTTAAAATTCTGCAGAATCTGCTCAAGAAAGTAACTATATAAGCCTATATACATGTATATAGGTAGAAAATCCTGGCTATTCTTTCGATCAGGAATCGCTAGCCTCTAAATTAAAGCTGTGGTATGCAATCTGCGTGTACAATCTCCTGTCTAGAGGCTAAGTGGCTCCTATTCGAAAGAATTTCCAAAGGCTTCAAGATGAAAAAATACGAAATCGTCGTTTTTCGGGTTTCAGGAGGATTGTGTCTTCGTAATGGGTGACGACGACGACGACGACGAGATCTTTCGTCGAGAGGACGAGATCCGAGAAGATTCATCGTTCGATTCGAAGTCGTCAATTCTGTTCAAACTCCTCACGGCTCCAGCCGATGAACGACGTAAATATATTTCCTATATTTCTGGTTTGCCTGTTTTTGGAAGGAAAATGTACGTGTTTCAGGTTTTGATTAGAATACAGTGAAATGTTTTATTTGAAAATATGAAATGTTTGTGGTCACACGTGAATCTAGTCGAATTTTTCAATTACAAGCTTTTTTTTTCTTTCAAATTTGCAAAATATGAAAATGAAAAAAAATATTGAATTAGAATTCCGGTTATTCTGTATTTTAGTTCGAAATTGAAAGTCTTTTGGAAACTAGAATTGTTTAGTGAGATTTTGTTGTTGAAGGCATTAAAAATAAACATTTTTTGTGGCAATTTTAAACATTTGGTTTTAGTTTTTCACTTCCAGTTCAGTAAAAATTGGACATCATTATTTGATTACGTCTAAAAACTTAAAATCTGGTCATTTTATAATTGAAATAAAATTTTAATTTTTTAATTTTAAAAAGATGCATAATTTACTGATTGCATGATTACTCTTCGACTTTCATAAAATTGTTTCTAAAATATCCTGAATTCTATGGTGACGTTTATTCGTCGTAAGTATATTGAAAAATCACAGGTATTCGCAATCTTTCATGATCATATTCACAAACTATGAATTTTTCTCAATTCTGCTTTAGGTACAAGATTTTCATTATATTCAACGGACGGTTTTCAAACTGCTTCAAACGATTTAAATGCTGTCAGGGGATCCTTCTCGGGGGTATTTCCTGTAGGAAAGGAAAGTTTAAATAGTGGCACTGAAGTGATCACTGGGTATTCGGTTCTCGATGGTATCGTTAAAGAAGAACTAGTAAACGACACCAATGAAAGTTTTGAATGGAATCGGACTGGTAAAGTCAACGGCAGTTCGGAATTCCGAATTGTTTCAGACGTTGAATCGAAAAAATCGGCGCCTGCTGACGCTGGCGACAGTCATCGTGTTGATCATTCAATAATTGTGATGAATCCACTACAAATGCAACATCTAGAACCCAATTTAGTGGCCTATGTTACCGCACAAGCCGTTCCGGTTTCAGACAATTCTCCAACGATACTGCGAAATTTACTAACGGATCAGACGTTTCCTCAGTTATCCAATGGAATGCCGATTGCTGCTAATGAGTTAAACGAGGTTTCAAAACCTTCGGTGCTACGAGAACTTCTTTCGTCAAACGCGAGGAGCTCGAGGCGCAAGAAGAAGAATATTCCGCTTAAGAAAAAAGGTAATTACAAAATAATACTGGTTGTTTGTGTGCGTGTTTATTAACGTCATTTGTTATTTTCAGTGCGACGTCTAAAGAATACGTTTACGTGTGGTAGGAATGATTCTTTAAAATCTTCATTTCCACATCTAAGGTAGAAATTTAAAAAAATGTTTCTTTCAATTAATCAAATGTTTAAATGTGTACTGCCTTTGGTTTTGTTTTGTTTTTAAGAAAAATACTCCCCAAAAGTACCTATAGTACGCAATACTTTGCCGATAATAAAGTTGTAGCGAATATGATGCACATGGAGTCGTTTCACCTAGTCGAAGAGCCGTCGACAATGGATTGTTCGATTCCGGTCGTACCACAGAACTTGATCAAAGTGCAATTCATGCAGGAATTGAACGAGGAATTAAGTGTGGATGAAATTCTACCAGATGTGTTTAGATCATCGCCTTCTGTGAATGAACGTGACGAAACCGTCAACGGTTGCAGCCTCGCAGAAAGTATTGTTAAGAAAGAACCTCAAGATCCGCCATCGTCGTCGTATGATAACTCGATCGAAAGTGAACTCTCGCCTTCTTTGCATTTCGCCCCTTTTCAGGAAAGGAATAAAATTGAAGTTTTCGTCGATTCTATTTTGGGAACCGTGGTGAAGTTTGAACAGAATGGACACTTTGATAACATAAACTGCGAGAGTAATGAATCGCCGCAACATTTCTTTGAGGAGAACAGCTTACCAAAGGATAGTGTCGGCTTGATAGCAGACGAGTATATCTGCTTTTCGGACAATGTTTAGTTTATGAAAGGTTGTATTGAATTTAATTTCTAGACTACTTTATCTCTGCCGCAATTGAAGAGCTTGCAAATGCGTTTGTTTGTGTGGAGTTGGCTCGATAAAACATTATCAAATACTCGTTTGACAAAATAGTGCGCGACGATTATCTTGACCACAAGAAACAATGTACTCAGTATGGCGTGACGCCATTAGAAAGATTTAATTATGGTTTAATATATGTACGGTCTGTATTAAGCCGGGTACACGTACATGTTGATGCGAGAGTTCGAAATATATACGAGGAGAAATCACAATGTTAGTGGACTAGCCAAGAAATAATTTTTCAGTTGGCTTGAAATTTGGTCTCGGTTTTTTTCAAGACTTTTTTTTCAGTGAGAGGTGTCAATCACCACAATCATCATTTCCTGCACCCTTTCCCGCAGTATGCAGGGTCAGCCTAAGGGTTCTTTCTTTCCACTCTTTTCAATTTTGTGCCAAACTCCCAAAGACCCCACATTATTGACATCGCTGTGATATAGGTGTCAACAAGAAACTTAAAAGTTGAGAAATGTAAACTTTGAAGTGTGTACTCTTATCAAATACCTATGCATGAATTACACGAGAACACAAGATGTTCTTGCTGACTTGTAGAAGACACTCAACGTTTTTCAGGTCACGGAACTCTAAGCAATGTTATGGTCTTTTATGCGGAAACCCTAGTCGTAAAAGTAGCAATCATATTAATAAAGGTTTAGGTATTTTTAGTCAAGTTTTTTGTAATTTTATTTTTAATTTCTGATAACATAAAATAAAATACACACAAAAGTATTTAAATTCCGATATTTTACGACGTAAAATAATTATAAAATTTTCACAGACCGTTGCAGAACCTGAGCGAGTAATTCGTGGAACCCTAGGGTTGAACGAAACACAGTTTAAAAACACTGTTCTAGAGCACACTGCTCCAAGTTATGCAACTGACAAAAAGTGTTTTGCTTAATTCGAACCTGACAGAACCTAATTTTGAGTTTTGTGTTGACACCTTTCACGGAAAAAAAAATATGCGGGGGAAAACGATACACCCATGATGATAAAAATTGCACCCTTCTATGCATGGTCTATCAATATCAGTTACCAAACTTCAAAGTCGATAGAAAAATTTCTTCGAGGGTAGGCCACACGTTTCATTTCCCCTCTCATAAATTTCAATCCACACTACAGCAGTATAAAGTAGGTCTAGCAACATTTCTTAAATACTATTTTAAAGAAAACCACCCACTTGTAACAATAAGAATAAAGAAGTGGATAGTGTTGGGAGGAGAAAAATGAAAAAGCCGCCCACTGTTATTGAAAACAATAGAAAAGTGGAGCAATGTTTCCCCATAGAGGATGGGAAATATTTCTTGCTTAAAAAATGTTGGCCGAAACCCCTCCAAAAAATTAGTGTTTATTTAGTTCCAACTATTATTTATTACTTTCGCCACATTTTGAGCCGCTGTAGTGTGGACGAGTTTTTTTTTTTTCTAACGTTATTTTAACATCAGTTTCTTGGCAGTTGGGTCTGATTTTGTAGTAATGTGTACCCGACTTTACACTGTTGTTTTTTATAAAATGCACACATTTAACGTAAAGAAAAGTACAGTCGTACACGAAATGCTTTTATTTGTAAGAATTCAAACATCATACGTAAACTGGAAGACAAGTGGACAAAGTGGAAGACATACGTTATTGCAATTCTGCATTAATTGTATAGAGACAGAGAAAAATGGAATTAGATAATTAACATTTGTTTTTATGATCTCATCATTCACATTCACTCTTGATAAAAGATAAAACAATTTTGAAAAACATTTTGGATTCAAATTTCTTTTGTTGTCAGAATGTGAAATTAGTGGAGTCCCCCGAAACACAGATACTTTAATTCGGTGAACTCATCGATGCCATATTTTGAACCCTCTCGACCCAATCCCGATTCTTTGACGCCACCAAATGCAGCTTCAGCTGCCGATAATATACTCTCGTTGATTCCAACCATCCCAGTCTCCAGGCCTTTTGCAACTCTCCAGATCTGAGCAATGTCCTGAGAGTAAAAGTAGCCTGTAAGGAAGGAAATAAGTTACTACGTGAAACTGTATGTTATCGAAGCTAGACATTAAAATTTCTTTTAAGAAGAAGTACCTGCAAGCCCCGTATTCGTAGAGTTTGCCATTTTAAGACCTTCTTCCTCCGTGTCGAACCTTTAGAAGGTATTATTTAGAAAATGGTGGGTGTAGTCTAAAAATAAAACCGAGACACTCACTTGACAACAGAAGCAACAGGTCCGAAAATTTCCTCAATCGAAATTTTCATTGAATTGTTGACGTTTGTTATTATCGTTGGCTGATAGAAAAGTTCTCCCTTTGGATGAGGTTTGCCTCCAGTTACGACAACTGCACCCTTGGACACTGCATCGCGAACGAGACCGTCCACTTTAACTGCTTGCTGTTTGTTCGCAAGAGGACCCTGAGTGGTTTTGGGTTCAAAGCCGTCGCCGACGACTAAAGTTTCCACAACGCGTTTGGTAAGCTTCGTAACGAATTCATCGTATACTTTCGCCTGTACCAAAAAGCGATTTGCACTTACACATGTCTAAAACAACAAAGAATTAATTATAGAAAAGATAGAATTTGTCTTTTTATCTAGAAATCTTAGTGTCCATCACCTGTCCAGTGCAACGAAATTTACAAGCGATGGCTCCTTCGACGGCTGCGTCAACGTTTCCAGACTCAAATACAATGAACGGAGCATTTCCACCGAGTTCTAGAGAAAGTCTTTTAACAGTCGACGCACATTGTTGATATAATATCTGAAAACGACGTGAAACAGCATTGAAATCCATGAACAAACACTTATCAATGAAAATGCATTCAAATGTATAACACACTTTTCCGACAGCCGTGGAACCCGTGAATGAGATTCCGGCCACTTGCGGATGGTTACACAACACCTTTCCGACTTTGGGAGAATTCTCGCGAGAACTTGTAACCACGTTGAAGACACCCGGTGGAATGTTAGCTTCGTGAGCTAGCTAAAATTGTACGTATAAATTTGTTGTTGTTAGGGCTGATTCTGTTGTGTGCTGAAGAGGAACAATTTCTAACTGGTGTTTGCTGTAGCCATTTATTACCACCATGATACATTTCATCTTCAGCTGTAAAATGTTTCTCTTCAGAGCAGATGTAAACCAGAATTTAGAAAGTGGACTTAAAATCTTTGAATTCAGTGTAACTTGGGTAAATTTAAAAAGTAACTTCGGAAGTTTATTTTAAACTTTGATGTATATTATGTATATATATTATTTATATATATTATGTATATTATGTATTATAAAAATTATAAATTTAATACTTGAAGAAGACTTAATTATTAGATTTAACAGCATTATTGACCAGCTTATCGAAAAATGAAAATTGATATTTAGAAAAAAAAAGTGATCATACGAGCATTGTTAATATTCAAAGACATTTATCATGAAAATATCATTAAGAAATTCTTATGTTCTAGTTTTTATCGTTTTTGTTTATATTTCTAAATGTATTGCGGCATTTGCGGCTAGCAACCATGTGGCAAAATATGTATACTTGTGCCTAATTTTGTACGATCACCCTAAGCTGAGTACAGTCATTCAATTCTGGCTTGTCAATCCTGAGCTTTGGAACATACATGTTCTTTCAAACAGAAATGCTTCGCAACGATGAAAATGTAATAGTTAAAAGGCAAAAAAAAAATAGACGCTGCCCACCATAAAACATCAGAAGAAAAACAAAAGTATATTGAAAGGCCAAAACTGACCGTCTGTACCCAGCTTCATATATGAGCAATTGGAAATTGTCACTAGTTCTCCAACCATTACTTGTGCAAGAGCGAGAGCTGAATAGGGAGTATCTTCTGCTGGCTTTGCAATACACGTGCATCCGGCAGCTAAAGCAGCAGCTGCTTTGCGCGTCAACATTGCATTTGGAAAGTTCCACTACGAAAGATAAAAAAGAATTCATCTCATTATTCAACGCAAACATTATATTTTAAACGTAAAACGCCCCTTAAATAGCATTAAAAAAAATTTCTTTCAACATGAAAATTCTGTAGACGCAAGTTTACCGGAGTGATGAGTCCGACAACTCCGATTGGTTGTCTTATGAAGAGCATTTCCTTCGAGAGATTCGGTGACTGAACAACGTCGCCATGGATCCTACGTGCCTCTTCGGAGTACCACTCCACGAAAGATGCTCCATACAACACTTCGGTCTTTGCTTCACTTAGAGGTTTGCCCTTTAACAAGTTTTAAAAATAGCACACATTAGAGCTGTTTAGTCTGTTCTTTGCCTTCGCCACAATAGAATTTCTAATAACTTGTTCGGTCGTCAATAATTCGGCTAATTCGTTCTGGTTCTTAATAATCAGTTCAAACCAACGACGAAGCAAATTGCTCCTTTCCTATTAAGAAAATAAAAATAGAATCCTTATCTTAAAACCAATAAATGACTTAGCAGGACGAAGAGCTCGCTAGACCTTTGCTGTCGTCTTCTTCCACAAGTCAAAAGCTTTCTTAGCAACCGAAACGACTGCATCCGTGTCCCCATCGTTCAGATCAGCTACAGATCCGATCTTCTTTCCATCTGATGGATTGTAGACATCAAACATTTTACCACTCTGTGCCGAAATCCATTGTCCATCAACGTACGATTTGTCTTTTACAAGATGTTGATGTAAAAGGCGATGAACGAATTTTGAAGACGATCTCATGGACGATGTTGATTTTGACATGGACATCGTAGCAAAGTAGAAAGTTCCCATCTTTACAAAAAGAAAGCTCTTTTCAAAAAGCAACGAAATGTTCAGACTCAATATCCTGATTCAAAGTAATTCAATCATTGTGTCATTTGAGATTACTCAAGGGCATTCTCATAAAAATCATTAAATACAATCACATATACAGAGTGCCTCTACAATCCGAACCACAGTGTCAGTCTAAAAACAACATAATTATGTATATATCTTACGATAAATATATATCTACTTTGTGGAATACGGTAATGTCTATTCGGATTTTCACGTGTGTTGTAAAGCGTCCTAGGGCCAAAATAAGAAAAAAAGAGAAAACTTCAAGTAACAATTATAATATATATGACACTTGAACGATCAACTTTAACCCTCACATAAAATTTCAATATAAAAAAGCTGTTGAAAAAAACTCTATAAAAAACAAGGGTTTTCTAAGTTGTCACCCTGTTCAGAGGGTTCAAGTTTAAGTACTTGAATTTGAGCCGTAAATGTTTAAATGTGTGTAAATGTTTTAGTACTTTATAGACACCCTGTATAGATATTTGTCGTATAAAATTGATGTTTTTAATGATTTCCTTATTTTCAAATGTGTTTCCATTAATGACACCTGTCTCTCCACACATTTAACTCACCTGCGACCCAATTGTTTGTTTTCTTCAGCAATGAATACATAAAATAAACATAATTCAGGTCATATCTTCTGAAAAATACAGCAGCACCCTGTTGTGAAATGACATGATGGAGAGAAATCAGCTGAGAATATAGTGGCCGTTAGATGGCGCTACGTTTCTCGAAACCGTAGTAGCTCGAGGGTTTGTGACGTCACGGTCTTGTGACATTCCGTGCTGCTTTTTCTATCTACTTTGGGTTTCTGTCTGTCTGTCGTGTGTTTGTGGAAGTTGTTTCGTTTATTGTCAATTTCATCGTAAAAAACTGCTGTTTTTAAGCAAATAACGAAAATTTAACCCGTGACCGGCATTGGTACGTCTTAATAGGCTGATAAATATGTAAATTTTAGCTGTCAAAGTGAATTATAACAACTTGAAAAGAAGTTGGAAAATTCATGAGAAACTTTCGTATTGTAATTTCTCTATTTTTTCCCAACATTTAGACCGGGTATTCTTTCGATTAGGAACCGCTAGCCTCTATCCGTAGGCCGTGGAATTTTGTAGGTTGGGTCAAAGCCGCGCAATAATGTGAATCAGTTTCACAAGCTCGTACATATAGAGGCTAATTGGTGGCTCCTAATCGACAGAATTTCCTTCATCGGTTCGTCAATAGTTTTGCTCGCATTTCTCATGATGTCTTTACGCGATCAGGTGATGGTTAAGATGTCCGAACATTCTCCTAACATGGATTCGAGGGGTCAGCAGAGTCCAGTGATGGCTACAACGACAGATTCGTCCGATTTCTCCGTACTTTCAGCGCCGACTTCACAATCTCCCGACGGAGTCACTGTTAACGGATCAATGTCCAGTTACTTTCAGGATCTTCATTTCGCTCTCAATTCGGCAGTTCCCGACATGTCGTTCGATCAACTCCAGACTTCGTTTCAGGATCTTTTACGAGAGAACCTTCAACTGAAAGGTGACTGTTAGGCGTTGTTGTCATCGATGATGATGATGATGACGTATCCCGTCAATAAACAACTGATGATCGTATTTCTATTTCGTCTTTTGTTTTAGATGATGTGTTACAGAGCAATGTTGCAATGAAAGAACAGTTCGAACTGATGGTGAAGTTGCAGATGCACGTCGAAGGAATTCAGAAAGAACAGGTGGAAAAACACGAGAGAGCGAGGGTCGTCATTGAGGAATTGAGAGCAGAAAACGAAGTTTTGAGACGGCAGTTGAAGTTTCGATCGGAACCGACTTCGACCGAGGTTCGTATGTCGACTTTTCACCCAATTGATAAAACCGACGAAACTGATCGATGAAATTTCATCAAAATTATGGTATTGCGTGGAAGTTTTATGCACATAAACATTTAAAAATGTGCAAATTGTTTTCTTTTTAGAAATTGTGCCTTTTTATACAAATGAAAAATGTATTTTATACTGTATAGCAAATACACAATTAATAACTATAATTTTATCAGAAAAAATCACTAAAAATGCAAAATCAAAACGATTTGTTCAGTGCCGAATTTGTATTATTGGTGCTTCTAATTGGCGCTTCATTACCGGTAATAATAATACAAAATTATATAAAAACTATTAACTCTGAAATAGAAGTAATGTATTTAAATTATTCTCTTTGGCGCCAATATTTATTTGCGTATTTTGCCTGTTTGCAGATCCGGCTATTTTAATCTTTGTAGATTTTTTTCTGATAAAAAAGGAAGTGTTTAAATGAAAATAAGGAAAATTATGCAATTTGTGCCTTTTATTTTAGGTTAAACTGATTTGATGAACTCTTACGGTATCATTGCTTTTACAAAAGGTGTTGGATCTGTGATTATGTTTTTTCTGCATTTTCTGCAAATTTTCGGCCTTACTGATTAATTAATAAAAGTAAAAAAACACAAAGTGTATCCTAAATTAAAAATTAGGCGATTTTGTTTTAAATTTTCGCAATAGTGGGCCTGTTAACGCTTATCATCGGATTTTAAATTATATTTATAAATTAAATGATTTCAATTAAATAATAATCCAGCGAAATAATAGATCGCTTTGTTGGGTTTTAGGTTGGAAGAGATCAATCTTATCAAAGTACGCCAGAGTTCACAGAACTAAAGCAAAAGTACGAGAGCCAAGTGGAGGATAACGAGCAGAAAAGTATCGTTAACCATCAGCTCAATGAGGAGATGTCCATTTTGAGGTCGGATTTTGTGAATCTCAAGGCTGCTTATTCTTGTTTGTTGAACGAGAAGAAGGAGTTGATGGCAATGAATGCCGAGTTTCAAGCTAGGCTTACCATTCGACAAAATTCTCCAGATGTGAGCTACTTTGTCTTTAAAAATGGACTTCGTTTTATTATTACTCAGTATTCGTGTCCTCATTTTTTGTAGGAGTTTTACGACGCAAGCGATGGATCGGCCGATCATCCCGATCAAGGGTTTCTTCTCGTTCAATCGAAAAAGGGTGAGGACGATGGCGAAAACGAAACAATTACTCAGGACCTGACTTTAGTAGAAGAAAAGACGATCAAAAACCTTCTTGCACAATTAAACTGCGAACAAAACAAAAATAAGGAACTGAGCGCAGAATTGGCCAAAGCGAAGACGACTTTCACGATTCTGAAGAGTCAGATTCAAGGTCAAGAAGAGGTCATAAGGCGACTCGTTCAAGGTGATCCAGTCGTTAAGCAAAACGGCGCTCATCTCGCTGCCGAACTTCGTGTCTCGGAGGAAAAATTTTCCATGGCAAATAGTTACCTTCAGAAGTACAGAGATCGTTGCGATAGCCTCGAAAACATGCTTGGTGATTATCAGGTTCGCCTGCAGAACATTCACACGAAAGACGACACCGTCGTCGGTCAGTTGCAGGCCGAGATCGTTGGTCTGCGAACGATGCTCTTGGAGGAACAAGCGAGAAGCGCGGACGAAAAGTAAAGTCGTCAACGTTTATGAAATTTGAAATAAGACCAAAAAATCGCAAACATTCTAAAGTTTTTGTTTTTAAAGGAAAAATATGTTGGATGCGCAACACAGATTTGAAGCATTGCTTAAAGATCATCAGAATATGGAACTAGAATGGGGAAACTTTGCTCGCGAACAGGCTAGTAGGGTAATTTGTTATAGGTATTGCAAGAAAAGAAAATACCATGACGTACTAATAAGGTTTTGAATCAATTATTTATGTAAGTTCTCTTCTTCTAGCATTTGGTTGGACGTCGAACAGTAGAATTTTGACGTCACTTATTAATATTTTCTTTTCTTACAAGGCCTATAGTGAAGAGCGAGTCATTTTTGTGTAGCGGTTGTAATTGTTTCGTTTGTTTTCGACGTAATTCAGGGTCGACAGTCTGAAGCATATTACAACCATCAAGAGAACTTTTATCGTGAGAAAATGGATGCTTTGACGGCGAAATTGGTTACGGTCGAAGATGCTCTGTCTGCAAAGACAGAAGAGATGGCAACCATTCAGCCAGAGTTGCAGAAGCTTAAGCAAGAAGCTGAAACAATTCCAATTTTACAGACTCAGGTTAGCGGATGTTTTTTATGTATGGAATTGGTTGTGATTTTTTTTTTTTTCAATTTAAATGAATTCTTTTGGTTTATTTCTGAAAATAATTGCCTATTATGTCTGTTCCAATGTATAGAAACGAACTTTAAATAAGCAATTAAACTTTAATAGAAGCCATAAAATTTTATCGCCTGTGTATATGTTACGGTGTCATCCTTAAAGCCTAGTATACACCGGGATGCTTTGTTGCGATACATTGTTTCGGAGCTGAATTGCGTCAGCTCAGATTCATGTTTTTTGAGTCCCATCGAAATGGGAAACATTTCAACATTGTTGCGGGACATTTCATGGTGTGGACGTCTTTTGAAACATGAACAAAGACTCAAAGGGCTCAGTTTGCTTTTAAATTATAAAAGACGTCTTTAATAATTAAAAGCAAACTGAGCCCTTTGAGTCTTTTTCAGTAGTCCATGTCGTTCTTTAAGTCTATAGAACTAGACTTAAAAAAATATGTGCACCACTGAAAATATTCTTAAACTAATTGAAAACCTTCTGTATGAATTGCGTTTGTGGGGAGTTATGGGTCTTCTGACTACAAAGGAAAAGAAAAGAAATGAAATTTAGAAATCCTGCCCCATCTTCCAATTTCAGGGTGTCCAAAAGGCTTAAACCGAATGTGCTCTCAGCTGAAAAGAGCTTGTGTGCCCACCACCGTTTCTGCTTTATTTGCCCCTCTTTATAAATCATCGTGTAGGCCCGTATTGCAAGGGCCACTTCCGCTGGTAATATTTACATGGTGAAAGCAAGAAGGAGGAAGAAACACTGAGTGTAGGTGTAGACACGGAACAATGTTGCGGGTCTGAATCGCGTCAGTTGCGATTCTGCCCCGCAACATTGAATTGGAGCAGTCCCGCAACAATGTATCGCAACAAAGAATCCGGTGTATACTAGGCTTTAATCTTGAAAAAGAAATGCTAATTAATGTGATCTTGTACAGGTTGAGCTGTACAAAACGGATTTCCGTGCTGAACGTGACGCTCGCGAGAAAATTCATAATGAAAAAGAACGAGTTTGCGAAGAGTTGAGAGCTTTGCAGTTACAGCATAAAGATCTGGTGGACACGTTAGCACAGCTACAATCTTCTGGGTAGAACATTATCCTCATTTTTAAAGCTGCAATTCGTGTGGGATTTATCTCGACTTTTATTTTAATTGTTTAGTGTTCACATTCCAACGCTCGATAGGGGACATTCGAGGCGCCATACGGAGCGAGGTTCTTCTTGGTGGGGTAGACCTGGTCGCAATTCACATACGAATCATCCACAGTCGTCGGAACATGTTCCAACTACTCCACCTTCATCGACACTTCCGATTAGAGATGTAAGTACAATATGAGTGTTTAAAGTTTTACAAATCTGTTGTCGACTAGAAAATATAGAGCTGTATCGAATTGCTAAATACGAATTTCGTTTTAAAAGAAACAATTTTTATGCTGTGCTAAGGGATTGGACTGAAAAAATATATTTTATGTTGTTTTCATCATAAGGTGTTTATATAACTAGTTATTTTAGAGAGTTGGCATTAGGTGGCATTAATACCAGTCCTCATTTAAATCTGGCTGGACGCGACATTTTTGGGTCCTTTTTCACTAAGTAGTTGAAATATTTTCACAATTATTTGAAACGATTTTCAATTTTATTTTGATATTTTTCTTCCCATGTTAAATTCCATTGACAAAACTTATATCTGACTGAACACATTAATGCCAAGGGTAAAAATCCAAGAATTACTTGTATTAAATTAAATAGCCACTGTCCATATGATGTCCATGATGATATCTTGAAAAATAAACTTTTTAATGGCCTTTTTAAAAAGCGGTCACTGTTTTTGTCATTTTAAAAAGTTGAAAATTCAATCATTTTTAAACTGCCATTCTTCTTTAACCGGGACCGTGGCCTGCACCGAGTGTGGTCGGTCAAATGATGATGATAATGATGAAAGATGCGACATACGAGTCGGATTTGACGAAAGTGTTTTATGACCAGCTGCCCTGTCTGGTGTCAAATCCGCAGTTGCAGAGAAATTGTGAAAGACAAACACAACATCCATATGCGTCAATTTTGATTTGAACCCCCAGCACCACAAGCGGAGGCTATCTCCACTGTGCTAAACTGCCATAAAAAGTTTATTTTTAAAGTTATTATTGTGAAAATTGGTTTCGTATGTTCGTTTACTCTTCTAGTTTGAAATGAGTCTAGAAGTTCATAATTAACTGGTTTCAAACCTGATAAACATTTTTCCGCATCCTCGATATCCAAAAGTAGCCCTCTTAAACGGTTTTCACTGAAATTGTATCAGATTGCGCAACTGTGTGGGGAAGGAGCGTCGGCACCGTACGGCGGATCAACATCACCAGCAACAATGGCACAGTCACAGATCGAGAATACTCCAGAATACTCTTGCCCAAAATGTGGGCTGAAGTTCAATAAATTAGGACCACTGGAGAAACATGTGAATGCTTGTCTTGACAGCAGCGATCCATTTGTAATGTAGTTTACAAAGACGTTGGAGATTATTGTAAGAACATTTAATACATCCAATGTGCTAGTATTTTTTTAATGCATTTGTTTCAATTTATAAATAACAACGAAAACAACTTAGTGCCATTCTGTATTAATTAATTATAATTGTACGATACCTATACAGATCTCTCTACCCATGCTTCACTCAATCTGGATTTAATCTTCACTTTCGAAGGTTTCAATTTGTGGATCTCTTAATTAATCATGTGTGGTATTATTTGGGTATTTGAATTTTGTTTCCATTTGGAAAAGTTTATGATATTAATTACTGGGATCAAGTAATAAAGAAATTAAACGGTTCGATTTTGGTTGTTCAGTGTTTGTTTGATTGGTTTGTTGTTAAGAGCCTAGATACTCCAGAGTTTCACATGCAAACATGTTCTCGATTCTAGCCACCTTAGTGCCTTTAAGTAGAATTATTAACGATAATTGAAGTTGCAATCTCTTCTTGAATGTTGTGGCCAGGTATTAACATCAGTTTATTCCAATATTCAAAGGCGTTTAAATTTTATACAATTTTGAATTATGCTAATTTGCTCGACTTATGCTAAATACTATTGACCTCAAAAACGTCCATTTTGCTAGCCACCTCTCGATTTTTAAAATCATCTTTCAGCTTTAAGAAAAATTGGATGATTTCCTTAATATGTTCTACACATAATAAGGTAAATTTGTGGCGTTTCGAATTGCCGTTGAGTTGCTACAGCCATTTAGGCAACTTTGGAACCAAATGGCACATGAAACTCTGGAGTGTCTAGGTTCTTAATGACATATTTTAACAATCGTTGGTTCTTTTATAGGATCATATTGGTCATGATATCGGAGATGTGCGTTTGGATCATATTCATTTATGCTTTTCTAAGGTAAACCTATTTTATCTGTGTCATTAAATTAGCTATTCCATTTTTGATTTTTTTGACAACTAACATGAAAACTAGTTCCATAACTTCCCACAGAGAAAATATAGATATTCCTAACCAGAGGCTCACATTACCGCCCACAATTCCAAGTATATCTCCACACTATAAAAAAAGAAGAAAGCATATTCAGATATTTATTAGATTGTGAGTTATTGGTAAAAAAAAAACCGCGATTATCTATTTATTACCGAATACATTGGTAATTTAGTGATCAGTAAGTATCCTTTCTGCTGAAAAATTTTGATTGTAGCGTCCATCGTGTCGTCGTATTCTTGTGGTGTCTCCTCTTCGGCAAATGACGTTGGTAACAGCTTATAATTTCTGCATGAAATGCACATTCGTCATTAGGTATAACAATGTGTCGTTTAACAGTTTATATGTTTTAAACATATTACTTGTATTCAGTGAAGTTTTTCATCAGATAAGACTAGAAAAATACAAATTTAAGTTGAATGATAATATTTTAAAATGTTTTTTTTTTTAGATATTGAACAAAGTTGAACACTTACATCAAATAGTTTTGACCACCTGGAAACTGTAACATCGGTGTAAAATTCACTGTAAAAACATATTCAGTGAGTTTGTGTGATAAGGGGATAAGGAGACGAGATGCAAAAAAGTTGCCTTTCTTTTGAAACTCAATCTAAGATACATAACTTTCTAATTTATTTACGTTTATTATGCTAAGCTACAGAGTTATTTTAGGCGAAATTTGCTCAGGTTATTTTCTATGATTGGTCAAGAAACGGTTTTTGGGTGATAGATTATGTAAGAGTGGTAAATACCTACCTGCATCCAAACGTGCAAGCATTTTTAATGTCAATTAGTTCATTTCCTAAAGAAATAGTATTGTTTTTTTAAAAAAAAAAAAAATTAGGTATTAGGAATTTTAAATGGTAAAGTAATAAATTCTTAAATAATAAAAATACGCCCAATTTTATATTATGAAGCATATTTTTAGGATTACCAGTGCAGAATCGTGTTGCATTTGTAATTTCTTCTTTTCGAATGTTTTCTAAATGTGCGTAAGGATCGATGCAGTTGAATTCTTGAAGAAGCTTCTTTTGAACCATCGTTTCGACGCAAGCCTACATAAAGCAAATAAATAATATAATAATAAAATAAAGAAATAGGATTTGCGATTAAATTGCCAACAATGCAAACATTTCATGCTTTTGATTCTTAATTTCGCGCATTAAGATCATAGGACTGTTTAAAAAACAGAACCTGCATAGTGTAAATGTATTCTTTCTTTCCTTTTTCGTAAAATATGGATTGTTGTCGACTTTCATCTTCGTAGTTGACGCAATGAAAACAACTTCGATCCGATTTTATTTCAACAAGTTCCTATAGTAAATGACAAAAAAAAAATAAACATAGAAATTAGGATCATAGTTAATAATTATTGTATTGTAATATTATTAATAAATAGCAGCTAGTTTTGCATGGTTACATATATTTTTTTTAAAAAACCACATAATATTTACTTGAATGGTTTACAAAAATAATTGAAAATCAACCCATCTGTTAATATAAGCATATTTTAATTAGTTTTGCGAATATTGCAAAATAGTTTTCAGAGTTTTTTCGTTGGGGCAATCAATAAAGTGGAAGTAGTCGTAATTTTTTTTAAAGTCTTTATATTTGCATCAAATGAAAATTGATTAAAAAAATTGTCATATGTCCATTATATCTTTGCATAAAAATATGTATGGCATATTTTGATTATCTAAAAAACACAAAACGCTAAAAAGGGAAAAAAAATTAAATTTATTTTTATTTAATACAAATATATATATACAAGTTTATATATAATTTTTCCAAATAAATTTATCGATTTTTTTACAAATAAATTTTTTGAAATTTTTTACAAATAATTTTTATTAATTTATTTTACAATTTTTTTTTTTATAAAATCTTAACTTTTAATTATTTATTTGTAAAATAATGTATATCTTGCATAAGCCCATCGAATATGTTATACAGTATACGATACGTGGCCTTGTACATTATATTCCGGTGTGACCAATCAGCGTAGATTGTGTCACATTCCAATTTGGCATGGAGTTTGTTCTTTTATATTTGTGTAGTCAAGTCTTTAAACTCGTGTGAAATTTTACTCACCTGAACGACTTTAATTGTAAACTTGTTGTAGGGATAAATTTTAATAAGTTCTGATCGTGAGAATATCGGTGGTGTTCCTTTCGGATGAATTAGAATGTAACCCATTGAAAAGCCGTGCATTCCAGGGATTCTTCCATTCAGATTGATAGGAAAGTGAACGTTCATTGCTACAGAAAAGAAATAAGAAAGAGGGGAAAAAACACGTCATCACTCGCCTCTATGTCTGTCAGCGGTTCATTTCAAGTGTGAGTATTCAATTTTATTGCTTTAAGTTTAAGGTTAACACATTCTATAAAGAATGTGATAACATGTGGCATAAGAACGAGTTGAGAGCATTTATGTCGGTGCGGATGAACCGTTTTCATTTTAGCTTAAACCACTACTACCTCCTAATAATCTAAAGTCGGCTTCACATAGATCACTTTGTGGTACCACAAAGTGGCTTGCTTCACACGGACCACACTTGAAAACAACCGCCTACTGTCGGTGCATGCCACTGGTAAGACCTTGATCATCATCATCACTGACAAACAGCTGGTGGTCGCCACTTGTGGCCGGGCTGAACTACTTATGCCCACTGTAGTGTAATAAAAAACAGTGGCGATGGCTTTCATTGTGAACACCACTCGTGTAATCAATGGTCTGCTAAAAACGACCACTTTATGTGGCGATTTAAAGTGGTTTGTGTGAAGTGGTATAAGATTTTCTACTAGTTGCTAAAAAGCGGTCGATGATATCATTAAGTGGAAACGTACCTTTATATTATGTCATGTTATGTTATGTTTACTAACCAAAAACGCTGCAGATTCGAAGGAGGTCAAGAGCCGACTGTTTATCGCCTAATCCTGGATTAATAGTAACGCATTGTCCCAAAAACGGATGTCGAAAACGGATTTGATCAATTGCCAAACTTCTGAGAAAATGAGAACAAACGATTTCTTTGTAATTGTTGTGTTTCATTCACTCTGTATGTTACTGTGATTTATACTCTAAAGATTGAAACGAATAATTGGGTAGGAATGGTTCCATTTTACTGTAAAGTTCTTCCCTTTCTTTGTCCGATGCTTGAAGTAAGTACAGAAGGATAGTTTTGATCCTGTTTACCATGTCCTGTTTAAATAATAAAAAATCAATTGGTCTTAAACTAATTGCATTAGAAAACCATGAGAATCGCCTCGAATTCTTGTATAGGACTTCGCCAGTCACACTCACAAGGTGTGCAAACACCTTTTTTGATTGATTTTCATTGGTAGTTGTTTTACTATACAGTGCAAATAAGCAAGGAAAGGTCACTTTAGAATTCAGACTGGGCGTTTTCATCTGGTTATCGTAATACAGATGAATGGTTGTGTAAAGTGAGTTATAATGGGAAGTATCTAGGTGTGTGTATATTGTGTAGTATCAATGACTCAGCGTGTTCTGAACAGCATAAAAAAATTCTTGTTGAATTTCTTGTTCAACTGGGTTTGCACATATCCCACATGCCTTCCCTGAATATAATTTACAATTTTCAAGCCACAGCATACCCTTTGGAAACCACTCGTTTAGTGTATATGTCGCCCATCCATTTGGTGTAATTGTCTATTACACGAAATGTATGTCCTTTTTTTACAAAATGAATATAAATTTGCCTGATGCAAAACGCGAAATGGACATACATTTCGTATAATGGACAATTACACCAAATGAATGAGTGACATATACATTATTTTTTTTTTTTCATATAGTTAAATTTATAATATTCAAAATTTCGAGGTACACCTGTTGGAAACTACTAAACTAGCATGTACAATTTCTATCACTTCGAAAAACTTCGATTTATAAGGTTCAGTTGTACGGTTGAGCTATCATTAGGCCAACAAGTACAGCCAACAGTGCGACCAATGGCCAAACACAACGTTGGCAGGATCATTAGATCAACATTTTTAAGTATTGGCGTGCTGCCTGGGAAGGGAACTTTTGAAAATGTGCATGCACAGCAGCATGCTGAAAACTACAAAAATTGTTGCAAAACAAGAAACAGTTGATGCACCAATTTCAATGACAGTGGGACTGAAGCTTTACTTACTTCAGGTGGGTAACTGTTGAATTTCTGTACTAGTTCATGATTAATTGATTCCATGTAAGTCCAGTTTAGAGGTTTTGCATCGCATAATGTTATTGATGGAAATGGTGCAAATTCTTGCGGTTGGTATGTTTTATCTTCCTTAGTTTTGCATCTGGAATTGGATTCCGTGATGTTTAGTTAAGTATACATTCTTTAGATCTTTATTTGCTGCATTTAGGGTTGCTTAATGTCTATATATACTTACTGACAGTATTCACTATATACATAGTACGATTGATAGCTCATTGCAAGACAGCTGAAGATTCCAATAACCAGCCAAATCACTTTGCTTACTTTACCTTTGCTGCGTTTTACGTTAGTCACCACTGTTATGGACGTGTGTTGAAGGAATTCTTCTATGGGAGACTCTTCGACTGTTTTGATTTTGTCCAAATTGTAATCATAACTAGTAAACGTAGGAAGAGGATTCATTTTGGCCATTAATTAGCTGTTTTGGACCTCGCCTCAAGTATGTTTAAAAGTGTATTCAAAGAGACGTACAAAATGTGTTGACAGCTTCACGAAAAAGTGTCAGTTTATGCGTGATAATAAGTTGATAACAACCGTACCGTTGCGTGACAGTGTCACGTGAAATTTATATACATTATATAGTAAATATTAATATCTCGAAATTGGATTATAATTATTGGATTTCTGCTTTTCATTGTCACTTATGTCGGATTAATTAATTTAATTGAAATTGTTTCATTATAAAAGCACTATTTTGTACCCAATTGGGCGTTGGACATGTTGATAATATCTTCCTACAGATGCTATTGTAAATACAATAAGCCGATTAGTAATGTTGCAGTTTTTTGTTTGTAAAGAAAAAAAATCGAATCCTGAATTAGAAACCAACTATTTTTGGAAGGTGAATTCGTGTTAAAAGGAAGGTCCATAGAGACAAGGGCCAAACCCACAAACTAAACACCATTTCGTGTCCGAATAATTTGATTAGACTTTTTTTTAGAACATTATTGGTAATGCATTTAGGTTTGTTGGACAGTTTGGTGACTTTGCAATAATATGCAACGCGGGATAAATTTTTTTTTTCTCAGGAAGTGAATTGCATAGCTTTTAGAAGTAAAATTTATTAAATCGGTTAATTTTATAAGACTTTAAATTTTTTTTAAAGGTTCTTATAAAAAAAAAAGTTTTGGTGTCGACCTAGTATACACATAGAAATGGCTGTGTCTATCTTAAATGGTTCGATTTTAAATGAGGGTTGGAGGTGGAGGTTAGCTAGTAGGGGATTACATAGGCCTATAGAATGCCAAATTTGCTGGCGTCATCTGCGCTGGTGCCATTTCAGCTACACCAGATTACATTTGGGTTTTTACAATGCGTTTTGCATGCTACTGCAATTGGATATTTGTCTCTCTGCCACAGGCCTTCTTGGCTGCAGCTTGCAGAGTAACTTTAAAAGATTAAATTCAAATTTGCCATCCAGTTAACTGAAGAAATGGCTACTGTTAGGATGAAGTGTGATTTTCCTGTCATAGAGTTAAGAGAGCTGTTGAGGGCAAAGCGTGCAGGCTTGCGTTCCGTGCTGGAGACCAAGTTATCATACTTCAACCAAGAAGCACTGCTGGCCTCCACCTCCAACCCATGATGTTGTTTGAGATGAAATCGTTTGAAATCGAATTTTCCGAGATGGATTTTGGGTTTCATCTTGAAATTGTATGATTAGCGCCTTAACCTCTGAAGTTTTGAAAATGATTTGAAGAGATTTCAGTTTTTAATTGAAATATTTATTTTACAAAACACAATTTTTTTTTATAAACGTACAAAACGAAATGTCAAAGGAACTCCATGTTTAAAACACAAACAAAAAAAAAACATTTATTCAGAATACTGACAATAAAAAATACTCTTACTATAAAGTTTTTTTTTAAATAAAGAAACTTTTAGTAATTTCAGTTTTGTATAAAAACCTCCCCAAATAATATTTCTCCCAACTTGTACTGACACCTTCCATTTTTATTTTTTGAACCCCGTTTTCCACTCCCGAGAAAATTGCTTTTAATCTTGCATGATGCTGTCTATAAACACCTTGATATTTTATCTTAACAATATACCCTTCCTGGTTTTTTTCTTCATCCCTATCCAATTACCTGATACTCAAAATATAACACAGATATGAATAATTATGTGGATTAATATTGAAATTTGCATATACATGTACATACTGGTGAAAGCGAAATAACTAACTACACGTTCTCGTTTTGTCGAATTCATGATAACATAAATATGCTTAGTTTTTTTTTGCCCAAATCGCAAGATAGAAATTAAGTTCTCTCTTAGCATTATTCAATTGGCATCATTTGGTTGGTTTTTTTTATATACAAAAAAAAAGGTTAAATCTCTAGAATCACTAGAATAGAATTAATTGCATTACGATCTGCAAATGCCGTCAGATCAAATGCAAATATCAGCAAGATCACTTTTAGCTTTTTATCACGAACACATCATTAATTTAGTAAGTCTTGAAAGTTTCTTCGTAATATGTTTAATAGTTGACTTGAAGTACCCTATCGATGACGTGGACGACACCGTTGTCTGCGGTCACGTCGGGATACTGAATAGCAGCTGTATTGAGCAAGATACAATCTATGAAAGAAATGAGAAAAAAAAAATCAGATAGTTTCTCTTACAATACTTGGTTTCAACGTTGCAAAAGTGGACAAGGATTATGTCTTGAAGAGTAATCAAAGTAATGAAAGTACCTTTAAGTGCTCTGACATAGATGTCGTTGTTTGCAATTGTTGTCAATGTGGACTCGTCGAAAATACCCTCGGTATTAACTGTACCTCGCAGTAAGTGGCCCAGCAAAAATGCTACATTTAATCATAAACATTAGTACAGATTCAACAGTTTAAACATTCTGTACTTTAAGAGGATCAAAGTTTTACCTTTGGCAATAATTGGATCAACAAGTAACCTCTGTAAGACATCTTCTGGTAACTTATTAAAGGCGGCATCATTCGGAGCCAATAGAGTGTAGTTACCAACTAGGAAGAAGAGCAATGAGTTAATATTAATGAGTTCATAGAATGGCAATAATAATTAAAGGCAAAACGGTGTAAGTTGTTGTTACAATGAATGG